>OX155970.1:21622546-21941059 GCA_944548615.1 Micropterix aruncella | reverse complement strand
TCTTGACGACCTAAATAATTTTGGCCCTTTGAATTTCACTCATACCATTTCTAAATCACAAATTACTTTCTTAGATGTTGATTTAACAATTTCCGAAGGTAAAATTAAAACCGCGATTCATATAAAACCTACAAATAAAGAACAGTATTTACACTTTGATAGCTGTCATCCATTTCACACCAAGAGATCCATTCCCTATTCAATGTCCATTCGCGGACACCGTTTAGTTAACAACAAAGAAAATTTAGATAAATATCTCAATAATCTAAAGCAATCTCTTCTTGAAAGAAAATACCCTGCTCCTCTATTGGATAAACATATTCTAAACTCTGAAGTAAAATATATACCAAAACCTAAAATTACTTCAAATAAAAATAATAATAATAATAAAATCTTCCTTAGCACCACTTATTTTCCTGGTGCTGAGAAACTGCGAGATATATTATCTGATTTATTCCCCATCATTTCTAATGATGCATCCACTAAGGATCTCTTAGATTCACCGCCAATTTTATCTTTCCGCAGACCACCTAATATTAGATCAATATTAAACAAAACAAAAAATAATCAAAATTTCTCTATTGGTAATAATACTTTTGGTCTTCAACCTTGTGGTCGTCCACGTTGTAAAACTTGTCCTCTGTTAGATCTAAGTCCTTTTTTTACCAGTCCAAATACTACTAATAGTTACAGGGTTCCCTTTCATTGCAGTTGTATTTCAAAAAATATAGTATATCAACTTCTGTGCAGGACTTGTGATGCCTTTTATATCGGTGAAACAACAACACCACTTAATATTAGACTAAATAATCATAGGGCTAGTGTAGGAAATGAAAGCCAACTCCCAATATCTTTACATGCCAGGGCGCATAATTTATCTTTTGATCAATGTTTTAAAGTTAAAATAATAAAATGCCTGGGTGATAATGCAAAAGAAAGGGACGTCAAATCTTGGGAATTAGCTTATATTTATATTTTAGGCGCTTGCAAAGGTTCCGGTCTCAATAGGCAAAATTAATAAGGTTTATCATATTATCATAATCATCAAATGCTTTTTATTTTAATTTATAATCATTCATTTAAAATAACGTTTTGCACGGTTGGTTATGGTACCTTAACTAAATCGTGTAAAATATTATTAATCCATTTCTTTTTGTTCGATTCCTTGAATTTAAATTTTCAACGAATTGTTCGATTTCAGAAATGTCACATATCTTGACGACGGCTGAGCCGAAATATTGATATACATTTTATAACAATCATTAATATTTAAGAAACACTAATCGCCTATTATTTTCCAGCATTCATTCTCGTCTCGCATTGTTGTGTTGCCGCTACCATTTTGATCAGGTTCCAATACCACAGCAGGAAACACCTAGCAAGCGCTGAAGGAAGAGAAGAATAAGGCGTGGAGTCACTCCTGGTCACCACAGACCAGATAAGTGCCCTTTCATTATTTTATCATTTCATTTATTTAGTAATAAACATAATTTCAATTTGAAAAAATATATATATATATATATATATATATATATATATATATATATATATATATATATATATATATATATATATATATATATATATATATATATATATATATATATATATATATATATATATATATATATATATATATATATATATATATATATATATATATATATATATATATATATATATATATATATATATATATATATACATCCACACACAAAAGAGGTATATTCATTGATGTCTTTGAACTTTGTTGTTGGAGTCATTGTCTAGCAATGTTAATAGAGGTATTGTTTGTCGCGCGATAACATTATAATGTTGTTTGGAATGCTGCACTACCGCTGACATATTTACAGAAGGGAGTAAAAGTACTTAAAATAAAATTATACGCTTATAATTAGATTTTTTCTCTTTAACTAGTAATTTAGTTTATGGTGTCACATTAACTGTGTCGATAAAATGAAACAGCAATTTCCTCGTTAAACTTCTTTCATAGTGCTATATTTACATATCTCAGTTATTTTAATTTATTATAAACATATTAATATAAATTTCCTACATAAAATCGATCAGGGTCTTCGCCAGCAGATAAACCTAATTGGGGTCCGTTGCAATATTGTATGGCGGAATTTAAATAATATTAGGTCAGATTGTATAGCTAAACTCCCAAACCGCTAAATAATTTTCTTCACTTCACCCCAGTAGTAATTTCGAAGTATTTTAGTATTATTTCTGTACTATATTTGTAGTATTTCCCGTAGTATGAAAATGGTGTTTGTTTCGATAGGATTTAGGATTTTCTTCAATATGGCGGAATTTAAATATGACTTGTGTCCCTTGTATAAGAGATATTCCAACTAAAGTTTTACCTATTTACCGAATTTCAAGTCTCTAAATCCAATATTTCGAGATTAAAGTATTACTAGCATACTATCTGGTGGACCGATATCAATCATAATCTATTCAACTCTTGCCATGACCAAATGATAGCGGTATGCCATATTTTTTCTCATTAGGATGAAGCGTTTTGGCGGTATCGTCTAGGAATACACAAATACATACATACACCCACACACACACACATACACACACACACACACACCGAGAGAGAGAAAGAGAGATAGAGAGAGAGAGAGAGAGAGAGAGACACATACACAGACTTCAACCTAGAAATAGTCTTAATCGTTCCAGAGGGCGCAAAATAGATAATTCCGTCTTTATCCCGAAAAAAAAATTGCGCTTTCACAATTGTTTCCCTTTTGGTCGGTTGGTGGCTTAGGAAAGTAAAAATCTTTTATTTGATTTATTTATATAAGTAATGAAAATATTAAAAAATAAGAGTAAACAATTTCAGAGTAGGAATTATGCACCAAAAATACAAAATTGAATCAAAAACAGAAAAAAGAATACATCGCATAGTCTAATGGCAACGTCACCTAACAAGGCTGGGACCTGTTCTAAGGTAAACATTTATTTTTTAATATGCTTGCATTAATACCGTGTTTATAATAATATAAGAGTTTTAAAGAAAACACTAAAAACAGGCGTTTGAGCTATGATACGATATTCACATACACACGGCTATGATACAATATTCCATCATGGAATGCCAGTGCCTATCTTCCGGCTTCATCATCAGACCTTGAAACCTAATCGTGGTCAAAATTCATTACAAGACTTTTCTAACAAGTCCAAACACAGCTATGATACAATGTTCCATCATGAAGTTCCAGTTCATATCTTCCGACTCCATCATCAGATCAGTTCGACAGTACCATATTATTGTATTGACAATAATTTTCATGACGCTACGATAGTTGGAAGATGGTTAAATTAGTTACCTTAGATTCCATTACATAGTTAGTAACATACAGGTCGACCTAATAAAAGCGTGGTAAAAATGGCATATATTCCATATATGCACAAAATAATATAATTGCAAAACCATATTAAAAATGACTAAATACTTTAATTAAAGTTAGAATTAAATAATTCAATTAAAGTTAGAAGTGGAAAATTAAAATGTCAGCAAATAAATTCAAATCAGAAAAAAAAACAATTTAAAATAGTTAAACTTAGAATAAGAATTTAAACAAAACAATCCTGCATTTTACTTATAACTAAGATAAAATAGTGTTAACACTAAAACAAATTATCTCTTATTATACGTTAAAACAAAAAAATAATAAAAATAAAAAATAACATACTAATAATAATATAACATAATATAAAATAAGATTCAAAATATTCAAATGTCCAGGTTAGATTATAATGTCCAATATTTTAAAAATTCCTTGTCTTCCCTCTTTTACAAGCCAGTTTCTAAGCAGCCTTTTAAAGTATGTAGGTCTTATTTTGCGCCGATTTTATGTCGCCAGAAAGAGCATTAAAAAACCTTGGGGCAATGAATGTATAGGTGCGCTGACCAAAAGTAGTATACCTTCTGGTCAACAAAATAAATTCGATTGTAGTAATTCAACTGTTCCCACTCTGGGGGTTAATGGGTCCTTGCTGAGTTGGCACGAAGACCTATTCTGTTCAGGGTTGGTCACACTCACGGGTCAACACATATCCGACGACCTCCAAGCATTAAGTGCGAGCCTGGGTAGGACTCTGGCCTTATGGTTAGTTTCCCCTGGGAATCAACCTTCTGGCGCTCCTGGACGGTCTGCACACCGTGCGGCGTAAGCCAATCGACAGTGCAATCTGACTAACAGCCGGGGGAGTCTGGAAGCAGTACTGTTTCCTATAGAGCGGGGGTGGTTGCGGACCTTACGGCGACTGCTCTTGAAATGACCATCGGCTACCCGATCCTGGGTGAACAGCCGAACAAAGGACGCCGTGGTCCGCGATAGATTCGGTAAACACCGTTTCACCGCTTCGTAAGGGAGAGGACCGCGCAAGCGACCTCGAACTCGTAACCAATCGAGAGACCGGAGTAATCTGGTCACAATTGGAAGTAGGGGCGTGAGTGTAGGCCCGCCGGGTAACACTCCTGGCTATCTCGCGCTTAAGGCGTTGGCATCTTACGGGATTGTGGCGTAGCTAGACGGTGGACTGTTTTGTCCTCAAGTCTTCTGCGCTCACTCCAGGGAGACAGAACGACTAATCGTTAAAACTTCCTGAGGTGGGGGGCTCGCCCGCTGTAGTCGACAACCCTAGTTTTTCCCACTCTTCTCTATCTATAAACACAATATCGCTTATACGAATGTTAAACTCCAAACCTCTGAATAATCCGATTAACGAGCAACCGCGTCAACCTACATAGTTAGCTAAAATCAACTGAATGAGTTCATTATATACTGAAAATTTACCAAGCTAATCTTCACATTGCCAAATCCCTTTGCACGTATCTAATAGTTAATCCAACCGACGCCGTGCATAATCCGGGGGATACAACTTAACGTTAACGGTAATATTGCGGGGGTTTATTGTTTTAAGCGCACGTTTAACGCTGTGAAATAATTGCTTAATTATACAAAAGTTATCGCAATGAAGTAAACTTGAATAAACGCCTTTAAACTTCTTAAATATTTGTACCCCCTATGTTTATCTAGGAAATATGAATACATTGTAAAATGTAACTAATTAATATCTACACAAGATGAACACGAGTAAAAAAATCGGACCCCATAGACCTCCCCCTTTCCCCCCTTTAATCCCCTCGCGTTAATCTCCCTTCACCTCATTTGTATTTTTAAAGTATTTTAATTGTATTTTCGTACTATATTTGTAGTATTTTCCATGGTATTTAAATGGTATTTTTCCAATAGGATTTAGTATTTTCCTAAATATGGCGGAGCTTAAATATTACTTGTGTCGCTTGTATATGAGATATCCCAACTAAAATTTCACAATGTGATTTTGGCGCTACAAGGCACCTGTCTAACGAACTTCAAATATATACGTTCAATATTTCGAAATTGAAGTATTACTAGCGCGCCCTCTGGTGGACCGATTTGAATCAAAATCTTTTCAACTCTTACTATGATGAAATGATGCGGGTATGACAAATTTCAGCTTAATCGGGTGAAGCGTTTGGGCGGTATCGTGGAGGAATACACACACACACACACACACACACACACACACACACAGAGAGACACACACACACATACACATTGAGACACACAGGGAGAGAAAGATAGAGAGAGAAAGACATACACACACACATACTTCGATCTAGAAATGGTCCTAATCATCCCAGGGGGGCTCAAAATAGATATTTTCGTATTAATCCCGAAAAAAAATGCGCGGTCATAATACTTTCCCTCCTGGGTAGTTGGGTGGGCCGGGAAAGTAAAAATCAAGAAAATCAAATCAAATCTGGCTGGAAACAAAATTGAAGAATTAAATTTGTTCCAACTGTTTCCGCTCTACTCTATCTACATACACAATATCGCTTACACGAATGGTAAACCGCTGGATAATCTGATTAACGAGCAACCGCGTCGATCTAATTAGCTAAAATCAACTGAATGAGTTCATTATACACTGAAAATTTAACAATCTGATCTTCAAACTGCTAAATCCCTTTGCCCGTATATTTAACCCCACCGAAGCCGTTCATAATCCGAGGTTAAAACTTAACATAAACCATAACATTGCGCGGGTTTATCGTTTTATGCGCACGTTTAGCTCTGTGAAATAATTTATAAATTATACAAAAGTTGGTGGAACGATCTAAACCTCACCTAATGCTTTAAACTACTTAAATATTGATATATTACTTTCCCGGCCCAGCAACGGGGAAAGTATTGTGAAACCGCTAAAAGAAATTTCGTGATGAAGACGAAAATATCCATTCGGTGACCGATTAGCAAGCACCATTTCCAGATGGAAGTCTGTCTGTCTGACTGGGTGTCTGCGTGTATTCCTTTGCGGTAGCGCCCAAATGTATATTCCGAGGCATCATTTGGTCATGGCAAGAGTTGAAAAGGGTGTGGTTGAAATCGGTCCACCAGGGAGCGAACTAGTCATTTTTCAATCTCGTAATATTGGACTTACAAACTTGAAATTTGACACTGAAAATTTAACAAACTCGTCTTCAAACTCCTAAATTTCTTTACACAATGTAATCATTTAATCCCACCGGGACCGTGCATAATTTAGGGGTTAAAACTTAACATTAACAATACCTTTGCGAGGTTTTACTATTTTAAGCGTACGTTTAGCGCTGTGAAATATTTGTTAAATTACACAATAGTTAGCGAATGAACTAAACTTGAATGAACGAGTTTAAACAATTTAAGGATTTCTATACTTTTTAACATGCTTTTATTAGGTCGACCTGTATGTAACTATGTAATGGAATCTAAGGTAACTAATTTAACTATCTTCCAAGGATCTTAACCCCTCAAGCCTCGATTGGCCGATATCGGCCACAAAACGATTCAGCGTGACGGCCCCGTTTTAATTTAATTTTAATTTAATTTGATTGATTTTATTATGTTTTATTATATTAATATGTTTCATTTTAATTATGGGTACATTGGTTTGGCAGTAATTAATGTTTTGGTGAGACAGTGTCGTAATTCAATTTTTTTACTAATTTTTACTAAATTTTTTTGGGACAGCAACTTGTTAATCGGCTGAGGGGCCGAGGCCTGAAGGACGTTATGAAAATTGGCAGCTGTTTGTAGTTCTGATGACAATACAATAATATGGTACTGTCGAACTGATCTGATGATGGAATGAACTGGAACTTCATGATCGAACATCGTATCATAGCCGTGTTTGGACTTGTTGGAAAAGTCTTGGAATAAACTTTGACCACGATTAGGTTTCAAGGTCTGATGCTGAAGCCGGAAGATAGGCACTGGCATTCCATGATGGAATATCGTATCATAGCCGTGTATGGACTTGTTAGAAAGGTCTTGTAATGAACTTTGACCACGATTAAGTTTCAAGGTCTGATGATGAAGCCGGAGGACAGGAACTGGCATTCCATGATGGAATATCGTATCATAGTCGTGTTTGCACTTGTGAGAAAGGTCACGTAATGGACTTTGAACACGATCAGGTTTCAAGGTTATTACAAACCTATTATATATTGACTTGTAAATATTGAGTGTAAATAGTGTAAATATTGACATAGGTGCCTGTATAAAATGTATATAAACCTGTACATGGAGAGTGTAAATAGAATAATATTTATATATCTATATAGGATGTATATTGACGTGTAAATAGGGTAGTAGGTTGATAAAGATCCCACCGAAGCCAATGTTAGAAACGTGCCGAGGTTTTGTGGTTTTTACGTGCATTTATAAAAGCGTGTTTTTAGTGTTTTTTAAAAAACTATTAATTTATTAGTAGGAAAGATGGAGATACGGTACAATGTATTAATATCGAAGAACTGGTCTATGCAAGATTAACACGAATAAAAAAGAAAAAGGCTATGCAAAGGTCATTTGTTATTAGATGGGGGGGTCAATTACAACGGGCGAAATCGTTAGCAAGGGAAGTTATAACGACATCGAACCATTCTGTCAACTATACAACTAACCAAGGATTTTTTATTGAAAAAATATTTTTTGGCAAAGACTTTTAAAATCTTATAGTGACAAATTTTATACTTCAATTTATTGAATTTTTTACACTTTTTGATAAGGCGATATATTATTGCAACTGGTCAGAATCCGAAAGCGTTTAAGCATTTTTGAACCGTTTCTACTGGTCAGAATCTTCAGTTACTCACCAAGTAATTCTTATAGTATTTAGCAGTTTTACATAATCGGATTTTAGTCACAGAGAAATATAGACCGTTATCGCCTATCGGAAAATAACTTTAAGTCAACTAAATCATAATATCTAATCCTCCGTGATCGGCGTAATGCGCTATCAAAGGCAACTTAGAGGATGGTTTACATGGCGTTGTGCATAAGTTTATGGGTTCACGGGTTAATTAGTTGGGGTGCTTGTAAGTCGGCTCTTGATACACTCCTTAAGGCTCAGAAACTTTTGCTGAGAGTCAGTAAAATAACACCTTCCTGATATCGTTCATAGCAACTGTTTAACGTACAGGTCGTCTGGTCACCGTAGCTGTTGATGATCGTGGTATAGAACGTCGGTGTATAGAACCAGAGTCCTTATTTTGTCATCTTGTACCTCGGCGTAATACAGTAGAAAAAGACAATGTACCTACATATTTGAACCGTTTTAATATTATAAATAGAGAGAGAGAGAGAGACGACTAACCCATATAGGTAAGTGGCGTGCCCAGGGTTGGGGAGGGGGGCAAGCCCGACATACCTTTTTGTGTTTTTTACGCTTTTTATAGTAAAAAAAAGTTGCACCTCTTTACTCTTCAATCTTCTGTTTGAAATTTACTGCTTGTGTCGTAGATTCAATAAAGGACACTGAAGGCCTGCTACTGCGAGACAGAAGTTAACGTATACTTATCAGCAGTCGCAACCTCCGGTGGCTTCAAGAAAAGCCATTTTATTTGCTTGAGCGAGTGAAATCAAGTTAAGAAGTTGACCCTTGCTTGTATAAGCTGTAAGACTATTTTGTTAAAAAAAAGGAAACAAAAAGTAATTAAGTTTTAGGCATCTATCTTTAACTACCTTATTTATAATCTAAATCGAAGCATCTATCTTTTTTCAGAAATGAGTTAATTACGTCTGAATAAAATGATGGCAAACACTTCAATTCTATTACCAACTGTTTTTCAATACCAACCATTGATAACTCAGATAGACGTTCCTGATCCTGTGTCTTTCTTAGGTAAGTATGAATACGCTTAAGAGATGATAATGCACGTTCCACGAAGGACTTGTAGAAGGAATAATTACGACAAGATACGAAAACTACAACAATTGGGGAAAGGTGTCTTCGAGGCTATTCTGACTAATGAAAACAATTAGTTTAGAAACATTGTCTTCAATCTTTCAATTCAGGAGAGGAGTACAAACAAATCAATTGGTTCTTTATAACTTGTTTGTCAAAATGGTTTGCATAAATGTCAAGTAATGAATCTGATGCCTCTATAGGAAAATCTGAACGATATTTCACGTATAGTTTTTTGTTGAAGAGCTGGAAAAATTTATATCGATCGTCAATTTCGCAAAATATGTTGTCAATTACCTGGACAAAAAGTCGTTTGTATTCAGTATGAGCACAGCGTACGTTGCGTCTCAAATGAGAAGCTGAGTTATTTTGCAGAATGTTTTCATAAATGTGATTAAATTCAGATTGAAATTTAATACGTAACCAAATCTGAAGTTCCCTTATTTTGTTGCTACATCGACTTGTGATTTTTAAAGAATATTGTACAAGCTATCAGCTTTTTCAAAAAATCGATAGAAAACAAGGAGAAAAAATAATAAATGGAATGATCGCAACCAGTTTTCAAAATTCTCCGCTGCTAAAACCGTATCCCCGTCCCAGCCCTGAGGGTTGTCAAATATGTCAGAAAACAGAGTAATAAGATTATTTTTTGAATAAAAACTGTATTTACAGTTCGCGACATATACGCCTAACGCGTAGCGGGAGCAAGAGGTAAGTTTTTGCTGCAATGAGTATCGTAAAACGCAAATCGTTTTGTACTGTGTATAAAAAAAATACACAAAAACTGTAATGTTGAAAAAAACTAACTGATTTCTCCAATTCTGTTGCATGATTTAGACAACACCAGGGCTAAAATGTGTGCATTGCACCAAATGTAAATTGCTTGTGGACAAACATCTTTTATTTTTGATTGTACTCCGTTTCTAACACCCGACATAACATTAGCGCCATCATAGCTCTGTGCTACTAATTTTGCGGTACACTCCTGTTTATTTAGCAATTCTAAAATAATATTACACAGTGTGTCTGCTATACGACTGTCAGATACATTAACGAACGCTAAAAAACGGTCATGAATGTCGTTTCCAAAATAATATCGAAGAATCAGGCATAATTGCTTGTTATGACTGATATCGGCAGTTTCGTCAATAATAATTTATAATTGAAACAAATTTTTTGTTTTGATTTTAAATTTAAGGCGAGTTTTCATAACACCGGCTACGGAATGAATAATATCATTTTAAATTTTATTAGAAAAATAACTCGGTCCTGGCTTATCAGATTGTTGTAGCTGCCTGTGTTTTTCTAAAATGATATCGTATTTTGAGAGACACTACGGGTTAAAAAAAAAATCTATCCCTTTTTATTTTTCTCTTTCGATGATTTTTTTATTTTTCTCTTTTAATGAAATATCTATAGACCGATAGCTTTTTTTGGACACTTCAACCAAATTTTTACATCCAGCCGTTCTCTCAATATGGCGGTTACAGGAAAACACGTTTCAAATTAATAGATATCTGATTTCGACGAACTCACTGTTCTGTAACCTTGCAGCGCCACCTTGACACAAGACATTGCGATAGGTATATACATTAGGAAATATTAAACCTTTTTAGTTTTTATGCCATTGATTCGTATCACATTTTAGGCAACTATTATAGTTTTGAGAGATAACCCTCCAACGACTACGTCACATGAATCCATAGAACATGCACGATACATTATTTCCCCTCTTGCGGCTGGTAGGAAGCCTCACGTATGGATAGTTATCCCGGTCATCCCGAATGCGCGATCGTAATTTTGAACGGACATGGCGATTGATCCCGAAAAAGGTAAGGGTCTCAATCAGTCGATGAGGAAAGGTATTATGCGGTAATTGATTCTGCGGTGAGAGCGCCTGTGGGGTTTCAATTTCAATAAGCCACGTCCCCGGCCCCGATTTGCCAATTCACTTTAAATGTACTCCGCAATTTACTTCTTGCTACTGTGTAATTTTATCTTCGTCATCGGTTGAACCCTGGAAATATATGACTAACGAATGTCAAATTTGCATAATTTTGTTTTAAGAGCATACTCATATTAGTAGTGTCAGCGCCCTATCGAGGAGGTGGGGGGGGGGGGGCAAACCGGGGTACCTACCTCGGATGGAAATTTAACCCTTAGAAAGCTAGCCATATGAATGAAACTCAACGGCATGATGTCAACCCTCGAAAATTTCTTTGTAAGGGGTATTAGTGCAAGCATACCAATATTAATTAGAGCTGTCACTTAACCCTTGGAGTAAATGGGTATTTTCATGGATGCATCTGTCTCTTTTGCAGGATTTTCGGCGACATCGACCTTAAAGTACTATAACTACGAAACTACTACACCAATCATAAAAAGAACAACTGCACAATGATTGCATTGAAATTTCGAATATAGAATATTGAAATATCATTTTGTGAAACAATTAGATAATTATGAATAAATATGAGAACGTCAAAGAAGTGAAAAAAACGCGGAACCATATCTGGTCGTATCATACTCAACGGATAATTGTTTCAGAACCAGATTTGGTCGTATCATACTCAAGGGGTGCAAAAATAGGGGTCAACCTCAGAATGAGAGATAATAAGCTGGAAACTCGTATACACCTTCATTTGGCGTTCTAAAAGTAGTCTCAAAGTCACATAAAATTTCGTGTCTGCGTCACATGTTATTCAAGGTCAAACGTTACAAAAATTGTTTTTTCGCGATAATTATCTAGGTTTGTATAGCTCCAATGATGTAAAAATTTAAAAAATTGCGACAAATTTTATTGCAAATATTTTTTAATGCGCTCAACCGTTTTTGAGATAAAGGGCGGAGAACGCGCAGCGCTCAGCCATACATGGTGTTATTCACCGAGATTCACAGTTGCCCTTGCATTACAGTATGTATGGCTGAGCGCTACCCGCTCTCCGCCCTCTATCCCAAAAACGGTTGAGCTCATGAAAAAAATTTTGGAACAAAATTATTCTCAAATTTTATGCTCTACAATTCTTGTAAAAGGTTTTAACATTATTGGAGCTATAGAAACCTAGAGAATCTCGAAAAACCGATTTTTGTAACCTTTGACCTCGAATAACTTACGACGCAGGCACGACATTTTATAAGACTTTTGAGACAGCTTTTAGAACGCCAAAATGAAGGTGTATACGATTTTCCAGCTTATTTTCTCTTATTCCGAGGTTAAACCCCTAATATGACTGGTCTAAATGTATAATCGTGGGTTATTCAATGAAGGCGACTTTTCCGCATATAATTACATAATTGCAAAAATGCGGAGATCGGCCGTCCGCGAGTTGTCGCAACGGGGAAACCACCGATCGGTGGTGTTTGCATTCCAGCGGTTAAGAAGGCACCAAATTCATGTGTTTGAAATAAACTTCTTTCACTAAATCGCCTAGCATCCAGGGCGCGTCGTACTACCGATTGTTTATTTGATTTTGGATCGCATCTTAAGTTGGTTTTCTAATGAGTGCGAGATGTGTGCGATGTCTCTGCCAGGGGAATTCCCGTTGCGTTTAGAAAAATCCCCCCCCCCGTCCCACAGGTAGAAGGGACGAGGCAACACGAGCCGAGTGCACGAAAACACCCGAACGGCCATACGTCAAGCGACGGTCGCTATTTATGTGGCTGCGATTTTATTTATGTGGCTGTGGTGTGCGAGTAATTCGCGTTGGTTTTCTTTATTAGCGACTACTCTTTCAAGCTTGTCACTCTAATTATAAATTATTAGTTGATGCGGTAATACATTCTTTCTTTCTAATAAAGGATGGGTCGACGTGAAAACCTGTAGCAAGATGATACAAAAAATTAATGGCACCCAAGGATTGAAGGTGTGTGTACAGTTTGACTTGTGGGTTGTCTACACTAAACCTAGCAAGTTCATGGTTCACAGAGAATAATCTCTTGCTTAATGCAAAAAAAAACGTAACAATGCACTTCTCCTCAAAATATAAATCGTCTGCTACACCATTCAATATAACTCTAAACAACAGTACTCTAGAATTAAGCAAATCGACAAAGTTCCTAGGTATCATGATTGATCATCATCTTAGCCGGAACATCCATATTAATAAACAGTGTAGTGGGCTTTCTTCGGGAATATATGCGATAAAAAAGATTAAATTCTTAGCTGGTGAAATCGCTGCAATAACTGCGTATCATGCATGTTTCCATTCTAAAATGACTTATGGTATACTGATATTTGGGAATGCCACAGATAGTTCTAGGATTTTCATTTTACAAAAAAGAGTACTGAAAGCATTTGCAGGAGTATACAGGAGTATAAAAAATACTGACTTTTACGTCTGAATATATTTTACATTGTCTACTATTTGCTAAATCATATCTTAATGAACAAGAGGTAAACGGGAATATGCCATGTTATCCTGCCTAAAGTACGCCTTACGCAGACACAAAAGTCCTTTGTATATTTAAGCTATAAGCTCTTTAACCAGCTACCACTCTCCACAAGAAAGATGGAAACAAAGGTGTTTAAAAGATTTATTAAACAAAAACTGCAATCCACACATGCTTTCTATAAGCTGGGTGATTTTTTTGAGCATGCCAATTCTTTCAAATGGGAATAACATTAATATGTAACTTTCAGGTACCTCATTTTAGTTCTTATTGTTTAATAATAATATTATGAATTTAATATTTAATATGTAGATTACAATGTGTAATGTAACATACCTAATCATATACATACGTTGTTTTTTCCAATTTTGTTTTGATACTTCCTATTGTGTGATTATTTTTTGTATAAAGTTCTTGATGACTATTAATATTCTTATAATAATTATCTATTTTATATGTATACTCATGTACATGGATTCAGCTCTATTTTTTTTAATTATTTTATTTGTCTGCCGTGTAAAACCGACTTTAGTCGACGCTATTTTCGAATTAATATTTATGCTTTAATAGTTTTATATCTACATATAAACTGACGAATTCTAATATGCGATAATTAGCTTTAATTCATAATTCATGCTTTTACTGTATATTCTGAATGAATAAATTGAATACTGAATACTGAATACTGGTTGTATGTATTCTATACTAATGCGACACAATTAAAAGTTTTAACAAATAGATAATAAAGAGTGCAAATTTATCTAAGGCTCTTTTATAGAGGTCTTCACAGATATCTAAGGGTCTTTCACAGAGGTCGTCACAAAAAATCTGTTTCATAGAGGTCGTCATTCAAAATCTTTATTCTCAAATGCTGGAGAGGAGGGGGGGGGGGCAATGACAAGGTTTTCCCCCGGCTCGGAACGGATGTAGATCCATGGCTAAGTGACGCAGGCCTTAACCCTTCGGCTACGTAATGTACGTAACGACTGAATTTGGTTGCACGTCAGAAAACCGTTGACTACATAGTGACCAATATTGGCGGCTTGCTCCCGGAGCGCACAGTAATATTATTTTCTAATTCGAACGCATCCTAAAATCCATACCAAATATCTCATTATTACCATAGGTACATATACGGACGCTAGAATAATTTCGCGAGTCATTTCGCGGATATTTCTGGTAAAATTCCATTGTCAAACATCATAAATTTTTTTTTTGAGAAATTATCAAAAATTTTATTATTTTTATGAGCTAATATCTAAATATTTTTGTATGTATATAAGCAAAACAAAATATTAACTTTGATAGAGAATCTATTAAAGATTACGATAGTATTTACAATATCGAAATAGAGTTCCGTATTTTTCCGTAAGACAAGTACAAGTTAGAAATACCGAGTTTTTTTTTAAATTTTTAGACTTTCTCATATTTATTCATAATTATCTAATTGTTTTACAATATTACATATAAATATTCTATATACAAAATTTCAATGCGATCATTGTACAGTTATTCTTTTAATGATTTCTATAGTAGTTCCATAGTTATAGTACTTTTTGTCGAGCGCGGCGATATTGCAAGAAATTCAAATAAATTGCCGCGGTCTGTCATGAAGTCATGCCGCTACTCGAAGGGTTAATGGTTCGTTGCTGTCCTCCAAGTGGCTGCGGTGGTAAAACAGTAGCAAAAATGTATAGCGAACAAGTTAAAATATATTTAAAAAAATAAAAAGCATGACTGCCGTTACCGACACTATTGTATTTATAATTATTTTTAATACGGTTTTTTATGAAAAGTTGTGGTTTATGTATTTATCCATACACATAGATGTATATTTTCGGAATGTACTCAATCAGACCTTTCATTAGACGCTAAACACGATATATTTATGTTAACTTATTGATATTTAGACATTTAGACAAGTACAGTGGAACCTCTCATAACGAACACATCTCATCTCATATCAATTGTTTGAGTTCTTTATTGCATACACTGTCTACGGATGAATTTTCAGCTTTTCCAAAGCCCTTTGGGGGTACTAATTAAAGTTACACCTTTCTTAGTACGCCAGCGCCAGGTGTCCCGGGATCCGGCCTGCTGACTCCACCCCAGCATTCTATGGACAAAATACTGTCTGATCTGAAAGTATCAGCTTTTACAAAACTCTTGCACTTTTTTGTCGCTGCCTCTTGGCCTATAATCTCATGGCCACGACTGTTGTGGCAAAATAAGCGCGATGCGAAACTTTTAGCGTAATTCAGCATAAACACCTTTAGCGTAATTCAGCGTAAAATATCAGTTATCTTTGTGCCTGCGGTGGCGCAAATGCGCTCTTAACCGGCTATAAATCGCAGGAGACGCAGGACACACCGCAACGCCGATAAAGGGCGAGTGGATTATTCCAACCGACCGGACCGCGCGACCTACCGAACACAAGAAGCTGGCGGCCCAATGGACCTTATTTAATTCAAGAATAATGGGCGGCCTTACTATATTTCATTTCAGGATCAAACATGAAGATAAAGTATCATAGAATCGAAATAAGGCACACCGAAAGACCGGGAATCTACTACTTAAAAAATATCGGTTGTGTCACCCCAAGACTATTCCGGCAAGTAAACAAAGACTGATTTCATCTAACTATTAACATCATAAAAAAAATCGATGTGCGCTCTCTAACGGCCAACACACTAACCCGGGTGGGTCCCGTTGCGACGCAGCAGGCAACGCGGTTCGTTTCTCAGCTAGCCTTGGGCGACTCGGCGTTAATATTAGATTAAAATGCATGGCGGAATTTAAACATTATTAGTGCAGCTTTTATATGAAATATTTCGAGGATGATATATGACTAGTACGCCCCGTAGTAGACCCTTTCCAACCACAATCTTTTCAACTCTTGGGATGACCAAATGATGCTTGCATACCAAATTACAGCTCAATCGGTGGTTCAAGTGTTTGGACACTATCGTGGAGGAATACACATACACACACACACACACACACACACACACACACACACACACACACACACACACACACACATACGCACACATTCACTACAAAGAGAAACACAAACATACTTCAATCTGGATATGGCCTTAATCATCTCAGTTGGGCCCAAATAAATATTTTCGTCTTCATTAAAAAAAAATTGTGGGTTCAGAATACTTTTCTTTCTCATTGGGACTTGAGATCGGGACGGCGGCTGCAACGTCACCCAAACGTCGGGTGCTACATTCACGCGGTAAATTCGTTTCTATCCTATTTATAATGTCAAACAACCGCGATAGTCTTCGACTTTATAGTTTCTAATATTAACTATTATCCTTGACTATTCTTATGCCTATTTCTTATTTATTTTTAATTGTTATTAAATAGTTAGTTATGATTTAAATTTGAAATTTGAAACCGTCTTGTCAACTTTATTTTATCAAAGATTAGTATATGGAATAATAAATATATTAATATTGAAGACCTCAACGGCTGCTAAGGCAGAAAGAGTCCATTGGAACGGCGGAGCAGGCGGAAGGGGCACCCATCCCCTGCCCCAACAGGAAGCTAACCCCACATATTGGGGTGTTGGATCTAGGTCATGTTGGATCTGTACTGTCAGGCACCACGGTGCAATAGAGTCGGTGGCGGAAGAGACCACAGGGGTTCAACGGCAGCGTTCATAGTCCTAAGGGGCTCTCTAGACGACCAAGCATGCTTGTCAAGCATCGCGTCGCGGGCTGGGAGGGGATCGTAAGCCGCAGGAATTATGCAAATATTTTTAAAAATATTTACCAAAAATGCCTAGTTTTGTAGTTTATACCAGGGAGTCACGTTAATTCGTAATTGATTGATGAATGAAATGACTGCCTGGTAAAAAATCTAATAAAATTAGGCAGTTTGGTAAAAAAAATGCATATTTACTGCGGTTTTCGATCCCTTCCCAGCCCGCGACGCGATGCTAGACAAGCATGATTGATCGTCTAGAGAGCCCCTAAGATTTGATTAGTGTATTGGTGTCAGTCAGGTGGCAACCGGCCGTAAAACACCATGGCCACTTTTTATTCCTTGTCCATGACATTACACAATATGGCGTCCTCCGAAACAGAAGCTCAACTCGCGTACACAGCACAAGCTCGTGTTTAGTGGAGGAGGCCGACCCCAAGTACATGGGACAGGGTCTAGGAAGAAGAAGAATAGTTAGTTATTATAAGTTATAACTTACTCGTAGTGGTTATGGTATTATAAAGGTGTTTCTACATTGCGGAATATATGTACATACAAAACTAGAGCTCGCTGCTTTGGAACCAGTCCATAGGGAAAAAAGGAGGATTGTCTAAAAAACAGCTTTGAGATTATCAAATTTAAAGATTTGACGATTCATAATTTAAAATGAGTGGCGTAGAGCTTTTTAATAAAAATCCATGTGATAACTAATATGTTATTATTAAGTATGTAGTAAAAAATGTAAAAGTAAAACATTCATATAAATATAGGTCAAAAAAGAATCTGACCAAAGTCATTTTTTACAGCAAAGAAGGGGAATGTCGCAAAAAACCAGGTGATAAAAGGGAAATTTAATTTCAATTTCAAACCTCTATAACTTAGTGACGGGGTCCGTTTCTTTCCTGTTCAAATAGATCATTCGATATTATGAGCGTCGGGCTTTTAAATGGTAAATAAAATTAATTCAATTCACAAAAAAATACACTTCCTTTTTTTACCTGTGGTCATACGCTAATGTTCATATCTGTCGAGTTATATTTTAATAATATGAAAGAATGTAAATAAACACGAGTATACTTTAATATAAATATTAGTAAACACATATGCATTTTAGATGTGTTATTTAAATAATTAAATAAATAAATTAATTAAAGCTTTTCACTTGCCTATTCTTAGCCACTGATCTTGCCAAGGACGAAAGGGAAGAATTACTTCTCCGGTTAAAAGTTACTCGTTGTTTTGAGGCCGCAATAACACGCCTAATTAAATGTTAAAAACGGTTGAGTGAACGCGTAAAGTTTCTTCCCGTCTAAGGAAAGTGCGAGCCATCCATCAAGGGACGACGACAGTAATAAATATCCTTCTCTCAAAAATGACTTCAAAGGATGTTGACATTTCAATGAGCAAACCCATTCTCTAAACACAAAGACAGCAGCATTCCTTAAGTCATGTCAGAGACTTGGGTGAGTTGAAATTAAGACTTTACAAATATACAATTTTAAACTCGTTAAATTTTGCGTCATATAAAGACCATTTCAAAATATTATTTCAAAGTAATTGTTTTATATACATTATGTTGCTTAATTAGCCTAACTAAACTTCGCCCATACTGAGGTAGGCCTAATAATGGCCTTGATAACAAGTAGGGGAAATACCTAAAAAAAGTCATATACCGTAAACTGCCCTAACTTTAACCTCCTATCCAAACAATGAGCCACTTCTGATTTTTGTAAAATAGGTCATCCAGTAGAATCAAGGAAAGTTTATGCGATTGTATTTATTTTTTTATAAACATGACTAGATTCTGAACGAATTCCTCTGTTAGGGATCAGTCGCCTGCGTGCAGTGAGATTGGGATGGCATTTTTTGTGTTTCGGAATAATTTCTGCTATGAACGAACCTCGTCAAACTTTATCATGTAGACAGGATCTAGTAAGCATCCGGAAATTTTCTTATAATTAGACTTTCAGACAACTTATCTGCGATCTAGAATTTTGATATTATTACTTGCTCTTATGTATTTTGTAGGATTTAACTAAAAACTGAGGCATTGAGCTGCATAAAGAGATCTAAAACGTTTTGGACATGGGCAGAAGATGAAGATCGGATGCTGTATAATACGTGTCGAAAAAAATAAAACCACCAGCTCGTGTGCCTTCTAAGCGCAAATCATATATCAGTTGCAGTTGCAGAACGTCCGGGGCATTTGATGTATCATTCCTGCTAGTATAATTTTTTTTACGACCTATCATTGAACTGAATAGTATTTTTTTTGTAATGCAAAAAAAAATGTTCTACGTGAAACATTTATTGATTGCATATTATTTAGGATAGTTGACTGTCGAGAAAAAAAGTAACGCACTAGCCTAACGAATTGGTACTGATTCGATAACATTTCCGTGATTGTTGGGCACATTGCAACCGATTAATGTACCACCTTTCAAAAAATGACATAAACATCCTGGCATACTTATTCAATTATATTAGTACTTTACCGTAAACCCTATATAATCTAGTTTGAATAAAAAAATACACTAATTATATATCTATAAAATATATAGGATTATCGCTAAAATTATATCAAATTGGTACTTTAGATGAGTCATTAAAAAATGTTCAAAATGTACACCAATTTAAGATAAAAGTAAAAAAATGGCGCCTTTACGAAGTAAGTTGTACAAAGACTGAAAAAGAATTGCTTCATACAATAATTTAAAATATGTATGTATGTAGATGTATGTGTGTGTTATTATGTATGTATGTATGTATGTGTATATGTGTATATATGTATGTAACTAACCCTTTATTTTTTTTTTATTTTTTTTTATTTTATTTTTTTTAAGGAAACATACAGCTGTTACAATAAATTTGTTACAGAATTATTAGGTTAAAAAAAATAAAGCTAATTACATGTTTCCACTTAAACATTCATAATTTAAACACAACAGTATAATTTTTTTGAAGAATTAACTAACACTCATAGGGACAGGTGGGAACTGGGAAGAAAGGAGTCATAATAGGTAAATAAAATTTTATGTAAATACACGTTCCATAATATAGACATACATATTATTTAAAGATATTCTTGAATAAATATTATTTATAATATATTATATATTGCGATTACAATGATAAATCAATACCATCATTAATAATTGCTTTCTTAAGAGCGAATGATGACGTATTGAATACGTCAATATCGCCGAGCTGCGTATTACAAATTTTACATACCCTATACATGAAACAGTTTTGTGCATAATTAGTACTAACCTGCGGAAGGTGGAATAACTCCGTTTGGCGAGTGAGTCGCGATGGTACACGGAAAGATATCATTCCAAGAAGATCAGAACAATCAATATAACCTGCCAATATTTTATGGAAAAACAACACGTCTGCGCATTTTCTTCTTGATTGTAAGGATTGAAGCCCATGAAAAGCAGCTGCTTCGTTGTGATTGGGAAAGGACAAGAAGGAGCGATAATTCAAATGTTTCAGGAACACATTTTGAATACGTTCAATTCTTTTTATGTGAACATTATAGCTAGGAGACCATATTTGAGAAGCATATTCGAGGTGACTGCGGACGAAAGCGTAGTACAAGAGTAATAGAGAATTTTTAACTGCGAAATGTTTTGAAGTTCGAAGTACGAATCCTAGCATACTTTATGCTTTTTTTGTGATGTTATCTATGTGGGAGTTATATAATAACTTACTATCTAACAGAACACCTAGATCCCGTAAAATAGTACACATATTAATGCAAATATATATTATCATATATATTTGCATTAATATGTGTACTATTTTATGCCATTATCTTAGTGTTAGTATTGAAGTACTACTCTAAAACAAAGGCTAAATATTTCGTGAATCCCAGATACAGGCTGTTCGGTCTAGTTGGGCATTCGTCTAGAATGATCGTATGGGTTGTGTTCATTTTCTTATTGCTTGTATAAATAGTTACAAATTATATCTGTACGATCTCACTGTGTCATGAGACCCGAATAATTTTTAATATATCAGTTAATTTTATAGATTACAATATTATTATTTTACCAATATACTTCCGGACGATATGGAGAGATTTGTTTATATAGTGGGCGCCAGCCCGGAAGAAGTAGAAGATTTATTTCGGATCTATGAACAAGTGCCAGAGTCCTTCCACCGTTTAGAATTCTTCTGGGGCAGGGGTATGTAGGCTGCGTCGGGATTTGCGTCGGTTCGCTCAGTCCATCTCAGGCACGGGGGTATTTAGAATCCCTTAGTGACCCAGTCTACGGTAAGATGACCATCCCTATGGGATGAACGGCCTTTTATGGATATTGAATTGCTAACTTATTTGAACCATTTCCCTTACTAAATAATATATTATTATTCTCGTTCGAACGCCCTCTAGCGGTGGCGCGGCGAGTTACTTAGCAAAATTGATATCATTTTGCTCAACCTGCATTGTGCTACTAATGCCCGCGTTTCGCCGCTAGATGGCGCGGACGCGACGGCGGATTCGGTTAATTTAAATTAAATCTTGCTGGAATATGCGCAAAATTAACTTGTAACATAAATAAGTGTGCTTTATTTTCCTTAATAAAGAATTCTGAATTTAATGAATTTTCCCAAATAATACTGGAAACTGATTTTAATATTTTATAAATATATCTCAACCAATCCTTTCCTTTTATGGTTTTTTTAGTCTATTTTATTTATATAAAAAAAATGAAAATGAAATATATGATATATGACGATATTAAAAATGAAATTATTCTGATATTGAGATGATTATGAGTAAAATAAAAGATACTTTTCCGACCCAAATTTACTATTTATTTTTCTATAACCTGTTGCGAAGACATTTCCCGAAACTATATGCGTGATATTGAATATTTATATTATTTATGAAACTTAATTTTAATCCGTCGATCGTCGAAGGCCTTGCGAGATTTTACGAGCGTAGGTTACAATTATTACATTTTACCCGTGTTTCGATGAGCATTATTCGTAACTGGTTTTTCCTATTTTTGCCCTACAATGATTTGGCAATTTTAGTGTCGGGTACGCTGCGCTTTCAACTATCGTAAACGAGGGTAGTCTTTTGCTCTATCATTTTCCCTGATATTTAAATTTGGAAATATTACGTATTCCCTGACGATGACTTGCATTTATATTTATCTATAATTTGGTATTTTACTTCATAAGCTATTTTATTAATTTATCTGATTTTTAATTGCCTCGGGAAGAACTCAATGCCACTCTGATTTCACCACGTTTTAATCCCAAGATTATCTAACGTGGATTTTAATTATATTTATATATTTTTACAGCCTACATTTTAAGTAGAGATCGCCGAAATGATTTTAGATTTATTGGCGGTGTCTATCGTTGATCCTATATTAGAAACTACGGATTCCTATATTCAGAAAAACGGGTTAGCACGTATATGTCGTGCAAGACGGGTCTGAAGGACTAAAAGTATTGCACGATTGTGGTATTGCAAGTTAGAATAAAAGAAATCGAATTTTACTTTAAAAAATCCGAAAATGAGAATATAATCTACTTGCCCCAAATAGGATGTGGAGATCACGCTGGAATGCTTTGCCTGCGCCGCACTTGATTCTAGTTATAATTTCTAAAGATGACTTTGACTTTTATATTTTATTCGTAGATGTAGGTAGGCCACTTCGAAGTCGTGAAATGAGCTCCGGCGGCCGGTAATCGCCGCGAGGCAAAAACCGACCGCCGCGCTGAAACGACGACCTTTCCAGGCGAGTGCTTCGGGCCAAAAAAAAAACTACTCTCACTAGCGATTCTCTACACCCGTGTTCCATCTAATCGCTAGTGATGCCTATTGTGCGATAAAATTCGCTTGTATCCTATATTATTGTTATTTTATTTTTATTAACTAATTTTGGCAATAATTGTTTATTATATTGTTTGTTAAACCCGTAATGGTTTTATGACCATTACATGCCGGAAAAGATGTTCAGTCTTCGCCCACGAAGACCTTAAACACCAAAGACTAAACGAACTACTATAAGAATCTACCACCTAAAGCGTAGCCATCGCTACGGTTCTTTAGTTGCCGTGCTACGCTTGCTACGACATAAAAATTTCTAAAAGTTTTATTATATTTTGTCTTGACAGTTTAAAGTACATTATTATTAAGAGATAACCCCTGCTTCTAGTCTCCTATTATTTAAAGAAATTATATTTTATAATAAATTTTCCAAAGTTGGAAATTTTTGAGGTTTTCCGATTTTCTACTAAGTTATTAAAAGAAAGCTATTTATCCAAGTTAGAAAAAATGCTCTGCGAAACACGTCCTTTATAACCTTACATTTTACAATTTTGATACAGTGAATACAGTGGCCTGTGTCGTCTATTCCGCTCCGTCCAGGGTCTTGTCATTGTCTGCCGTTTTTGCCGTATTTCCTTTTATGAATTTTTTCTTCATTTGTGTTCGTATTAGCCCATATGATGCTCAATTGTCGTCTTTGCCTCGTTACGTCCGGAACTCGTCACCTTGGTAAGAGATGTAGAGAAGAAAGTCATATTAGTAGAGGTTCGCTCCCAAAGCTTTTTGCTTCGGAGCTTGAACACGAAAATGTCAATTTATACATGTAAATCTGGACACATCATCAGATGCTTTTATAAAGTCTATCGAAGTGTAGATGTACTGTTTCAAAAAATGTTTAAAATTTTGTCCAATTTCTAACTTCTTTATCCCGTTTTTCCCATTTTTGCCCCTCACTGCACAAATGCACTTTTTTAAAAGTTGCTACACTGAATTGAAGATCAATGCACTGTCGATTGGTATATTAGTCTCTATCTAAACAATGCAGTCCGCATTTTCTCTCACAATCTTGGGGAAATTGTCTCGTTCACGCGCTTGTCCGTTTTGCTTTACTGGTCGGTCCACGATACCGTCCCTGGTAATACTGCAGGTCGCATGTTGCCGGTGCTGACGTCATAGGTAGTTTCGTCTATTTACGTGCCTCCTGGCCTTCCTGTTGCGGTGAAAAAGGAAATAGTTCGACTTTTTACCTTAGGTTTTTGCGTGGTCTGGAGTCGGATAAGCGTGATTGGATCTTATTTACTTCGGTCGATCCTCGGTATCTTCCTTTGCTATTTGTATGGGTGTGCTGCGCTTTCGAGGAGTCGTGAGCCATTGCTGCTGATCTCTGTCGTCCGCGTCGTGGCTCTTCCAGCTGCCATATAGCGTTTCCATTTTGTCCTTTTATTATCGGCGTCCTCTTTCTCGTCGCTCTGTCTCTTTCTGGAATGTATAATTTTCTTTGCTGCATCATATGGTCTCTTATTTTTTACTAGGATTGCGGTTGGCTGGCAATTCATTAGGAAGGGTTTGACAGGAAGGGCATATTCTCGTATACAACTTTATTTTTATTTCAAAAATTTTTGACGGAACCAAAAGAGACGTGCTTCTGCGTTTTCTTTACAAATTACAGAAATTTTTAAACTACTACATCTATTCTTACTATTTAATAAAAAAACATTTTTATTTTACTTTTTTTTTTTTTAAACAAAAATTCTCCCACATTGCTTTTCAAATAAGCTTCCAGTAACTAAATTTAAGACTATATTTTATTAGGTGTTCGTATGGATACACCTTCCGATTTTTCAGATTTTCTTCTTCAAACAAGTGTTGAGGTTTTTCGTATTTCAATATTTAAGTAAAAAGAAAAATAAACATTTTGATAACGCTCCACTTCTTGTGAGAGCTTATCTTAATTACTACAAAATCAAATGTTACAAAGTAAATTATGTCTCAACGTCGATCTTTATTTATATGTGTGGCTGGCTTAATAAATTATGGGCAGATTTCTAGCGTGGTATCTTTTTAAGAGTATGGAAAAAATTGAAGAGTGTATAATTATATGGAATTTATGTGTTGTGAGACGTGGACAGTATCTCGCAATTTTATATTTAATTTATTAAAAAAATTATTTATATAATTTACACCAAGTAGTTTTGTTAATGGTATGTCATGGTGAGGGTTCCAATGACATTGATAATTTTTCATATAATAGATTATTCACCGTCACAGTGGTATTGGTCTCCCCGAGTGAAATATAAGATATATATATATATATGAGATTTCCCTTTTAAAAATATTTTTAAGTTTTGTTGTATAGAAATGAACTATATATTGGTGACCAGTCTCTGTTGAAACAATAATAGACGTCGATCCACATAATTTTAATTCATGCGGAAGCGTGGACACTATAGTCTTTAATTTAATAGAAAAATATGGGAAATCTTTAGATTTTTTAAAAAATTTTTATGATACTATATATGGTGACTGTTCTGCGATCTAAAGCGCATATTAACTACGTAATTTACTCTAGTAGTAGTAAGTTAATAGTAAATCTTATATACCTTGTTCGGCAAGAATTTATTTAACTTATCAGGTTTTTAAGCCTTCCGAATTTAATGTTTGTGTTGAACATATATTTTACTGAGATGTTATTATTGTTGTCTTGAGTGTGAATGATAGAATTTTCAATATTTAGCTTAAGTTTTTCTCTTTCAAGGCTTGTTCATTCTGTTTTCTTACATCTACATCCAAAGCCTCGCTAGCATACAACCTTTCATACTAAAACTGGCTGCCTTGTAGTTACTCTTTTTATCAATTCTTGACAGTACGAAATGATTCTTCTCTACAGTATTGTACACTTCATCAGAAATTACGTGTTCAGCTAAGATTAATTCGCTACTAACTATGAGCGTTTATGGACAAACTAATTTTGAGCAGCGTTTCAGCGGGACATAACGGAAAATCTATAAGTCTTTTTTGAAGAAAAAAGACAATAAAAACAATTCATGGTATGGAAAAATATTCCATGTCCTGATAAATTCAGGATCGGACGAGATCATTCTGTAGCTATATGTTGTAATATACAATGGTTTTTTTTTATCGTGAACATTCTAGTCGCTAATTAGAAATGTCAGCAGTTTTGCCATGTAATTACATAATAGTAGAAATAAATAATAATAGTAGAGTTTATTCAGAAATGAATTTAGGACCTGTCCGTGAACAATTTTAATTTGAACGCGAACGGCTTAACGTCCGGTATACTCTATTTAAAATATAATACTATAAGATAATTTGTATCCTTCAGAGCTGATCAAAGTAAATTTTAATTCTACCTGTCAGGTGATGTTTACAATAGACGGGTATCAAGCACCCAGGTGTTTTTACTCCATGAGCAGGGTTAGATCACCGAACCCTTCAGATTTTGCTTATATGCAAATATATAGTATAAAATGATAGGTATAGAAGTATCTCAATCCTTAGACTTATCCGCATGGCTCCTTTTTACTATATTATATGTTAAATATATACATATATATGATATTTTATATAAATATATTTTGACGCGAAACTTGGTACTATTCTTTCTCCCTATTTTTTTTTTTAGACAATCCGGGTTCTTAGCCGGATAAGATGTTAAGAAAAAAAAATTTTTTTTTTTTATTTAAAAAAAAATTTTTTTTTTTTTAATGATGTTATCTATTGTATGTGAAATTATATATTTATTTATTTTACTTATTGAAAATTTAGTGTTGTATGTGTTTTTATTTTTATCATGCTACGCCCTTATGTGTCTGTTACTTTTTCTTTATGTGTGATTATTATTTTTTTTTTTAGCCTTGAATACTTGTATCGAATACTTATATACTTTATCTGTTACATTTATTTACTTAATATTTTGTATTTTTGCTCTGTTTTTATATTTTTTCTTTTACTTTTCACTTGCAACTATCTCACGGTGTACCCAATATAGTCGTTGCTTTTTGTGATTTTGCATATTCCGGATTACATGTGGATATTATGCGAATGTTATTTGCAATGTGAAATGTTCTGCGTATTTTTTGTGTGACCCTAATTTTTACACAGGTCTTTTATGTGGTACGTCCCACGATTTTTGCCGTGTTCGTCAACCAATACATAGGCTATGGGGGACTTTTTCGCGATGATTTTGCATTTTGAATATCTGGGCGCTAGTTTGTTTGAGAAAAACTCTGCTTTTCGCGATTGCATGTGATTTTTCGCCCATACGAAATCACCGACTGAGAATTTGACGTGCTTTCTCCTCAGGTTATATTTTGAGGCGTTATTTTTGAAAGCTTCCATGGGTCTTTCCCGCACGACGTCATATGCGTCCGCGAGCGTCTCGAGTCCTTTTGCGAATTCCTGTGGACTGTCTATTGCTATTTCGGATTTTTCTTCTGGAATGAAACTAAACATTTGTTTTCCTGGGTGCCATTTTGCGATTGCTTCCCGATATGCTCAATGTGTCAACCACTTACCAAATTTATGTGTGTAAGTGTTTTGAGAAGAAAAAAAAAGAAATTAAATTCAAATCTTGTTATAGTTGAACAGTGTGAAGTCGTGTGTTAGATGCAATTTAAAAATTTCAAGTGTGTAAGGTGAATGCTGAAAATTATTAGTACATATATAAGTGTTAAAGCTAGAAGATGATTCACATGAAAGAAATACAAGTTAAAGAGAAAAAAAAAACAAAATTAAAATTTATTAAAAAGAAAAAATTTTTTTTTTGAACCACCCTGTATATCAGGGTATATTTCTAAGTGTTGATTCTAAGTTATTATACGTTATTTAATTTTGCATGAGGTTAAGTAAGTTTTTAAATTTTACTGCGTGTATTATTTTTTGACACCCTGTATTCGTGTGCACCTCTAAGTGTAGTTCCTTGTTACCATAATTTAATATTATTATTTTTCAAGATTTGTTTGTTTCGTTTTTCCTAAAGTTTATTCCTTTCTTTACGTTTTTGTTTGCAGTGTTTTGTTTCTCATTCATTTACTTATTTTGTCACTATCAGATATATTAAACTTCCTGTAATCGTAATTTTCCTAAGTGCCTAAAGCCCATGTACTGTTCGACGCACACAGTAGTGTTCGTACGTATTTCTAATTTTCACATTTGTTAGAGTTCCTTATGGTTCACTTGCGACGCTAGGTATTCCGTGTCAATGTATAAGTGCTTGCAATTTTATATAAGAACAGAGAAATTTTTGCTATTAGTATAGTTGACGCAATGTTTATCTTTCGTTTATAGAAGCTAAAACTGAATCATATATTAGAGATGTTATATGAAAATTGTATTTATAAATATTTTATGAAAATTTTATTAAAATTTTAAAGTGTTTTAAGGGCGTGCCGGTGTGTAAACGTGTACGTGTGTGTTGTGTTTAATTTATATTTTAAAAAATTAATTAGTACCAAGTTCGTTGCCTGTATAAAAATAATAATAAATATTTAATAATAGTTTCGCAACAGTAATATATTAATATTTTGAAAAGTTGCGATATATAAGAAAGAAAGGGTGGGAGGGCGGGAAATTTGTAGGCGACCAGCGTGATCGCTTTAAAATTTTGAAAAAAAAAAATTGTTTGTAAAAAAAATTGTTTCTAAAGTTTGAAAACAAAAAAGAGCCCCACGAGCAGGCGTCAATTTGTCATGAGACCCGAATAATTTTTAATATATCAGTTAATTTTATAGATTACAATATTATTATTTTACCAATATACTTCCGGACGATATGGAGAGATTTGTTTATATAGTGGGCGCCAGCCCGGAAGAAGTAGAAGATTTATTTCGGATCTATGAACAAGTGCCAGAGTCCTTCCACCGTTTAGAATTCTTCTGGGGCAGGGGTATGTAGGCTGCGTCGGGATTTGCGTCGGTTCGCTCAGTCCATCTCAGGCACGGGGGTATTTAGAATCCCTTAGTGACCCAGTCTACGGTAAGATGACCATCCCTATGGGATGAACGGCCTTTTATGGATATTGAATTGCTAACTTATTTGAACCATTTCCCTTACTAAATAATATATTATTATTCTCGTTCGAACGCCCTCTAGCGGTGGCGCGGCGAGTTACTTAGCAAAATTGATATCATTTTGCTCAACCTGCATTGTGCTACTAATGCCCGCGTTTCGCCGCTAGATGGCGCGGACGCGACGGCGGATTCGGTTAATTTAAATTAAATCTTGCTGGAATATGCGCAAAATTAACTTGTAACATAAATAAGTGTGCTTTATTTTCCTTAATAAAGAATTCTGAATTTAATGAATTTTCCCAAATAATACTGGAAACTGATTTTAATATTTTATAAATATATCTCAACCAATCCTTTCCTTTTATGGTTTTTTTAGTCTATTTTATTTATATAAAAAAAATGAAAATGAAATATATGATATATGACGATATTAAAAATGAAATTATTCTGATATTGAGATGATTATGAGTAAAATAAAAGATACTTTTCCGACCCAAATTTACTATTTATTTTTCTATAACCTGTTGCGAAGACATTTCCCGAAACTATATGCGTGATATTGAATATTTATATTATTTATGAAACTTAATTTTAATCCGTCGATCGTCGAAGGCCTTGCGAGATTTTACGAGCGTAGGTTACAATTATTACATTTTACCCGTGTTTCGATGAGCATTATTCGTAACTGGTTTTTCCTATTTTTGCCCTACAATGATTTGGCAATTTTAGTGTCGGGTACGCTGCGCTTTCAACTATCGTAAACGAGGGTAGTCTTTTGCTCTATCATTTTCCCTGATATTTAAATTTGGAAATATTACGTATTCCCTGACGATGACTTGCATTTATATTTATCTATAATTTGGTATTTTACTTCATAAGCTATTTTATTAATTTATCTGATTTTTAATTGCCTCGGGAAGAACTCAATGCCACTCTGATTTCACCACGTTTTAATCCCAAGATTATCTAACGTGGATTTTAATTATATTTATATATTTTTACAGCCTACATTTTAAGTAGAGATCGCCGAAATGATTTTAGATTTATTGGCGGTGTCTATCGTTGATCCTATATTAGAAACTACGGATTCCTATATTCAGAAAAACGGGTTAGCACGTATATGTCGTGCAAGACGGGTCTGAAGGACTAAAAGTATTGCACGATTGTGGTATTGCAAGTTAGAATAAAAGAAATCGAATTTTACTTTAAAAAAACCGAAAATGAGAATATAATCTACTTGCCCCAAATAGGATGTGGAGATCACGCTGGAATGCTTTGCCTGCGCCGCACTTGATTCTAGTTATAATTTCTAAAGATGACTTTGACTTTTATATTTTATTCGTAGATGTAGGTAGGCCACTTCGAAGTCGTGAAATGAGCTCCGGCGGCCGGTAATCGCCGCGAGGCAAAAACCGACCGCCGCGCTGAAACGACGACCTTTCCAGGCGAGTGCTTCGGGCCAAAAAAAAAACTACTCTCACTAGCGATTCTCTACACCCGTGTTCCATCTAATCGCTAGTGATGCCTATTGTGCGATAAAATTCGCTTGTATCCTATATTATTGTTATTTTATTTTTATTAACTAATTTTGGCAATAATTGTTTATTATATTGTTTGTTAAACCCGTAATGGTTTTATGACCATTACAACTGTTAACTCTCTACCAAGTTGTTACAAATAAATAAATAAGTTTACAGTAACTAAACAAGATATATATATAAAAAAAATAAAAACACCACTGCTGTAACAAAAAGTGAACTATTATATTTATAATTATTAGAAACAATTTGTTAGGGCTTAAATGCATTTTTTTTAGAGAATAATGATTTTGGTTGAAACGAAACTAAATTTACAGAAGCTCCCTCACGGCCCCATTTACGTATTATCTATTTTAAAACGATTGCTTAAAGACGATTGCGCATTTCGTGAGTCAGTCGACGGACCTTGTACAAGGATAGTCACGGCCTCCGCTGGGCAATTGCCCTTTAGCGGGGCTTTAAGTCAGCCGGCTTTCTGAGTGATTGAGCCGGCTGTTTGACTGTGGCTCGCCCTGCTGCAGGTGTCTCGAAACGACAGTTGCCCTCGGTGCTCAAGTAATAAAACGGGTTTTTATGAAATATGTGTGACTTATGTATTTGTTCATACAGATGCATGTAAATTTTCGGAATGCACTTAATTACACCTGTCGTTTGATATTAAACACGATATATTTATCTTAATTTACATATTGACATTTGGACATTTAGACAGTTATTATTTTTTTGACATTTGGACAGTTTAGGCACCGTATGACGCCCGGGTCTACATCCGGATTTAATAAGTTTGTTATTTTTGAATAAATATGTCCGCAACACAAAAACAAAAAAAAATGAAGATAGTCAGATATATAGACAAAGAGAAACGTTTGAGAGAACCATACATTGATATAGAATTTGTAATATGATAAAGAACGATTCTTTATGTACTTCCGCATGTTTAAAGTTTGCTATCTCTTCCCATGCGGCACTGCGTAATGTAGCATCACGAAATTCAAAGCATTTCGCCACACCAAAGCAATCAGTTGTCCATCTCCGATTTTCTAAACACAGAGAAAGAAATATAAACGCATGAACCGGTTCTCTTTTCTGTGCATACACCGACGTTCTATGTGTACATTCTGGAAAAATACTGGTTTTAAGCGTGGGAAAGCGTACTGTCATCTCCTCCAATTTTCCATGCCGATCCGGAGGTTGGGTGATACGTGTGTGTGTGTGTGTGATAAGTTTATTATCTACGTCATTTCTTTTCATGCAAATTCAAGGGTCCAGATGACATGATACATTGCGTATGTAGGCTCAGTCTGTCCTTGCCTTTATGAATCCCTTGATTTTGAATTATGATATTAAACCTCAAATAAGCAGTATTCTTGAAGTATACAATACAATACAATACAATCAACTACTCCAGTAGATAGGCATTCCTACACTTGGTTGCGTCACAAAATTAAATGCTTAAAATAACTAAATAAAACATAACTATCATGATAGTTATCATGGCTGTAATATTATATTCAATATTACCTACTTACAAATAATCAAAATATACTAATGTCATTAAATAGTAAGAGAGAATAATATATTAAAATAGAAATGCAAACTCTATGTAGAATAATCAACGTAAAATAATTTTATTGTCAATCCAGCAATAATGCCTTCGTATTTTTTAAACATAAATAGATGTATACTAAATTATATGAGAATTAGAATGTCATCTATCATAATTCCGTTATGTTTAAAATTTTACAAATTTTGCTAATTATCAACATGGAAAATAAACTCGGAATTTTCAAACTCCCTTGGAATTACCATAAATTGGGTTTCTTACCAAATTATTTATAATTTGGGAAGAGAACAAGTTTTGCACAAAAACACTTCTCTTACATTGCTCCTCGACTGTTCAACAAAATGAATAGTGTTTTTCCTGCAGGACTGAAATCTAGGAATAGTCACGGCGTAAAGAAAAACCTAACTAAGTCACTTTTGACTATGGGTCGACAAGAAACGGAGACATTAATAACATATATATTAAAATAGTGCACGATTTGTGAGATATAGTATATATATAGTATTATTTTATATTTATCTATAAAGTATATATGTATTTATATATGTATGTATATATGTGTATATGTATGTCCCAAAATTTAATATTATTACGCTTTCTTATTCTATTTTTAACTTCTCAAATGTACCATAATAATATACAAAGATGTTACGTAAGCTAGTTACGTAAACCACTATACTTTTTTTTTATATTAAGCCTACCTTAGTACAGGCGAGGCCTAGTTAGGATGGCTTAGAATTTTAAAAAATGATGTAATATTATTGATAAATAAAGAATTTTGAATTTGAATTTGAATTTGAATTATCTTTTTAAATTGGTCCTCTCCAAGGCTATTCTTGAATAATGAAACATTTTATATATAGGTATTTCATTTTTCTAAATTACCATTTAAAAAAAACTTCTATTCCCTACTGGCCTTACAGGTTTTATTCCTGGCGGCCGTGAAGAAGAAGATCGAAAAAAATAAACTCCATTGACGACTGTCATAACACAACCAACGCGTAACACGGCGACTTATATCGAAGACGCTACTTTCTCTTAATATGCAAGTAAGGAGTTGTCCCACGTACCCTCGACATGACATGTAACACTCAAAAATTCAAAGCCTTTCGCCACACCAAAGTAATCAGTTGTACATCTCCCATTTTTAAATCATAGACAAATAAAAGACATAAATAGACAATAAATATCAGGGCCATATTAACACTGCAAAATATCCAAAATAAGTTCGTTCGATACTTAAATTTCAAGACAAAAAGTTATTGTAATACTACTAATGAGGCGGCCTTACTATTTAAAATAAATTCCTTATCTTATCGGCGCAACTTGAATGATGCTCTGTGCCTATATAAAATAATGAATGGTATATTCGATTGCTCTGACCTGGTGGGCGAGATCAATATTAACGCCCCAATGAGGGCCAAACGCCAATTTGACCTGTTTCGATTGCCGCGTTTTAAAACTAATGCATCAAGGAATGGAGTACTCACACGCTGCTGTGAGCTTTATAATATCCATTTAAATGGTATTGATCTATTTAATAATTCCATAATCACTTATAAATACTCCGTAAATCAAACCCTAACCGATACAATAAACTGAATATTCGTATTAGCTATTTTTATTGAATATTATTATTATTATTATTTTTTATATACGCCATTACTAGTATCATACACGCTCACACTCACACCCACACCCTCAATACACTCCCACAAACATATACACACACACCCTTAATACTAGACTGTTGTGTAGCACTAAAATTGAAGGTACATTAGTTTTTTTTAACGTAGGTTATGTAATTTTATTGAAATCCGTAACCGGTTTTATTTGTTGTAAATCTGTACATTTTTTTAAATATTGTTACTGTGTGATTTCTCAATAAAGATTAAATAATAAATATAAACGCTTGAAATGGTTTTTTTTCTGTGCATACACCGACGTTATATGTGTACGTTCTAGAAACATCTGGTTTTACGCGTAGGAGAGCGTACTGTCATCTTCCTTGCCGTTCTGGAGGTTGGGTGATACGCGTGTGTGTGTATGTGTGTGTGATAAGTATATTTCTACGTCATCTCTTTTCATGCAAATTCAAGGGTCCAGATGACATAATGCGTTGCATACGTTGCGTACGCGGGTTTAGTCTGTCCTTGCATTTATGAATCCTCTGATTTTAAATTATGATATTAAACCTCAAATAAGCAGTATTCATTAAATCTCCTGTTACATTTTATACATTATCGGGTATTTTATTAAAGTGAACAATTGTTAGGTATGAAAATACTATGTTTCTGGAAACGATATTATTTTTTGGATATTGACAGGTGTCAACTACAGCCGGAGAACCCGTCATCCCAGTCTGGTATGATGATTTATGGCCATTCTACCACGATATATGGTCATCTGATTCGCTCACACAAACGACAGTCTCAACTATAGGTCGTTGTATCAAACTATCAATGTATGTTCTAAAGTTCTAAAGTTCGTAACTGGGATATACCTTCAAAGAGGTAAGAAATATTTTAGACCCGAGAACACTAAAAAGCGTTTATTATGAATTGTGTGAAAGTATCTTGAGCTACGGGGTGATAGGATGGGGCGGTTGTTCTAAGACCATTCTTTACCCCTTAGATATTGCACAAAAGTCGATTTTAAAGATTCTCATGCGAAAGCCGTAGCGATATCCTTCGGAAGATCTTTTCAAGGAGTATAATGTGTTGGATACCAAGCAACTATATTTAAAAGCCGCACTCTCCTATACTAAGTTTGGCCAAATAAATATTTTTTCTCAAAATACCATAAGAACGGGGTATTCCAAAGTCCGGAATATAATAGTACCCTGAAGGAATACTGCTTTTGGTCAGCGCTCCTATACATTCATAGCCCCACGGTTTTCCAATGCTCTTCCTGGTGATATAAAATCGACGCAAAATAAGCCCCACTTTAAAAGGCTACTTACAAAATGGCTTATAAAAGAGGGACGACAAAAAATCACAAAAATATTGGACATTATATATTAATATACTAATTCGAACACATTAATATTTAGAATTTTTATATCATATTTTATATCATATTAAATTTACTTTTTATTATTGTATTTAATATTATTATTTTTAAATATATCTGTATGTGTATGTATGTATGTATATATGTGTATATATATTCTTAATCTTAGTTACATGTTTATTTTCTACTCCTAATTTTAAGTATTTAATAGTTTTTAAGGTAGTTGTTGCATGTTTATTCTTTTGTGATCAAATAATTATTTTATTACGACAATTTAATTTTTTTTTTATTTTTATTTTTTTTGTTACAAAAATATTTTGGTTTTTGTAATAATCACAATTATGAACAAGCACGCACAAAATTAAACGTTCACCTTAGAACAGGTCCCGGTCTAGTTAGGTGGCGTTGTCACTGGACTTTGCTATGTATTCATTTTCTGCTATTTATTCAATGTTTAAAATATTTAATGCATAGTTCCTAAGATAAAATTGTTTTAAATTATTCTTGAATTACTTAAATAAATAAATAAATAAATAAATAAATATCATCGTTGAGGCTGGCATTTTAATAGGTTAGATTGCAACCATTCATTATACTTATATAGTGGTCGTTTCCCGCGCGTATGATACTAATTACATGTAATTGTAGTCATACCGCAATTTTATGGCGTACATTAACACGCTTTGATGGCGTATCTAGGACAAAAGTACTATTATTCTATCGGGGGTATGTAAATATGTAGGGTAACCTGTTCAATAGCTAAATTTCTAGCTATCATAAATTCTAGCTACCTAAATTTCTAGCTATCATAGCGTGTGTTTCTATTCTAAATTATTATTTTTCTGCAATGGTTAAGGCTCCCTTCCGAGTTGACGCGACTAAAAATTTAGGTATTTTGCAATGCCACGCACCCGCAGGCTTTCGATATATACATAAAGATGTATAAGTATACCGCGGCGACAAGAGAATACGTTCCACCGTTGGCAGTGGCCAATTACGAATAACGATTTTGGCTTTGCGCGTCGTTTAATATAGTCGATTTGGCTTTTCAATTATAATATAATAAATTATCAAATGAATAGTTTTTTATAAAGTACAAATTAGATTATCACTGTGTTATTTTTATATCACTCAAAAGTATCTATACATAGAAAAAAAAATATGTTTGGCCATAACATTTCTGGAAATTACGTAATTTCAAACGTTTTTTCTTATATTTTTTGTATGGAAGTTCCAAAAACTATCTTGGTACTATGCAAATAGACCATACGCTGGTGTAAATAGTATTTAAAATATTGATAATCATCTCTAGGTTTTTCAAAAACTGAAGACAAATCTCGCTCGTTTTTAATTTTAATGGAAATCGTTTGGAAAACAATAACAGAATAAAGATAATTTATAATTAATATGGAAATAATTTACCAATTTCGTTTTGGCGCAATGATAGCTTAGGGACCGGGTTTTTAAAATCCGACATAATTGTATTAAAATTGTTATTCGTGTTCTCACAACCAGCCCACAAAATTATGCTTCATATAGCTTTTGGCCGCCACGGCCGCCACGGCTTTTTGAGACATAGATTAGTTAACTACATATTTGCATTTAAAAAATGTTTAATTTTCTAATGGTTTTCGAGGAAATTAACTTTTTTTAAAGAATGGAATTTGGCTAACTGTTAACCACTATTAACAAGAAGGATTTGCCACAGTTAACCACATCTATGAATGCGTTTTTTTTATTGGATCTAGCCATTTGATATGCAACGCACATCTTTTGAGTGAGGCGGTAAGTGAGTTGAGCACAATATGCAGTATATCCTTTTAAGATTTTTTCTTCATCTTATGTAAAAATCGTGTTCAATTATAGATTGGCGTTAATCGTCGGATATTTAAAGTGGCACTCTTTAACCGGGCCAGTCTAAAATTAAAAATATAAAACTTATTTTGCAGAACCTGAAAAAATCAGGTTAATTATGTGTTGGAGCTTCAGTCCAACATACCCACAACAAAAAAAGTAATTTCTACAGAATCGAAACCGCAAATTCGCTTCGATTCGCAAAGGGTTAGTTACATACGACGATACATTATGTATGTAACTAACCCTTTATCATATATATTTGTAATAATATGTGTACTACTTTATGCCATTATCTTAGTGTTAGTATTGAAAGTAGACTATTAGTTAGTACTACTCAAACGTCATTACTACTCAAAAACAAAGGCTATATATTTCCTATGCCCAGATACAGGCTGTTCGGTATAGTTCGGCATTCGTCTAGAATGATCGTATGGGTTGTGTTCATTTCCTTACTGCTTATATAGATAGTTATTTATTATATCTGTACGGTCACACTGTTAACTCTCTACCGGGAGCTAACGGGCCCATGATGAGTTGGCCACGATGACCCATGTGTTCAGGGTCGGTCACACTCACGGGTCAACACCCATCCGACGGCCTCCACGCACGGGGTGCGAACCTGGGTAGGACTCTGGCCAGCGAACCAGTTTCCCCTGGGAATCAAACCTCTGGCGCTCCTGGACGGTCTGCGCACCGTGCGGCGCAAGCCAATCGATTGTGCACTCCGACTAACAGTCGGGGGAGTCTGGAAACTGTATTGTTTCCTATAGAGCGGGGGTGGTTGCGTACCTTACGGCGACTGCTCTTGAAATGACCATTGGCCATCCGATCCCGGTTCAGAGCCGGGCAAAGGACGCCTTGGTCCGCGATAGATTCGGTATACTCCGTTTCACCGCTTCGTAAGGGAGAGGACCGCGCAAGCGACCTCGAACTCGGAACCAATCGAGAAACCGGAGAAATCTGGTCACAATTGGAAGTAAGGGCGCGAGTGTCTCGAGCCGCCGGGTATTATTCCTGGCTATCTCGCTGTAAGGAGTTGGTCTCTTACGGGTTGTGGCGTAGCTAGACGTCGGATTGTTTTGTCCAAAGTCTTCTACGCTCACTGCAGGTCGATAGAACGACTAATCGTTAAAACGTCCTGTGGTGACGGGCTCGCCCGTTGTAGTTGACAACTCAATATGTTAACTCTCTACCAAGATGTAACAACAAAAAAAAAATACAAATCGAGACACATTTTTGTCTTGAAATTACTATTTTCATATAAAAATTTCTGAATATTCTGAACTTGATTACTGTAATTCTAGAATAGATATAAAATCAGAAAATAGTAAAAACTGTACATTTATGTATATTTGTTACACTAAAATCACAGAGCGTTAATAATAAGCACAGTTTAGGAGTTGTAATAGAAACTTACATATACATATATACATGGTATATACATACGTACATGAACCTTACAATTATTATACTCCTTTTCATGGGTCGTGTAAAAATAAGCAAAAAGTCGCATTAAAATCATGTATAAAGACAGCTCGAATCAAATATATCTATATACCATTTAAATCCAGCAGAAAATGAAACATCGTAATTATTTGTCTTTTAAACCAATAGACCTATAATGATGCAGGGAAGGTCTCTAGGGTCAGGACGAGAGAACTTTATGTGGGCGTGTTTACGAGTTCTTTGAGCCTGCGTTTAAAGCAATACAAACTCGGCGCTGTCCTGACACGTGTGGGGTTCCATTCCAAATAATGGCATTGGCATTGGGCATTGCATTGCCCAGCAATGCAATGGCATTGATAATGGCATTGGGCTTGGCTTGGCTTGATAATGGCATTGGGCATTGCAGAGGCGGGTTACATTCCAAATTTCCAGAATTCATACTCAAATATGCAAAACATAACTTCGCAATCCACAATAAATTGTATTAACGAATACCTTCCGTTTCAAAACGACCGCCGCCCCAGAAATATTTCGGCGATTCGGAGAGTTCATGAAATTCCATTTCATGTAGGCACGCAAGAGAGAGTTTACTCATCAAATAACAAAGTTCATTTTTACGATCCTAGCCCACTAACCGACAAGCAGGGAAAATATTGTGAACGAGTTAAAATATATTTTTTCGAGATGAAGGCGAAAATATTTATTTTTAGCCCCCTGAGACGATTGAAACCATATTTAGGCTGAAGTCTGTCTGTGTTACTGTGTATGTGTGTTTCTGTGAATTTAATCCTCCGCGATAGTGCCCAAACATTTAATGCGATTATGGTTGAAATCGGTCGACTACTCATATATCATTACACTACGCACTACTCATAAAAAAATCAAAATCAAAATGTTCTTTATTCATATAGACACAATTAAATATTATTTTTAATTTATGTTCTTATGATGCGTCCAAGCCTTACTCCCAAGCCGTTTTGTCATTTACATAATCAGATATTGTATAGTATGCTTTTTTATACAATTTTGCTTTGATGGTAGGTTTAAACTTATTTACAGATAGTTCTCTAATAGTATGAGGAAGTTTGTTATAGAAGCGTATACATTGTCCCAAAAAAGAATTGCTTATTTTGTGGAGACGAGTAGCACGTACAACAAGGTTATGCTTATGTCTAGTATTAAAATTATGACTGTCGCTTTTTATTTTAAACTTGTCAATATTCTTGTGGACATACAACAGATTTTCGTATATATATCTCTTTGAATTTTTCTCTAAGTGAAACTCGAGGATATATATCATTCTCCAAATATTGGACTTAAAGGCTTGAAATATGGTACGCAGATGCCTTGTTACATCGTGAAATTTGGTTGGAATATCTCATATACAATCTGGACTAATAATGTTAGAATTCCGCCATACATATTAACCCTTTTCACTCGAGCGACTCCGCTACGGCACCCGGGCAGATTATTGCGTCCACTAGTATTTTCGTAGTATCTTAGTAGTATTTTTTGTATTAGTAGTGGCCCAAATGCAAAAATCATTTTTGTGGATATGGGCCAAAATAGTTAAAGGAAATTCTTAAGTGAACATAGCAAAAAAAAAGTAGCATGGCTCATAGTTTTTATTTTGATGACTTCTTTAGGATATCAATTTTGGCCGACTTTGGAATTGTAAATAATGGTTTTTTATAGGATTTTTGCATTAAACTCAAACTCTCTGGTTCTGGTGGCCCCCATGTGTAGTATTTTCCATTGTATAAAGATGGTATTTTCTACCATGATTGTCAGAAAAAAAACAGTAGGCTCACCCCCATTCTAAGATTTTTATAGTATTTTAATAGTATTTTCGTAGTATTTTATTAATACTTTCGTACTATATTTGTAGTATATTTCGTGGTATTAAAATGATATTTTCCCAATATGATGTAGTATTTTCTTAGATGCGGAAAAGGCGTTGAGTGCAAATATTTAATCTAATATTAACGTTGAGACGGACCCAGCCGGCTTCGACCGCCGGTCGAGAGAGGGCGCTCATCGATTTTATTTATGAAATTATTATTCAGATTAAATAAGTCCGTGGCTACTTGCCGGGACAGTCTTGAAGTAACACAACCGATATTTTTTTTTTGATAACTGTATCCTAAGCGACTACTGTAGGTACACTATTTGAGCCTCTTGGTGTTTGTTTTGTAATTAATTCAGTTTTTCTTCATAATTGAGATAGGTAATGAGATAGTCCATTGTTTGTTTTGCCTTTAAAGATAAGGCGAGTTTGTGGTAAGAAAATGAAATGCGACACGATAAAAAGATAATGTGAACTATATGGGGACCTTATTTCCATACAGAATTTATTTAAAAAATCTGTTTGATACATGGAATCATTTGAAGGGTCACGAGGAAAAACGATCAATGTCATATTTTTGCACAAATTAGATACCATCATGTGGCTTGTTCCCAAAAGAATCGAAGCATAAATCAATTTTGAATAAACAGATCATAATCTGTCCTTAAATGACTAATCAAGATCTACGCGCTGAGGGTGGAACTTGGTCAGTCTTTTCCGTCAGATCCAAAGATTTGATGCTTAATACTGATCTAGGCTTACGACTTTTCCACTTTTTTCTGATGTAAAATTTAAGTAAAATATTTTTTTTTTGGAAACTCAAGTATATTTGGTTTACAAACAAAATTTATTGTCTTTTTAATCAAACCCATGCTAAAATGTCATGTTTTAAGTAAGTTAATATAAAAAATGGAGTAACCAAAAATTTCAAAACGTTTGTATTGATCGTTATTTATTTGTTTGTTTGTATTCTTTATTGTGAAATTTCACAATGGGCGTGTTTATTGTTATATGACAATCTCTAACAATCAACTCTACTATGACGTGTTTATATGTGCGTGTGTATGTGTCTTGTTATTGCATTCGATCGACAGAATTGAAAATGCAATTCCGTTAATTTGATCCCAATTGAAAATGGTGACCCAGACGGGAATCGAACCCAGGACCTTACAATGTAAGATCAGGCAACCTAACCACTATGCCACCGGCGGACATGTGTTATTCGCCGTGACCCTTTATATACTCTTCCTAAGTTCGTCTTGATGAAGCGACATACAATGCGTCGCTGCTGTTGGTATTGGCTGTAATAATTGCGATTTTCATTTTCGATTTTCAAATTCTTCATATTATAACCTTCATTTTAAAATTTGATTTATTTTACTCGTAAATGACTGAAAATATCAAAAAACATCTTTAAGAAAACTTAGAGACATCCATTTTATTTTATTTCAGCATTAATGATAACGGATGATATGATAAGTTACAATGATATGATAAGTATTACATTTTCAGATTGAGATTTTTAATTCAAAGGTCGCTCAACATATCGAAAAGTGACGTAAGAAAAGGATATTTATTTATTTATTTGTTATTAACCAACATCACAGAAAAAAACCATTGCGTTGGAAAGTAAAATTATTAGAGATATCAATTAGTAACTATAATAATAGAATAGACAACATTTTACATTGACATGACATTTTTTGGTTGGTGGGGATGAGTCCTTGCCGCGTGGACTTGGACGATGAGTTCTCCCGGCAAAGTTACATTTTCGGCAGTTACATTGGCCGTCTACAAATGCATTGGGACGACTGTCGTTTATTTCCGCGCGGTATAGATCCGTTTTCTCTAAACTAATAAATATTTACGGATATATTTTTTTTATCATAATTTAAGGCGTAAGTTATAATCGGCATAAGAACATGTTTTTTTAAGAATTATGTGTCTAATTATAAGTTCATGCTGTTACTTATAACATTTAAAAAATAGCAACACATTTACACACCCACATATCTCAAACAATATAAATTGCCCATATGTAAACAAGATCAAATTCAGCTTTATATTTTTATAACATAATACTTTCTTTTTATAATTATTTCCTATTAATTTATTATTTAATGAATATTATGATTTTAATGGTTATCTTGTTTATTTTATATTATTTTCTTTTAATTTTTTTTACCAATAACAATTTCTTAACATCTTCATAAAATTAAATTTCAACATTTTAACCATTTATAGCTTCATGTGACATTTCTGTAACAAACTACTAATCCCTCTAAATAAGGCACTAAATTCATTTAGTTCATTTGAATTCATCTAGCACTACTGTACCCTACCACTTAGTATCGAGTAAAAACCATAGATAGCGTAACTAAGCGACTTATGTGAGTTTAAATGTTGCGCATTGATGAAAGTGATACATTAGGACTAAGGCAGGTGTTGAATTAGTGATAAAAAATATAAAAAGTGTATACAATTGTGGGGTTTTCGTGGAAACCTGTAGGTAAGAATATACTTTTATCCATTCAAAATTTCGAAGCTAAAGATGGCAAGTTAGGATGTTCTAACATTTACTGGAACTTACTATGGCAAATTCTTGGTTATTATACCGAAGAGTAAGGAAGGCAAAATATCTCAACGGCAAACAAATGTCTTCAGCAGAATTTAGACATGAGATAGGCGAGACCTTATGCGAAATTGGCCTGAAGCCTAACATCAAGAGACGAAAGTCTTTAGAAGACGAAATTCAAGCCAAAAAACATAAGGGTCCTGCGCAACATGTTCTTCTATTGGCAGTTAGGCAGGACCAGCTTGGTCATTGGCCGATTTGGGTTAAAAAAAGGATACATGACAAGATTCCCAAGTGCACTGGCGTTTCACAAACAATTTGTGAAAAATGCAGTGTAGCATTATGCTATAATAAACAAAATAATTGTTTAAAATTTTTCCATACAACATAAATGTTTTTTTATACGTTCAACTCAATGTTACAGTAATGTCTCATTCCCTTAAATGTCAAATAAATGATTAATAATAAATATTTTTGAATTTCTGAGAAATAAGTGTTTTTTTACTTCCCTAAACCTATCTCATTATTTACATTATTTTTTGTTTGAAGATCTTGGGCTACAAAGGGTTAAATTTAATATAATATCATGTAAAATTGGCGTTGGAGGCACTGTCTAGTTAGGAGTGACGCAAAATCATTCGGTAAAAATAATTCCTAAATATTTTTTGTAACTTATTAAATAAATAAAAACGGTTCAAAAGCGAATTCCTAATTTTGCTCTAAAACGAGACATTTCTTATAAATAAAACACAAACGGAGATGCCATGGAGCTCACCGACCGGAGTCGGTCTCATCAGTATACTTTCATTATATTTCTGGGGGGTGAGCGGTGGACTCCGTACTAACGACTGACTGTGGTAGGTTTGTGACAGCTGTCTTGCCACACGTGAACGTGCACCTGACCTATCCACTCTCTTTTTGGAACCATAGAAATTGAGAAGCGAAAATCACGGTTTTACGTAGATATTTTTTGAGAGTTAGAGTTGATTATTTTCCTGGAGTGACCAAGGTTTCTAAGGAGGTGAAACAGAGATTTGGCTGACAGGCCACAAGCTATAACTTCACAGGGTGAAGGTGGACAGGGAAGATATTCCGGGTGACGGCATTTGCGAAATCATGGAATTTATTTAATTTGTACGTGAGTACAAATTAAATAAATTCTATGATCTCGCAAATGCCGTCCCCTGGAATGTTTGTTATCTCAGAATTCCGTCATTTATGAACCGATTTGGAAAATTCTTGTTTTATTTGAAAGGATATACTTTCAGATTGGTCCCATTTTTATCAAAATCTCGTTCTGATGATGATGGCGTCCATATGGAATTAAGGAAACTCTTCAAATATTATCATATGAACTTGAAAAGTTACATTTCGGTTCAGCTTCGATGACAATGCATTTTGTATGAATGCATGAGCATGTCTTGATTCTACACTCAGGGTTGGCTCCCGACGAGGGGACTCCTCGACGATCAATAGCACAGGCACGAAATTTTGTATACGCATTTATTTATGATAGCCCATTCTGAGTTTCACCATAACATGGCTGCTGCACCCAGGGTTGGCTCCCGACGAGAGGACTCCTCGACGATCAACAGCACTGCAGATACGAAAATTTGTATATGCATTCAATTACGTCAGCCCGTTAATTCAATTGTACATTACGGGATCTCTCGAGACTGGGAGTAAAGATTTATATCTGGACGGAAGGCTTGGAGACCTAGTTTAGTTTATCTGGGCTTTTTCCCGCACTTGGTCTCTTGATTATGCCGTTGTGCGTGGCTCATGTTTCTATTTATGTTATTCCACCACCCAGAGTGTCCCAGAAGGTTAGCAGACTGTTTGGGTTGCTACAGGCCTCCGGGACAGATGCTGGAGATTGTAGTATTTTTGCCCGTTGCTCTGCCACGCTCCTGCATTCCATGAGCACATGCTGTGGCGTTTCTTCTCCCTCCATGCATCCTCTGCATAGAGGGCTGTCTGTCACACCTATGGTAAACAGGTGTTTGTTTACGGGACAGTGGCCTGTCATAGTACCTATGACTTTACCTAGGATTTTGTCCCTTTTTAATCTGGTGAGGTTGCGGGCAAGTTTTTTAGACGCTTCCGGAACCCGGCTTAATCAACCTACAGAATCCAATGTATGTTTTAAAAAAATATATAATAATCTTTTCTTAATGTAGCACTTGCTATGAGAATATTTAATTAAGTCAATAGTTTGTAATCTTATGATAATATCCACAACCATCTAGTCGACTTGACTCATTTGTTCATTATCAATTAACTTGATCTTTGATAAAGACAGATACACACACGTCACAACGTCAAATAATCTGACGTGAAATATTACAGCTAAGCGATGTTGACACTACTTTATAATACCTAATTATATTCCATTTATCAGGTGACATCGTTTAAGCAGGCTGTATATTTACGATTAAAAGTCAAAATTTTATATTTTATATTGTTTTGATGCATGGTATGTTTGTTATAAAAAAAATATTTAAGGTTTTTGGTTATTCTAAATTATTATTATACTAGCTGAAACCCGTCGAGATCGACGGTCAGTTTATTACCAGTAATGTTTCCAAATTAAACGGAAACCTACTTCTTATTTATGTACAAATAATATATTTATATATATACCTACCCTAACTTAACTCCCATTTTCCCTTCGCCCCCTCCTCCCCTAACCTTCCCCAACCCTCCCTCTCTCACTCTCTCCCCCTTATCTCCCCCAACCCCTCCTCTCTCCCTTCTACCCCCCCCCCCCCCTCCAACATCCCTATCCCTATCCCCACCCTAACTCACCCCCCCATACCCCCTCACCCCCTCACGCCGTAACTGTCCCCTCCCCCTGCACATCCTTCACCTCCTCTCCCCTCCATTCCCCCCGCGCGGAAATCCAGGAGATAAAAGTATCATTTTTTATTTTTCTCTTTTGGCGATATACATATCTACACATTTTTTTCTCTTTTGATGACTTTTTTATTTTTGTCTTTTGATGACACATTTAGAAACCGAGAGCTTTCTTTTGACACCTTAACCAAATTTTAACTCGTAGCTGTTCTCTCGATATGACCGTTACAGGAAAAAACACGTTTCAAAATAATATTGTATTATTATATAGATTATTTTATTATTAATTTTCTAAAATATTTTTAATGAGCAATACGAAGGCCACGTTAAAAGTTTCCGGAATCAATAAGAAGAAAGAAATCGGTTATGTTCGAATAACTTTCCTGGCAATCGCAATCTTCGGCGCTTTTATAGGCCTTACTATTTGACATATGGCGAACTTTAAATATTATTTGTCTCGCTTGTATATTCCAACCAAGCAAAATTCAAATTATGATTTCAACCCCACGAGGCATTTGTGTATCAAGATTCAAGTCTCTAAAATTGATATTTCTAGGATGATTTATGACTAGTTAGCTTGCTGATTTCAACCACAAACTTTTCAACTCATAGCTACACTAATAATATTTAAATTCCGTTATACATATTATATAAATGATAACGCCATAGATTGGCGCTTGACCCAACCCCTTTCTTAGCCGAGAAACAAACCGCGCCACCTGAGGCGGTGGCAACAAAACATAATCGGATTCGTCCGCCGGCCGAGAGAGGGCGCTCATCGATTAAATTAAAACTCATCCTGTATAGGAAATGAATATTCGGCTGGAGTAAGTCCCTGGCTACTTGCTGGAAAAGTCTTGGGGTGACGAAAACAATTTATTTATACATTATCACATTTTTTTTGATGGCCCTCTTAAATGGCGAACGGATCAAACAATATTTATTCGCCAATAGAAGATTGCCATCTCTCGATCAGATGATTCAATTCATTCGCTCTATCCGATTTGCCGAGACGATTGAAAGCACTGAAACGTTTTTCTCTCTTTTTCGCAGATACGTGTCGGCGGAAGCGGCGTTGGCAGCGCGAAAATCAATTTTCTCGTAGACTTGCAAGCCTAATGCGCGAGGCTTTCCACTCGACGCGATGCTGTCGAGCGCCAAATCAAGTGGCTTCGAGACAAGCGGCGAGATGCGAGACGCCAACACCTTTATCAAAATCAGTCAAACTTCAGCGGTGAAGATAAGGGGGCAAATATTGTCGAGGTAAACAATGGGAGGCACCGTATCTTCCTCTGCATCTGCGGTGAAACAGTGGCGGGCTCCGCGCCGGTGAGCCCCGACGATTTGGCGCGATTTCTTACGAGTAATTAAAAAAACCGAATAAAATGTGAGTGAAGTGTTATGTAAATGTGCAAACAAATAAATGACGTGAAAAAATGGAATAATATACAATTATATTGGGTCCTCATCTATGAAGTTGCTGTTTAAGGCTCCCTTTCGGGTTGACTCGACTAAAAATTTAAATATTTTTGCAATGCCACGCGCTCGCGCGCTTTCATCATCATCATCATCATCATTTATTCATTCCATAAAAGCATTTCACAATACTGAGGAACATGTCAAATTTTACAATCATAATTTACCGGATGATAAAACCGCTTTGATTAATTAAAAGAAAAAATAATAATTGTAATCAGAGGTGATTACTTAAAAATAGTAAAATTTACAAAATAATCAATAATCAAACAATAAATAGTAATCAAAACAATGAAAAAGAAAAATTCTGAAACATGCATAGTTAAAAACAATGTCAATAAAATCTCAAACTTAGTGCGAAAGCAAAGTCATAAAATGGTCATTTATAATCAATCAATTGTGGACGCAATATCATAAAAGTCGTCCAGTTCGTAAAGGGCATGTTTGACTTACTGATTTTTCAAGCAGATTTTATATGCTGCCATCTCAAGTCTTCTCGTCGATGACGGCAAAGCATTGAACAATTTAAAACTAATATATAAAAATGTTTTTTGATATTTAGTCAAGCGTACTTTAGGCAATAACACATTGTTTTTATGTCGCGTATTATGGCTATGTCGAGTGGAGTGAAGCTCGCAATTTAAAAGATTCTCTTTGGCGTATAAAAGGCACTGATATATGTACATGGACGACATGGTAAGGATACCAGCTTTAATAAAAAAAGGGGCGCATATTCGATATATACATAAGGATTTATTTTTATTTTTTATAAAGCAATGTACAAAAAAAAGACATGAACATACATACTATTATATATGCAGAGTCGTTGAAAACAAACATTTAGATAGAGAAGAAACATAGCTCTATGCTTATAAATGTGCTAGCATATCCGAAGTGAGGCGAAATCGCACAACCAACTAGACCTATAAGGTTTGTATCTGGCTGTGCTGAGTTAACATTTGGTTGTTGACTCGCGAACTGACGCATTTGATTCCAATTTTCAGAGACTTTTTATATCTAACAAAGGATTTAGTCTAACAATGTGTTTTTAAACAAATTAAAACTAAAAATAAAAAGAAGAAAAAAATGTATGCAATTAAAGCAGATGCAGATGTAAAGGTATACCGCGGCAACAAGTGAATACGTCCCACCGTTGGCAGTGGCCAATTACGAATGACGATTTCGACTTCGCGCGTCGTCTAATATAGTCGATTTGGCTTTTCAATTATAATATAATAAATTATCAAATGAATAGTTTTTTATAAAGTAAAAATTAGATTACAATAATAAAATAACTTAAGATCACTGTGTTATTTTTTATCACTCAAAAGTATCTATAATAAATAGAAAACAAAAAATTTTTCGCTATAACATGTGGAAATTACGTAATTCCAACATTTTTTTCTTATATTTTTTGTATGGAAGTTTCGAAAATTGTCTTGGTACTATGCAAATAGACCATACGCTGGTGTGAATGGTATTTTTTAATATTGAGAATCATCTCTAGATTTTTCAAAAACTGAAGACAAATCTCGTTGTTTTTATTTTTTTGGAAAACAGTAACAGAATAAAGATAATTTACAATGATTATGGAAATAATTTACTAATTTCGTTTTGGCCAAATGATAGCCCAAGGACCGGGTTTTTAAAATCGGGCATAATTGTATTAAAATTCCTTTTCGTGTTCTCACAACCAGGCCACAAAATTATGCTTCATATAGCTTTTGGCCGCCACGGCCGGCACGGCCTCTTAATAAAGGAAATTAGGGGCCAAAAATATTGACCATTACTATCTATGCAGATTTGTCATTTTAATGAAAGTCGCCTACTTTCTCTGCTGTAAAACTCTCGTGGACAGAAACCAATGAATGATTTGAAGGCGTTTTTCACCGACTCTTCAAAGTTGTTTTTTCCCCTTGTAAAGAAATATCTAAATTCTGAAAAAAAATGAAACTATTGGAGCAAGGTCTGGCGAGTACGATGGGTTACCAAGAGTGTCCAGCCGCCAAACCTGCAACTTTGCGACTGTTTGCAGTGAAATCTGTGGTTAAACGTTGTCATGCAGTAGCAGTGGCGATGAGCGATTGACCAGGCTCGGTTATTTAACCACGAGCTTCTCCGTTACTCTTCTTAACAGTCCATATTTACGGTAACTGTATAGCCAGACTGCAAAAAACTGTAATTGAAAACACCAGGACAGGATCTCATATTTGAAAAAATGCAAATTTTCAACTTTACCATGGATGCGCAAACGGACATATTTGAGCAAAAACAAACGACGGAAAGACAAATAAACAGCTGATTCTTGAAAAAGGATAACAAGGCCCTAAATTTAAATTTATTTGAATATGAAATTCTAACTCAAACCCAAGTTATTAAAGTTCAAAATGGCCAGTGTGGAAAAACAGCAATTACATAGGTAAGGACCCAATAGAAGTCAAATACCCACCAATAGATAATACTTGTTGAACCATTTCAACATTAATAAACAACACATACCTATTTCCTAAAAAATATTTTAAAAAGAATAAAAAACACGACTACCGTTACAGAAAGTGTACTTTTGTTTTTTTATTATTTTTATTGTGGTTTATTTTATGAAATATTTGTCGTTTTTATATTTTTTCATATGTATATTTCCAGTATGTACTTAATCAGACCTTTCATTTGACACTAAACACAAGATATTTATGTTAATTTATTGACATTTGGACATTTGGATATTTAGACAACTACTTACTTAATATTTGCGGAGTAAAAGTATTCTATGACACTCTGGATGACAACGATTCCAAGAATTTCACACATTTCTAAATCGGTTAAATCGTTTAGAAGTTATGGTGGAGTAAAAAAACGATAAACTTACACAGATGAACCCTGAACACGTTACACTCCGATTTTGTTGGGCAGTCGTGTAAAAAATGAAATTGTTTACAGTTATAGAAGTCAAAAACGCACTACCAGACATTATTTCCAAAAAAAAATCCTAACAGATTGTAGAAGCTTAACATCTAGGTACATTTAAATTACACTCTATTAGTCCGTTTTTACAATATCTAAATTTATCACCACGTACATACATTTATTTCATTATTGCTTTTAGGACATCAAAATCATTTTAAGATGTATGTATTTACTGATACCACAAATTAAAATAATCAATAAAATAATCAAGAAATTAAAATCAGAAAAGTCAGAATAATAAAAAAATGCTACAAAAAATGCTACCAATTCAAATCAATTTATAAAAATACATACTTATTTCCTTAAAAAGATACATCGCGTACAATAGAATAGAATAGAATAACTTGATTGTGCTATAAAAAAACATTACATGTTCAATATTACACTGGTTTAAAAAAAAACTATTTGTGCACAAATGGCGGACTTATCGCTATAGCGATATCTTACACACAGAAGTAATAAAGTTACTACGTGTGTATTATACGGTGACAATTACTAATTGTTAATTGTCACCGTATAATACACACAGAAGTAATAAAGTTAAATTTAAAATAAACAAATACAAATATATATCAATAACTTATGCTAAGGTTACAATATACCATTTTACACGAATTATGTCAACACTCACGAGTGTGAGTCTTGTTTTCGAGCAATTTTAGAATTCGAGCTTGCACAGGATCTCTACATTTTGAGATCCTGGTAATTCAAAAATTTGATCTAGGAAAATGTCAAACGTTTGTGTTTGTGTGTGTTTGTGAGTGCCTATACCCACTTTATCTCATAAATTGCACGACAAATCAGGACCAAATTAGGTACAAAAACAGGTCATTCTAAAGTAGAGATTTTAAAAGCTGATGTCAGAAAATCACCCTCTTAAAAAAATAGGCGGCATTTAAAAAAAAATAACATCCGTTATTACCTGTTTTAGAAAAATAAATAAACGTGAGTTAGAATTCTGAGGACATTGCGTGCAACTCTTGCCTAAGTCACTTTTCGAGATCTGCAGCGGGTTTCGAATGAAAAATGCTACAATCAAAAAGTTTGGTTCTTCGAAACTCCGTTAATATTGATGCTAGAATGGAAAACAAAAGTTTCTTGAAATCCTGGGGATAATGCCTCTAACTTTCTTATGAGTAATTTCTTTATATTTAGTGGTTTCCAAATTTAATTATTATTATTTAAATTAGGGGTAGAAAATGAATAAATTGAAAATCGAACATGAAAATCGCGAATATTATGGCCGAAAGACAGAAGTAAAATGAATAAAAGAATACAAAAGAGTTTGAAAATCAATTTAAAGTAAATTATTATATAGTCAATACTTAGAACAGCGATGAATTGTATGTCTCTTTATCAAGACGAAATTTGTGAAAGTATATGACACTGTGGACAACAAGATTTCTATTTTCACAAACGATAATTTAATGTCTCAAATCTTCAGCTTACTAACAAATATAAAATTTCTATGAGGACCTATTTTTTAATATAAGGTATTTTGTATTTGGATTATTAGGTAGTATCAAAGATGCTAAAAAATAATAAACTAAAATGGTAAAATAAACAAAACGAAAACATTAAAAAATGAAGAAAACAGTGAAAGAAAAATCATCACTGGACATATAAGTGTAAATTTTAAAGCCATGATTCGTACACGGATCGTAGCTCTGCTATCCATCATGACGGTGACTATGAGAACGGTCAAGACGAATACGAACGAGTTGGAGACGACGGATATTCAGCTGTCATCTTCGGTGACCGCTCCATACGAGAATCTCACGTTACTGAACGTCACCAGCCTCGTGTACTTGGAGGACTTGCATCCTTGCGATCACCGGAATGTGGACTTCAACTGCAGCAAAACGGATTTCGTCCGGTACAACTTGGGCCCTCAGACCATATCGATGAACGTGACCTTACCGATCACCGTGCTCTACGTGGTCATCTTCCTCACCGGAGTGATCGGAAACATGGCAGTCTGCATAGTGATTATCAAGAACCCTACCATGCACAGTGCAACGAACTACTATCTCTTTAGCCTGGCCGTCAGCGACTTGACATTGCTACTCTTTGGTGAGTTTTCGATCAATCACTATTATTAGAATTATTATTAATCCTTATCATTCCCGGATCTAGGTAGGGAAAGGGGGATGGCGGTGAACCGGGGTACCAGCCCCGGGTGGCAAATAAAGAGGGTGCCAAATTCGTGTGTATGAAAAACTTGTCTCACTAAAGCGCCTGTCATCCAAATTGCGTCGCAGTATCGATTATCTATATGTTTTTGAAACGTGTTTTTCCTGTAAAGGCCATATTGAGAGAACGGCTCGATGTAAAAATTTGATTAAGATCTCTTAAAGAAGCTCTCGGACTCTAGATGTGTCATCAAAATATAAACATAAAAAAGTCATCAAAAGAGAACAATAAAAAAAAAACGTGTTTTTCCTATAACCGCCAAATTGAAAAAAAAACGGCTAGGTGTAAAAAATTGGTTGAGGTGTATAAAAAAGCTGTCAGTCTGTAGATATGTCATCAGAAGAGAAAAACAAAAGTCATCAAAGAGAAAAATAAAAAATGATAGTTCCATCTGCTGGATTTCTGCGCGGGGGTAGGGGGCAAGGGCGGAGAGGAGGGAATGGAGGGGAGAGGTGGTGAAGTGTGGGCGAAAGGAGTTGGTATTTAGGGGGGGGGTGAAGGGGGTAAGTTGTGGTGTGGGGGGGTAGGGAGATGGACATTGGGGGGGAGAAGGGGAGAGAGAGAAGGAGGTTCAGGGGGGAGTTAGAGAGGGGTCGTAGGAAGAAGGGAGTTGGGGAAAGAAAAGGAGAGAGAGTGAGAGAGGGAGGGTTGGGGGAAGGTTGGGTGGGGGTGGGGGTTTAAGAAGTGGGGGGGGGGTTAAAGAGGGGGTTTGGCGCTCGAGGGAAATTGTCTGCTTGCTGGAAAGTCTAGGGGTGACACAACCGATTTTTTTACTCAATATACAATTACGTCGCTGTTCGATTGTTGCTGTCCTTTTTCACCAAGACCTTGGTGACATTCCTGATAGTTGATCAAATGAGCAAGGCCAATCCAAAGAAATATTATTTATGCATAAATAATAAGTATATTTCCGTTTATTTTTGAAACATTACTGTCAATAAACTGACCGTCGATCTCGACGGGTTTCAGCTAGTCTATATATCAATTTGAAACGTGTTTTTCTGTAACCGCCATATTAAGAGAACGGCAGGTGTATTATTGTTGAGGTGTCTAAAACAAGCTCTTGGTCTGTAGATGTGTCATCAAAATAGTAAAATAAAAAAAGTCATCCAAAGAGAAAAATAAAACAAAAAACGTGTTTTCCTGTAACGCCTAAATTGAGAGAACGGCTAGGTGTACAAATTTGGTTCAGGAGTCTAAAAAAAGCTCTCGGTCTGTAGATGTGTGGTAAAAAGAGAAAAATAAAAAAGTAATTAAATAATCAAAATTAAAAATAATAGCGCCATCTGCTGGATTACCGCGCGAAGTTTTTGTGCTCCCAACAGGTGTCCCTTTAACGGCGATAGTTAAACTGCATTGACATAGTCCGTACCCTAAATTGTATAGTAGAACACTATCCTAATAGAGTACAGAATCGTATTATAGTAAAAATCGCCGAGTTCGACGGTTTTCAGCTAGTTTTATTTGATTTTGGAACTCATCCTAGGTTGACTTTAGAACGCGTATGCAATCGACCGTGAATCGGCAGACGTTGTGTAGGACGGGGCTACCACAACATGGACCAATGGCATTGCCACGGTCACGGGAAGTAGGTAAATGGAGGCGTCTCAAGACCGTCTATCATGGCATACAATAGGGGAGGCCTACGTCCAACAGACCGCATGAAATCCTGGTTACAATATTTCCCAACCCCCCCCCCCCCCCCCCAGTTTTACCGAATTGTATACATTCCATATCTTTTGGATTGGACTGAGAGACAAATATATATTGTCTGGTGAAGCTATACTCCGGGCTATATAACTTTAACAAGCAACCAAGTGGAAAGCTTATTCAAAAAAATACTTAAAGAATTCTTATTAGACAAAGCTTTTATTCGATCGATAGGTTTGTTTATTTTAAATGATTTTTTAATTTTTTTGTCAATATTAAGTAGCATTTTTGATTTTTTCTGACGTTTTCTGATTTTAAATTCTTGATTATTTTTATTGATTATTGTAATTTGTGGTTTTAGTAAATACATCTTTAAAATAATACATCTTAAAGATTTTGATGTCCTAAAAGCAATAATGAAGTACGTTTGAAACTGTATGTACGTGGTGATAAATTTAGATATTGTAAAAATGGACTAATAGACTGCAATTTAAATGTACCTTGATATTAAGTTTCTACTATCTGTTAAGTTTTTTTTTGGAAATAAAATGAAATTGAACTTGAAATTGAAATATTAATTTAACTAGTATCTTACTATCTCCTTGTTTATTTGATTTAGGAACGCATCTTAAATTGATTATTAAGCGCGTGAGCAGTGTGTGTGTGATGTCTCTGCCAGGGGAATTCCGCAGCGTCTAGAAAAATTCATTTACGCTGACAGAAGGGGACGTGGCTAAACAAGCGGAGTCTTATCAGTATTTAAGTGGCTGATTAGGTGTGCGTGTAATTTGCGTTGGTTTTCTTTGTTAACAACTACTCTTTCAAACGTGTCATTATAATTATTAATTGATGTAGTAATAGATTCTGAAGTCCACCGCTCACCCCAGAAGAATATCTCAATGATAGTTTTTTATTACCATTATAAACAATATTTTATCTTTCAGATGGTAATTAACTAATATAAAAGATTTATGAATAAATTTCAACTAAAACATGTTTTTTTGGCCTTCTAGACCAGGCGCTCCCCCTAATTAAAATAAAAAGGTTGGCTCCCCAGTAATACCTTTGCTTTTTAATTCAAATCAAACGCGCGAATCTAATCAAAGACCGATTTTATAATCGCCTCAAGGTTACACTGTAAAGTGACACTTTAGGATATTTCTGGAAGTAAACTTGGGAAAAGTAAAACAAGATAAGCTTTAATTGCTTAAATAGGTAATATTCGAAACTCTTATCAAGACACGACACGACAACATTGGCCCTAACTAATAAATGTTATGAAACACATTGATAAGCGGATTTTCTGAAATTGTCTGAATATTACCATGATATTTAATAAAAACATGATATATACTTGGTAGCGAATGGTTTCGTGCAGTTTGGGTCATAAGATACACCGTATTTTCGGGTCAGCCCAACTCACGATGCAGCTCCCATTCAGTAGCACCCTCGAGCGAGGGACTACCCCGGGAAGGACTCTCGCGGCCCTCGGCGCTACTGCACGGTTTGCGCACCGTGTATAATCAGCCAATCGGTTATGCACTCTGACTAATTACTGAAAGAGTGTGGATGGTATAAAAATATAATGTCTCCTAAACAGCGAGGGTGGGGGTGGGTTTTCTAATCAGCGGGGGCCTGTTGCAAAGCCAGTCTTGAAACGACCTTTCGCCCACCAGCTTCCGAGTGGTATGACGAGCAAAGAACGACGCCCAGGTCCGTGATAAATTCATATTGAATTACCGCTGTAATACAACAGGACGAGGCCGCGCGAGCGACTTCGATCCAGTAACCAGTAGGGAGGATGGAGATATCCTGAAATGTAATTCCAGGTGGAGATATCCGGCCAAAACTGGTAGCTAGGGGGGCGAGGAGACTGGAGACGGAACGATCATTATCGTTAAAAATTACCATCTGGTGACGGGTTTGCCCGTTGTAGTCGACATCTATAACTATACACTTGATAGTAAAGAATATTTAGAAATAGTTAGAAGTAATTTGTTCATAAAGTATCCAACCTTATTATTTTACGGTGCATGGAGATCGTTCGTTAACGTGTCCGAGCCGGGTTATGCCATGTCTCTACAAAAGTAAGCGCCCTGGATGACCTTGTCGTTCGCCTCTTGTATGTCCTGATGTGTGGTGGACGAATACGAACAGGATGGGAGATGGTCTTTATCCGACAGCGCTCCTCAGCCTCATTTTGGATCTCCTCAGCCGCATTGGATTCTCTCTCGCCCCAGCGGGCGAGATTGTGACGCCCACTCTCAGCCTGTTGAGACTACGCCAAACGTTATAGGCACAGTAAACCAACCAGTAGCTTATACTCTCGAGCTACAAGGCAATGCGGGAAGAGGGTGCGAGGAATGTGGGCAGAGGGGTCCGTCCCGACGAACGGGAACATTTAGCATTACGGCCAGGTAAAGGATATCGACATTTTCGATCATTCGGACATCTGCGTAGGCAGAGTAGCGAAACATCTGGCTAGCAAATGCGAGCCCTTGCGACTCGTGTCGTATTTGTTTTGATTTCAATTTTGTTCTAAGAGAAGCTAATGTCTGGGGTATACTGTGGTATAGATGATATGGGACCTCGATGCTATCTGTTCCTTAACACTGCTCACGCCCGTAAGAAGCTAACGCCATACCGCGAGATAACCAGGATAGTCAACCAGCGGGCCGACACTCGCGCCCTTACTTCCAGTTGCAACCAGATTACTACGGTCTCACGACTGGTTACAGGTTCGAGGTCGTTTGCGCGAACCTCTCCCTTGCGCAGCGGTGATAGTATAGTATATCCAAATTTATATAAACTGCTATATATTTTGTCTGGTATATTTTAAGTATTATTATTGAGAAATCTATTGATAAGAAACAGGGATTTACCTACTTTTTAATAAGAACCCAAAGTAGGGCGGTTAAAAAATATTAGAAATGATTTTTTTGTTCAGGTGAATAAAATACCAATAAATACTCAATAAAATACCATTTATAATATTTAACCACCTACCTTTGGGTTATTATTCAAAAAGTAGATGAATCCCTATTTTTTATGAAATTCAGCAAAATTTTAACTTTGCTGAATTCCATAAAAAGAAATGATTTTTGAAAGTTTTCCAAAACCTCTAATTGATTCATCAACAAAACTTTTAAATCGACTCTGAATAATTTTATTTTCGTTATTTGTTAATTGGCTCGTTTTTATAGATACTAATCTGCAGATTTCTCACAAGACATAAAATATTAATAAATAAAACTTTACTCACTTGAATCTTTAGACCTTTATATACCATCCGGGAAATATTTTTAGTTAAATCATTTGCACATATACCTTTTGTATTGATTATGAAATTGAATGTTTAGAGTGGTACACCTCCCTAAAGAGATCACATATTTATGCCACAATCAGCAAAGCTTTCAAGTGTGTAGCTACCTTTATATAAAGGAGAATGCCCATTCATAGTACTACCAAAAGAAAGATTGTATCATGTAAAAAATATTAATACATTATAGCTAAAATGAAAAAGTAATTTCTCAATAAATTTCATGACTATTAATTTTGGAGTTTTTTTAATATGAAATATTACTTTTAAATTACATTAAAATATTAGTAAAAGTAAATTACTAATACTTTAATTTAAGTAATTAATTAAATTAATAGTAATTAATTAAATAATTATTTATTAAATTTAATAGTAATAAATTATTAAATTTAATTTAATTTCTTTTAATAAATATTAGTAATAGTTATTTAATATTAGTAAAAGTAAATTTAAATATTAGTACTTTTAAACATACACTTAATGTAGTACGCCATTTTTTTATTGTTTGTCACGTGTGAAGGTACTGACAAGCGATGTCTTTTTTTCTAATGCTTGCTATTGCGTCTATTTTGCGTCTACTTCTTCTATGCGTGCTATTTCTAATGCTCTTTTTTCTAATGCGTGTTATGTTAACATTATCGATTACCTAGGTCTACGATATCGATCCCCGCATCGATCCTTTTTTCGATGATGAATCCTTATTCACTCGTAAAAAAAAGTTTTTAGGAACTTGAATTATACATAAAGAACTATTTATTATTAATTAAGAACTTCTGAAAATTAACTTGGTTTCGGCTATCTTTATTTTCACTTCATTTAAGATTTATATTTATATTTATATGATATACATAAGTCGAAAAAAATCGATAAACGTAAAATCGATTTATTATTATCGGCATGCGATCACCCCTAGTTTTTGTCACCTTGATGTGACACTGATGATTTAAGGGGAGGGAGAATAAAAAAAAAAAAAAAAAAACAGTTTCTTAGGTATACTATCAACCTATACTACCTACTAAACTCATCTTAACTCCGTTAAAATTTGAAATAGCCCTAAAAATTGATAATAGCTTGCATCTGTTATCATTTTCTTAATATGTGGTTAAAGAAAATATATTCATAAAATATATTCATTTTATTTTGTTAATATTTCTGAAATGCGGAAACCGTTTTCGATTTAATTTTCTACAAAGACTCTGATGATGTTACTGAATAGATAAAACGTCGTTTGATGTGGTTACAATAAATTTAAAAAGAGTACAGTTGTTTATACTAGATTCGGCATTCTCCTTTATTCGTTTAATGTACAAACGTCACATGCAGGCAATAAAACCGTGTGAATTTTAAAAACACATTGATAAAAACCTGCAATTGCCCTCCGTTCGGAAGTTTTCTACCGACATATCCATGTCGCAACGGAACATACAAAGTTTTGTTGCGTTGTTTTTCCCACGATAAATTTTCGTCGTCGCGAATTTACCATCCAGGAAAACATTCCAATTTCCAACTTTATTTTCTGCGTTAATGAAATATTTATAAAATAGAATGCTGCCAGATCGGAATAAGGATTTAGTAGATAGGCCCTATGGAATTCTCAAACAAACAACTGCAGCCAAACAAAAAAACCGACTCCAAAAATCGACTCTATGGCGAAACATAGAACGGCCTGTCATAATTGAATGCGTATACAAAATTTCGTGTCTCTGCTGTTGACCGTTGAGGAATTCCCTCGTTGGAAGCCAACCCTGGATGCCGCAAACCTGTATTGGTGAAACTTAGAACGGGCTGTCGTAATTGAATGCATATACAAAATTTCGTGTCTGTACTGTTGACCGCTGAGAAGTGCCCTCGTCAGGAGCCAACCCTGGGTTGATGTCAGCCATGTCACGGTGAAACTTAGAACGGGCTATTAAAACTGAATACGTAAACAAAATTTCGTGTCTGTGCTGTTGTCCGTTGAAGAGTCTCCTAGTCGGGAGCTGACCCTGGGTGTAGAATCATGTCAAGCTTACCATAAGAAATGTATTGCCATCAGAACTGAATGAACATGTAAATTTTCAACTTCATATGTTAATATTTAGGGAGTTCGCTCAATTCCTCATGGATTTCGTCATCAGAACAGGATTGTGATAAAATGAGACCAATCTGGAAATATATCCTTTCAAATAAGAAATGAATTTTTCACATCGGTTCATAAATGACGGAGTTCTCAGGTAACAAATGTCGCGGGAAATATTGCAAATCCAACGAAATAATAAAAACCTTTCCATTCCTGAATTGTAATAAAAATTTAGTAATCAATTTCACATTCCTCAATATGCGTAGCTATTTACCGTTAATCGGGGATGTGCAGCTGCGCCAAACAAATACTATTTCCAGCCGAAATAATAAAATATTTCGGAAATTTAATGACATACTCAATTAAGCGCGTACCAAACCAGAGATTATCAATAAATTCAACTGCGATATTGAAATATTTAAGTGCTTTCCACCGCGATAACGAATCAATTAGCCTTTCTGATGCGACGCGCTAATTACCGTTATTAGCCAGGTGCACAACGCAAAACAAGATCATTACGACATGACATGAAAACAACACAATTAAGAATATATTTGTTCCGTAGTCTCCAACATAAAAATGGGTCACAAATCTTAAAAAATACACTAAATTAAGTTAGAAAATAAGACCTCCATATTAATAGCATCATTTTGATATATAGTAGTAAACTTTTCTATATAAGATAAGAAAGTTACTTTATAAAATGTATAACATTAACATAACACGTATATTTAAATTATAAAATAATAAACTAATCCTTAATTAAGCTAGACAATAGGATAGCATAATACAATATTAAGGAAATCGGGTAATTGTAATATTTTCATTATTTTATGTCCTTTTAAATCATGTAACGCCATCCTACAGAGGATAGCGAAACGACCCGTACCAGTTTTGTACGCGTCAAAGGCCAACCATACCCCCACTCCACTACGGTCGGGGAGATTGCCTATAAAAGGAAGCCCCGCAAGAAGTGGGGGTGTGCCATTCAGTGCCCGGCGTCCGTTCTGAACGGTCGCCTGCTCCGCTCCGCCGCCCGCGCTGAATACTGCCGCCGGGAGTCGACCGTCGAGCGCCGTCTCCGGTCCTCGCCGTGAAGTTCGTGCCGTCGAGTATCTCCGGTTCGAAATGCAGTCTGCTGCCAACTCCGCCGAAGCGGCTGCCGCCCCGCACAGCCCACCAGTGACTCGGGGCCTGGACATGCCGCTCATTCCGATCGCGACACCGAGGAAACGTGTGAGAGACCCCGCGTCTCCAGAAGATGAGCGGCAGAGGGAGTCGCAGCGCCGCCGAGCCGACTCCTCTGACTCCTTCGTCGATCATCGACAGATCTTCGGCTCGCCGGTACCCTCGGACTCCGAAGACGAGCCTACCTACGCCCAACTAGCGGCGAGGAAAAGCCCGACGCCGTGCCGCAGCGATGCGGCTCCAGCACCATTGCCGCCCGCGCCGCTTCTGCCGAAGCAGGCGCCGCGCCCCCGACCCATTGTCGTGGACAAGCTCGATAGGTGGCCCGACCACCTGAAGGCTCTCCGCGCGAAGTTGGGGCGTGCGCCGAACGTCGCACCGCTCGGACGCGGCGGCGGCCTCAGATTCCGCCCGGCCGACGATGCAGAGTACCGCGTCGTCCAAGCCTACCTTCACACCCTTGGCAACTCGGTGGCGTGGCACACCTACACGCCGCCGATAGAAAAGGACGCCAAGATAGCCATTCGGGGCCTCCCGGCTAACACCACCCAGCAGGAGGTCATCGAAGGGCTGGCGGCTAAAGACATCGAAGCGACGTACGCGCGCCTGATCCATGGAGGGCGGCGCGCGCTGTTCTTCGTTGTCATTCGTAAGATCGAGGGCTGGCGCAAGGTATTCAGTCTCCCGGACATCTGGTACCTGCCCGTCACCATCGAGAGCTGGAGAGGCCGGAACGGGCCCAAGCAGTGCCACCGCTGTCAAAAGTTCCGGCACAGCAGCCACAACTGCCACCGGCCGCAGGTTTGCGTTTGCTGCGGCGAGGAGCACGCTGCCAAAAACTGCCCTCGGCCAAAGACCGCCCGAGCAACCTGTGGAAACTGCGGGCAGGAGCACCCCGCCAACAACCGGCGCTGCCCCAGTTTCCTAGCGGAAATCCTCCAGACGACGCGGAAGCAGCAGGGTGCTCCGCGTGCAGCAGCCACCGCTCCTCCGCGAGCCACACCGCGAAGCGCCTCACCGGGCGCCTCGACCGCCGCCGCGCCTTCGTCGCCTCCTCCACGCCCAGCGCCGAGGAAGTCTCAGCCTGCCGCCGCCCCTACGGAGCCCTTGTCGTGGAGGAAAAAGCCGGCGCCACCGGCCACTCCACAGCAGCCAGCTGTGGAGAGGAAGAACCGGCGACGCCGCTCGAAGCCACTGCAGCAGCAGCCAACAGGACCCCATCCGCAGCAGGAGGAGGGGATGGAGGTCGAGGCGACCGCCCAGTCCACCGGCTCCCAAACGTCCACAGCAACCACAGCGTCCGCATGCACACAAACGGACGAAGAAAGTGCAATTACACCACCCCCACAACCCCAGCCAGAAGTACCTGAGTATCCAGAGGATTACCTGGACGAGATGCGCTGCCTCGAGAGCGACGAGCTGGTCTTGTTGAACGTAATTCAGCTGCTGGAACTCGTTCGCGCGTGCCAAATCGGCACGAAGGAGGAGAACACCAGGCTTCTGAATATGGTCCTTCAGACAGACCTGCCTCGTGCCTCGAGAGCAGCATACCTATTTAAGTCTGCCTCAGGGTGAATAGCCCTGAGACGCCATACCCATGAAAGCCGGGCCTATGGGCCCGATTCAAGAGAAGCCCCACGAAAAGGCAAAAGGCCTAGTGGTAGACGTCACAGGCCGTTCTAAATGGCCTGTCGACTGATTTCGTTGAGTGGGGGTGTGTGTGTGTTTTAGTCAGCCGAAGTATACGCATTGCCTTCCGCAATTATATTATCGGCAAATATAAAGTAAAATCTTTAAAATATAAAACTACCAGTGTCAACAGTCGTTTGTTTTATTCACCACACCCTTGGTTCAAAGTGCGGCAACAGTGTTCAGTGTTCAGAACAATTCAAACGCGCAACAGAAGACGAAACTTGAAGAGAAGCAGACCCGAGCCGATTGGAATACTACCGACCCGACGTCGTTGCTGATACTTCGAGTGCCTTTCTCAATTGCGTACTGAGCTGATTTCCGGTAAGCGCTTACTGTTACCTGAATCCTGTTCTTTGTCTTCACGGCTAAGTTTTGATAGGCGAATTGACCGCTGCGACGACGAAATCTCTGACGCCTTACGAACCTCAGAGCATCCAACCTACGCCAATAACATCAGGTCTTGCGTCGTCGACCTGTCGCCAGCCCTACAACCTGGCAAAACGACATGAACCGAAATAATTGCGGATTCCGTTAGAGGAATACCGTGGAACAGAAGGCCTTTACAAAGCCAGTTCCCCTTCGTCACAGGCTGACATACTGTTTCGGAGGAAAACGTACACCCGCCCTTACAAAGCGGACCGTACAAAAACGTGTGTCGATAAAAGCCCTCACAACAAATATTTTTAAAAAACAACCGAATTGATAACCTCCTCATCTTTTTGAAGTCGGTTAAAAAGTAACGTTCGTCAAAACAACGAGCACCTAATAAATATCTCCCTTACCTTTTCTAATTGTTTAACTACACACTCACGGTTTAACGCCAACTTAGTAACCGCTGGTAACCACTACACTTTGTCGCGTGGTGGTTGCGCTTAGCCGTATTTTTTTGTCGTAATTTTGTATTTGAGATGCCTACTGCATACTCGTCAGTTTGGCAAAAGGTTAGCTCTGTATTTTGCATATACCTGCTTGGGCCAAAAAAAATAACTATTTTTATAATTATCGTTCGTTTCTGGTTTTGTAATTTAATTATGTATATATTTAATATATAATAACTTTTGAAACAATACTTTCTTATTTAGTAATTGTAAATATAAGTTCCTCGTTGATCTCAAAGAAACATGTGCCATTTAAAATTTGTACATAAAAAGTAAGTATTTTTTTGTCATATTTATCCTAAATTTCCTATAAGTCCTATAAATCCAATTATCCTAATCAAACCGTAGTAAAATTGTAATAAAAACCACAATAAAATAATCGTCAAAAAGTCCAATGGTTAGCTTATCATAGAAGTTCGTAAAATATCTCTGCTTCCGTCTGAAAATCCCATACAGCTCATCTAACTATTTCAATTTATGCAAGAAATTTCATATCCTCTTGATTAAGCGGCGTGAAACCGCGGACTTAACCTTTTTGCTAAAAATCACCTCCAATAATATTAACTGTCCCGACTTACTAAATAAAATTAATCTCTGTGTTCATTCCAAACTCAATAGATTTAACCCTGCTCTTCATGTTCCTGATGCTGGTACCAACTGCAAAATGCATTTCTGTGGCGAACAAGTGACAATTTCATTAATTTGATTAAACGTTTCGACTTTGTTCTATTCTGTACGAGTATTAACTCAGCTAGGCAGCGGCTGAACAGTGAATTCTTTAGCATTAATTGTTGAATAATTTATGATGTATTTTTAATCGATAGCTTTAATTGAAAGATCACAACGTTACTTAAACGTGAAAACCTTTAATTGGGTCTCTGTTATCCTACACCGTCTTTACGTTAAATTATAATTAGCTGTTGGTTTTCCTAAAAATAAATAAATAAATAAACAATACCTATCTAGGGTTAATTAGCGTAGAAGGCACATAGAGCTACAGCAGATGACCCTAGAAAATATATCCGGACGGTAAACAATGTCATAAGTCTTGAACGCTAAAATGTGATTTGGCAATGTTAATAATTGGGAGACAACACAATAAAACACCCAATCGCAAAATCATCTTAACAAGACAAAGATCCAAAATTAATGTTGGTAATGAATGAGTAATTATTAATGAATACACAAATGGGAATACACAATATATTAATGAATACACAATAATTATTAATGAATACATTAATGAATATAAGGGACCCTTCCCTGTGGAAACCAATCAACCTGGTATCTTTTTTGTCTCGATTCGTGTACGTAAAAATCGACTTTCAGATTCAGAAAAAAAACATTTTCCCTGTTTATTATATAGAATGTTCACACATAGTTACTAGAAAACGAAGCGAAGACAGGCAACAAAGTCTCAACAATAGTATTTCTTCATTCGTTTTTGTGCGGAAGCAAAAAAAAAACGACAAGAAATCTAAATACATAAAATAGTCGGGAAGGTAGAGAATATTATTAGGGCCTTTTCTCCCAGTTTGTAAAAGTAACTATATCGGGTATATTTATTTATTTATTTATTGGTCCACAAAAAAATACACCGTTAGCACTTAACATAGCTTGTGTTGCTCCTAACTAGGCAGAGCCTGTTCTAAGGAGAACACCAATATAAATGATTATAAACTACATAACTTCCAAAATAAAAATAAAAATTTGAATCAAATCAAGTTAAAATGAAATTCTCCCTACACCAAAATAATGTTAGAACCATAATAAAGTAATACTAATAATAATGTATAATAATATATAATAGCAATCATAAATAATCATTTATAATAATAACTAATATAATAAATAAATACAAACGGAGCTGCCATGGAATTCACCGACCGGAGTCGGGCCCATCATAATACAATTTTTTTTTTTTTTACACTTCTGGGGGGTGAGCAGTGGATTCCGGACTTACGAACCGGCTGTGGTAGGTTTAGGACAGCTGTCTTGCCACATGTGAGTGTTCACCTTACCACCCATTCACTCCCCCTTCGAAGCCATAGAATTTGAGATGCGCAAATCGCAGTTTTAGATAATTTTTCTAAGAAAGAGTTGATTATTTTTCTGGAAAGGCCAAGATCTTTAAAGAGGTGAAATAGAGATTTAGCTGGCAGGCCACGAGCGCCAACTTCCACCGCGTGAAGGTGAACAGTGAAGCCGTTCCGGGTTACGGCATTTGCAAGATCATGGTATTTATTTAATTTGTACTCGTGGTCTTTTGGGATATTTGATTCCCATGGAACAGTTAATTCTACAATAAGAGCCACTTTCCGAGATAGAGAGTAAAGAGTTATATCTGGACGGAGGGCTGTGCATCCGAGACTTTCAGGGAATTTATACTGCTTAGAGACCGAATCAACCTCCAGAATCCAATCTGTAGCTTTCTCGATTATTGAGAAAGGTTTTGTAGTTAAATGTTTTTTGCCTTTAGAGCCATCCCGCACAAACTGTATTGGGGGTTTGGAGGATACTGTCAAACCCTTGTTGGCACGAGCCACTGAGAGACTAATTACCTCGCGAATAACAGCGAGAACTTTGTCATGGCGGTAAGTGTACCGTCCTTGATCTAAGGCCACCTTGCAGCCAGCTAGAATGTGTCTAGCTGTGCAAGGGGTATTGCTACAGAGGGGACAAGAACTATCCTCGGCAAAGCTCCAACGAGCGAGGTTACTGGGGTCTGGAAGTGTATGCTGAAAGGCATTCAAATAAAATTTCAGCATCTCTGGCGTCCAGTCATAGAGCATTACCTTCCAGTGCATTGGAGGCGGAATGCAAAAGTCCCCAATTGTTGTCCAATCATTCTGGCATTGAAGGCCAATAGCATGAGCCATACTCTTGCTGTCGTAATCTCCCCGCAAAAGAGACTTCTTCAAGTCCACGTCGCTCGTGGTTGTACTGCCATACCCCAGACCAGTGCCATTCTGGCTGATTCCAGTAAGGAACTTTTTGTGGAAGTCTACACGGGCTTGTAGATCATTTGAATCACTACGGCCACTTATTACGTGCTTCGATATTGCCGGATCTTTGGAATTGCACAGAATCGAATTTTTGGTTATTCTGGAGTTGGTGTAGAGCAGAGAGGGCAGTTTAAGCGCTAGACCAAAATTTTGTTTGGACCTGAAGAGAGTCGAGGGGTCAGCTGGCTTGGCTAAGGGCAGCCAGGATTTTAAACTAGCTGTCACCAGCGCATCTAGACGGGAGAGTTGGGTTTTGGTAAAATCGTAAATAAGAAAGGGCCATGACAAATGTGACGTTAGATAATTGTCATAGATCCAGGCCTTACGAGGGCCAGAAATTAGCAAGGCATCTATTTTCGCCAGGCAACTTTTGAAATGCTCTATAACATGATCGCCCGAGACGTCTTTTCCCTGATGGGTGATTTTTCTGCCGAGGAATTTGAAATGATTGTTTGGGTCTATAAGGGAGATATTAGAGCCCTTATAGACCAATTTGGGGTCATAGGATGTAAATTTTGTGCCCATGCGGGCGAGTCCAAGGCAAAAACATTTGGAGAGCTTCACTTTTATACAGCCTGACCAGTCGCAGAAAAGCTCCACTTTCTGTAATAGCAGGGAAAGCTGCTTGGGGCTTCTGGTGATGAAAGTTAGGTCGTCGGCAAAAGCGAGACACGACGAGGTGTATTGGCCGTCTGTTTTAAAACGGTAGCCCCACTTCCTGTCAAACTGGGTCAGGCTTTCCAGCAGTATATTAAAAACTAGTTAGTAAAGTTAGTAAAAATAGTAAAATTAGTAGTATTAATTAGTAAAGATACGTATATAAAATATATAGAAAATAAATAAATTTATTTATTTTATAATTGTAATGAATGTTTTCTCCGTCTCTCTCCTACCACGGTTTATTAACCATAATGTAAGGTGATATTTTTGTTGGTTGCTGCTAATTTCCAATATGTTCTCTTTACTCATGATATTAACCATTCTTGGAGCAAGAAAGCTGTAATGACGTTGTCCAAAAGACGTTAGACGTTTCGGCACTTCAAAGTTTCCCTTATAACGACCTGATCTCTCCCTGTTTTCCGGAGAAAAACAATATTCATCTTCATTGTTGTTTTTAAGATGAAGTATTGATTTCAGGCAATACAACTGCCTCAAATCAAGCAATTGTACCTCAACATACAGGACGTCAGAAGGGTAACGCCTAGGCTGCCTTAACATTATTCTAATTATTGCCTTTTGGACAACGTTCACATTCTGGAGGAGGGTTTTTCCGCAAGATCCCCATCCAAGTATACTGTATGTCATTATGGATTGGCATATAGCGTTTCATTATTGATGATAATCAAAAAACTCCGTGTCTGGTAGGGATTTTTTTATTATATTTATTTATTTATTTATTTCATAAGCAAATCAACGTTAGTGTTTATACCAATCCGTTGATATGCAATATACACATAAATATAAAAAACAATAGAATTCTTACAGGTACATACACAACATGTTTAAATAAGCGTTAAATACAAATACAGGCATTAAGAATAGAAAAACTTACAAACTTACAGTACCTACATAAAGAGTGAAAACAGTTTATATTATTCTGACATAAACAAGTAGCGCAATGCCCACACTTTGAAGAGATGCGGGCTCGCTGTAAAAATATCAAAGTCTGACGCTGTCGAACATAGCGCATTAATGTGCCGCAAAGCTCGGGTAAGCAGACTCCATCGACTTAGGTTGGTGCGCGAGGACGGCTCCGCAAATAGATTATGAGTGCGAGCACGATTATAATTGTCCGGAACAAAGAGACAAACCTTCGCTAGCATGCTAGGATTATTAACTCTTCTCCTAATCAGTTTGAAAACGTAGGCTATGGCGAGCATTTCTCTACGCAACTTAAGATAGTTATAGCCCACCATGCCTAGTAGAAAACTAGTAGGGTATAAGTACGGATAATATCCATACTGCTTAAAATATGTAAAGCGTAAGAAACATTTTTGATTTTTTTCCAACATAGTGATATAATGATCCTGATGTGGATTCCACATAACTGCATTCGTTTCCAATCTGCTTGTCACAATCTATACTAATATTATAAAGAAGTAAAGTTTGTGGCGTTGTAGGAAGTAATCTCTGGATCTACTAAACCGATTTTGAAAATTCTTTTACTATGAGAAAGCCACGTTACTTGTGAGGCTATATATTAATCCGAAAAATAAAAAGACTTTTTCGTAGTACTCGGATTTGCAAAGTAAGTCGGAGAATAAGCGGTCGAACGAAAACGTTTCTAACTAACGCTGCCTTAACGATGAGAGATATATGATTAATTTCTAGAGAAAAGTTGTAGAGCTTGATAATGCCTACAAAAAAGTCAGCGACAGCATAAGTCCAACTTTTATATTTAAGTCACAAAAAGTAGTATTTTATATTTAAAAAATAATTCAAATCATGTTTATTGGTCATATTATCAACAATTATGAATTATTATCAAAATAAGTAAATTTATCGTCTCAAGTGTTTAAAACAAAAGACTTTTCCCTTTTACTGCATATAATTTCCCTTTTACTGCATAAATGGTTAAAGATATAAGACACTCACAAATAACACACTCACAAGAAGACACTCACAAATAACGGTAATATAGTCAAATTGGCATGTAAATACATATATACATATGCAGTAAAAATATAACCCTTCTTTTGGCAGTCAGGAAATAATCATAGCACTCAGTACTAACCGAACCACACTCATAATTTCATCATAGGTAAAAAGTTTTACCGCCCAACGAAGTGGGCACGGGTCAGCTAGTTGTATTATACAATGTATGCATAACCCGTACATTGTGAAATGATTTAGGTTGCGAATAACAAACCCTAGTAGCTTAAAAGAGGAAGCGATGGGTGGGTGGGCGGTGGGTGCATTAGAATTGTACTTATTTTCCCAGATATAAATCTTTTCGGTTCACTAGAGTCGAACATTAAATGCACAAAAAAGCAATCTGGCGTATTCACAATGGAACGAAACTAGTATGGCGGAGAAATCTGGTCGAAACTGGTAGTAAGGAAGCGAGGCCGCCCGCTGCCTGGTTACCCAGTATCTTGCGGTTACCAATTTAACCAATTAGACCAATTTAAAAAACGGTGTCACAGGTGGCTTCTGAATGAAGGTCGGGATATTAGCCACCAAATATTTGATATTCTTATGTAATTTAATTTAAATAAATTGAATTACTATTATTATTATTTTATTAAATCGCTGTTCTTGTTTTTCTCTTTTTTTAATTGAATTATATTGAAATATATATTGTAACTTGTAACATGGACATTTTATATATAATTGTATCCTCGGACTATTTAAATATGATTCTTTAAATATTTATTGAGATATCATTTTTTCCTTTATTTCGATTCATTAATAATATTTTTATATTTTATTGTATTTATTACGACATTATATTATTATTATTCAGTTTAATTATTTCACCATTTACTGAATGTTATTTTTCTAGCACACTACAGCTACATTTACATCACACTACACTACACTACAGTTACATCACACTACACTCAAATTACAATGTTTATTATTATTAGTTAATTTTTAGTATTATTTGATACCTACCATATTTTTTAAATTAAGTATTCTAAAGTATGCACAAACCACTCTACTTGGTACGCTTGCCTTAGTACGGGCCTAGGCCTAGTTAGGCGGCGTTGATTTAAAAAAAAAATGGTCTGCGGTGCTTTCTATTTTGCTATTATTTACATTTAAGCCTATAATGTTAAACTTACAATGTACTGCTATAAAAATGTGCTTTTCTTTAATAAATAAATAAAATAAATAAGCCGTTGGCTTCTTACGGGCAAATGACGTAACTAGACGGTGGACTGTTTCGTCTCAAAGTCTTATACGCTCACCTCATGGAAAACAGAATAATCAATATCGTTAAAACTTCCTAGTGCGACGAGTTCGCCCGTTGTAGTCGACACCTCAAAATGGCCTGGCTACAAAATATTTGTACGGCGGTATAGCACATAAAACAATAGATGCGATCTCCTTGCTATGTAATTTACCGGTGCGTACAATTCAACCTTATTTTCGCTGGTAAATAAATAGTTTCATGAATTCATTCTTATGCAAATATAATGAGAGTAGTATATCGACGCGTTTCGAGAGTATTTTACCATCCCTAGAACAAAATTTGATTGAAATAAATACGGATCAATATTATTTTTTTGTAATAAACCCGAACAATTAACTTTGAATGCTACCCTGTCGGGTGTTAAGGGGCTCTCTAGATGATCAAGCATGCTTGTCAATCATCGCGTTGCGGGCTGGGAGGGTATCGTAAACTGCAGGAAATATGCAAATATTTTTAAATATATTTACCAAAAATGCCTAATTTTGTAGTTTTATACCAGGAACTGACGTCGTTCATCAATCAACTACGTCTAATTAACGTGACTCCCTGGTATAAACAACAAAATAAGGCATTTTTGGTAAATAAAAAAAAAATGCGGCAAAAAAATATATTTCCTACGGTTTACGATCCATTCCCAGCCCGCGACGCGAGCTTGACAAGCATGTTTGATGGTCTAGAGAGCCCCTTACAAACTTTAAGGTAAATTTGACTTTATTTTATTTATAATGGATATTTCGTCTTCATCTCGCAAAAAAATGCGGGTTCACATTACTTTACCTCCTCGTCGTTTGGAAAACCGGTAAAGTAAAATAATGACGAAACAAATTTGATATACTGGTGGAGATATGATTTGTGCAGCTTCGGATTTGGACAAGGTACGAACATGCAAAGGCGACAGAGTTTCGAGGAAAGGTGACCGATAAAACAACGATGTCATAAGAAAGCCTTTGGAAATGCTAAGGATATATTTGACTTTAAATTTAAATATTCCTCCGCGAAATATAAGCCTTATGCCAAGAGGAATATTTCCGTTTTAATGAATGAATAAATTTGATGAATGTAGCGAAGCCGCAGTTGTCTCTGTAATGAATAAGAATAATATTCCAGCGACGGTAATCTACAATACAAAGTTATACCAAGAGGTGCAATTCTTTTTCAATCTGATACAAATGATTGAATTAATTCGTCTCTTTATTGTACCATTATTGCATAGCATATTATACACAAAAGGCAAGAAGTTTGTCTAGGCCAGTGGCTCTCCAACTGGCTTCCGCGAGGTCTGCATAAGGGTCCCTCGAATCATCCCTCGACAACTAGTTAAGCAAACAAAATGCGATTAACAATTGGATAAACATGAAAGCGTGAGTGAGAATAAATATACAGAGTAAGTTTTTGATGAGTTGCCTTCTTTTAGTGAGTGTATCAATACGAGCAAATAAACAAATTTTGATTAAAAAAGGAGAAAAAAGGTAAATTTTATGGTTTTGACGTGACAACGTCTTATAATTCGATGGAGCTGGCTGCACGCACGAAAAAACATGACTCATGCGGCGTTACCTCGCTTTGAGGCGTTCCATTTATTATTTTTATTATTTAATATAAATGCTGCCATCTACCGGTTGCGAAAGAATTATTTACTAACCTCAGTCTAAAATAGTACGAATTAAAATCACTAGATTGATTTAAATTCTTGACATAATTTTATATGTATTCTTGATATACGGAATGTTATTACTGAACGGACAATTTTCTTGTGGGTATAACGAAGTGCAAGGAAGTAAGCAACTTTTATTTAAAAAAAAAAAGTATGAAAAGCTATCATTACGATGCACTATCTAGCGGTTGGTAAAATGTCGCTGATATTGTTTATTTACGAGGTATTACCTACCGCTAGATGGCGCAGCGTGCTCAAACGCTTCTCAACCCGTTATTTAACAGTTTGAGATTTCAAACTTTCAAATTAAAAAAAACAATAAACTTTAAACAATAAACAATTATACAATTATACTGCTATACAATAATACATTTACATGTTGTAGTCAAATCGGTGAGTATAAAAGTCTATTAGCTCTCTGACACACTCACGGATAGATCTTAGTTTGGAAAGGGCCCTAATCATCTCAGAGGGGGTCAAAATGAATATTTCCGTATTCATCTCGATTTTGTGTAGCGCGTTTACAATATTTCATATTATTTACATTCATTTTATTAGTTTACTGGTATACAAGTCAGATACAGATTAGCAAACATCCATACAGATTATCAAACAAACTTTTTTTATATCGTAATAAAAAAATAAAATTAAACATGAAAACGAAAGATTACACATGAATAATGTAAAAAGAGGAAATACAATACAAAATGCAAAGAGATCATGAAACACTTTAGCCACCAAAGAATTTTAGACTTCACCTAGAGTAATTTTCCTCCAGTGAGTAAAACGCCTTATCTGTGAGGTACCTCTTAAGGCGGATCATAAACACATCAAGAGATTGCGCCTGCCTAATGTGCTCGCTGAGTTTGTTGTAAACCCCTGGGCTGGCGATATATTCTATCTTCTCCGATTTGGATAATACATGAATTACCGAACGTAACATGCTACGGGATCTTGTTGGATAATGGTGATGTACATCATTCACTTAAAAATCGGCTGAATTTCTGCGAACGAACACTACTTCCATTATATAAATGGACGGCAGCGTCATGATGCAGAGATCTCTAAACAGAGGCCTATCTGGCGTATTAAGCGCCACAGGCGCTATTGTGCGGATTGCACGCTTCTGCATAACGAAGACCCTCTGCCTGTCGGCTGTTCGCCTCATAACTCCGCGCCGTACGTTAGCAGTGAATGAACATATGCAAACTAACACATGCGGAGCGCGGATAAATCGAGAAATGAAACGATGCGATAGAGTGCATAGCAAACTCTTCCCAATTTATCACATAAAGCATCGATATGTAGGTGCCATCGTAACTCATTATCGATTACGAATCCTAAGAACTTTGTTGAGTTAATTCTTCGTTTTTGACTGTCACATGTATATCGGTTTTAGTAGGTCTAATAATTTCCCTTGGGCCAGGAAAATAAAATCTTCATGCCTCCTCTCTGACTACCCGCCTAAATACTCACGGAAAAGGGTTTCGCCTAAAAAGCAACTTACATAGGTTTCCATATAAGACAAAGCTTGGGAACCGCTGGCCTAAGCAATCTCTTACTGCCGAGTATTTTTTATTATTAAATTAAATTCTTGTGCAACGCCAACACAGCTCTGGTACGAACAAGTAATTTGACTGGCATTCAAATGAATAAGGACATTAAATAATATATACATATAAGATTACAAAACATAATCTTAATATATATAAATTACGTGTCACGTTGTTTGTCCGCGATGGACTCCTAAACTACTTAACCGATTTGAATCAAATTTGCACACAATGTGCAGTTTGATCCAACTTGAAAGATAGGATAGCTTACGTCTTAATTTATAGTAGCGATATTATTTTATTGCAATGTCTATTATTTGACATTCGCAATTATCTGTTAGTTCCAAACGATTTTAACAGATGGCGTTATCTATTGAGTAATCCATAGATGGCGCTGCTATGTTAAACCTACAAACGTCATAGTCGGCCAAGCGTTATTCTAAATTCAAAATATTGTGAAGGTAATACAGTGAAATTATTCCTGCTTTTTAATTATTTGTGCTTCATTGTTCAAAACTCTTTAATTAAAATATATACATGTAAGTATTATCACATAGTTATAAAAGTGGAATAACTGCAGTATAGGAACCTCTCTCCAATTTTTTTCATTTTAATGCTAAATCTGGAAGAAAATTGTGTCGGTCGCTATAAATAAGCGAGATATAGGCATTCAAAGTTTAAATTTTAAAAACAGGCCAAAATAATATAATATAAAAATGGATGTTGGTATATCTGTATGCCCGTCTGTCCGAGTTTAATAGACTCCGAAACCGTTTGACCGATCACCATGAAAGTTGGCATATATATGTATTTTTTCATGGTTAAGGTTTTTATATATATCCGCTTTGTTGCAACTTTCAACTAGACGGCGCTGCAGCACACCAACTTCTATACTGCTCAACCGATCGCCAAGAAAATTGGTATACATTGGTATTTGAGAAAAGATATAACACGGGCAACGCCGGGTAATACCACTCGTAAAATATATAGAAAACCTTCACCGTTATTTGGTAAGTAGAATAAATTAGGATAAAAACGGATGAAAACCGTAACAAGTAAATATATTCAAAGGAATGAAAAACATAACTGCCGTTTTAGAAAGTTAACTAATGTATTTATAATTATTTTTATTACCTTTTTTATATGAAATATTTGTGGTTTATGTATTGATCCATATAGATACTTGTATTTTTCGGAATGTAATACTAGATTTTTTTCGGAATATAAACTCGATATATTTATGTTAATTTATTGACATTTGGAGATTTCGACATTTATTTGATAAATCTACTCGGCAACTATTTAGGGTAGGTGGGGGCAAGGCCCCGCAATTTTAGGTTTTTTGAACATTGCGGAGAATTAGAGACAGATTTTTAAGCTATTGCATAGCTTTTATCGCGGGCCTAGGCCAGCGCGGCGACCGAATGAAGAAATTTCTTAACGAAAATTAATGATTTTAAACTGATAATTACGTCTAAACGAGTACTGATTACGATTCGAAAAAAATATATGTTAAACAAGAACATTTTCCTAATATTCTTAGCTTTGAATATTTTAGATTTTGTTTATATTACATAGTGTAGTTAATTTGTGAAATTAGGTCTAACTGAACACAAAATCGACTACTACGCAAATACTATCTGGCGTATTATTATGAAACCTGCACCATTTTAAAGATAATTTAATTATCTATCTTTTTATCTACGATTTTTTTCGAATAATACGGTTTTTTTGTTTTATCGAATAAAAAATTCGTGCGCGGTGCTCTATCGGAAGACGTTTAAATAATTCCGAATCATTTGCTACCGCAGCCGTTTCCGATAGAGCGGAGTTATCTGATATCAGAAAAAATAAAATAAATAAATAATTATAATTGCATAAGTTGTTAAAAATGCTATGCAATAGCTTTACCGCGGCAGTCCCCGAGTGCCACACGTATTTTTTTTTTCACTTTTATATTGGTGTTTTAGATTAGGATCTTACCTATAACACCTGAAAATTTCAGGCATGTTCAATCACCAGTTGCAGAGAAATTTAAAATTATATATAAAAAACAATTGCGGGGGTTTGCCCCAAACAAATGGGGCAAAGCCACGCACTGCGTGGCCTTGCTCCAGAATTAGGGTTTGGGGAAAAAACAAAACGAAAAAATGCATTATTATCCAATAAACTATATTTTTGCTATTTAACAAACATTACGGTGTTACGACTTACAGTCTTTGTCTTCAAACATTAATAAGAAATATTTTAACTCTTATCACAATTCAAACATGAAAAAACAAATACCCTTAACTTTCAAAATAACAATGGATTGTAATTTGGCGGCCCGATTATCTGTAACTTACGATTTTAATTGATGGAATGAGGAAAAAAATAATAAAACGCTGATTTCCTGGTGTTAGGGCAAATCCCCGCACTTGTTGATAATGCGGGGACTTGCCCCAAAGAAGGTGCGTGGTTTTGCCCCATTTCACACTTTCAACATGGCGTCGTCTCCAACTATGTAAGCAAATGATATCAAGGAACTTGGCACTCGAATGTAAAGCTAAACCAGGCGGTTCATTACTTTAATTGCGAAAATAGCTTAAACAGTTTTTTAAAGACTGAGCTTGGAAGGACAAGAAATATTACATCAAACCACGAAAAAACAGATTTGCCACATTTTCCAGGCTCACGTGCGACCGAACTTTTTGAGGATTGGTGTGGAACTGGAAGTTGTTGAGACGGGTCAGCCACCTGGCGGCTATCGAAGTAATTACAAAAAATCCCTCCGAAAACCCCGTTCGGGGACTTGCCCCGTGCAGGACTTGCCCCTACTTGATATTTGGATAGCACCCTATGACACTCCAGATGACATAACGATAATAACACATACTTTTAAATCAGTTGGAGCGTTTAGAAGTTATGGTGGAGTAAAAAAAAGGTAATCATACATAGTTGAACCCTGAACACATAACACCTAACACACACAACATTTATAGCTAGAAAAAATGAAAAAAATACGATTATTTTTGATCAAACTGAACAAAGTCAAACACAGTATGTTTTAAGGAGATGAGGAGGAGACTATGGGACAGGATAAGAAATAGTTGGATAGGCATATGTTGCCTTTATTCAAAGGCAAGCTAAAAACAGAGGGTGTGTTATTGCAATTGTATACTCGTAGATAGGGAGCTAATGGGCCCAGTTCAATTAGGCCATGTGGTTTTATTACCCATGTGTTAGGGTCGGCCCAACTCACAGGTCAGCACATATCCGGTAGCCTACAAGCAGAAGTGCCATTTCCTTTATGCGCTCCTGTGCATTCCGACTGAAAACCGGAGGTTGCTGGAAACGGCTTTGTTTCCTATAGAGCGGAAGTGGTTGTTAACCTTATGACAACCGCTCTTAAACAACCAATCGGCTACCCGATACCGGGTGAACAGCCTGGCAAAGGACGCCGTAGTCTGCGATAGATTCGTTAGACACCGAATCACTACTACATAAGGGAGAGGACCGCGCAAACGACCTAGCACCCGTAACGTCGGGATTTCGGAGAAATCTGTCCGAAACTGGTAGTAATGGCGCGAGGTCGGACTGCTGGATACACACCCGGTGTCTTGCGGTAAGTCGTTAAACCGTGTAAGGCACTGGAATATTTCGTCCCAGTCTTATATGCTCATCTCACGGGAGATAGTACGATCAATATCGTTAAAACGTCCTTAGGTGACGGGTTCGCCCTTTGTAGTCGACACATCCAAGATAGTGTGGTATCCCGTCTTAAACGCAGTGAAATACCATGACTTGCCAATGGGACATACCTGTATGTATATGTACTTAAGATAGGTGAGGTACAAGGGATAGTTTAGTACATTATAGAGCACGTAGAGCACGTGTACATTTCTTCACTCGCCAATACGACGCCACTGTAAACTATTACCATTAGTTTTATATCGTATTAGATTGATCAGCGCCGTACTACGTTTTAGCAGCTAAATTCGAATCGCAACGAGTAGATGGAACTCACAGTTCCAAACATTTTTGATCTTCTCATATATTCAGTATGGCGGCGTTCGTGGTGTGATAGTAATAATAATAATAATAATAATAATAAACTCTTTATTTGCACTTAATTAGTATACAAAAAGGCGAGTTTATTGCCACGTGGCAATGTCTTACAACTAACCTAAACACAGTGGTACATGCGCGCATTGTGAAAATAAAGATTATTACATAACATACAGACAAGTGGAAGAATTTAAAACTAATAATAATAATGCCCGAGGAGAGGAAATTGGGAGAGGAAGAGGAGAGAAAGGGAAGAACTGGACACTTCTTAGAAAGGTAGTAATCCTTAAGGTGAGTCTTAAACGATGGTAAAGAAGGCGAGTTCCGTATATTTGCTGGGAGATCGTTCCAGAGTCTAATAGGAATAGGAATAGGAATAGAAATCACTATTATGACTCGGAATTTTTAATAAACTGTCAGGCTGACCGAAGTACGAGACCGTGGGAACTTAGTGGTTCAAAAAGCCCGTGGAGATAGGATGGTGTTAATTGGGAGAGTACACGATATAGGAGAGCAAGTATATAAACATTTCTTCTTTGGCGTACTGGCAACCACTTTAACTGTGCCCTATAGTCGGACACGTGATCATACTTACGTAGACCGACGATGAATCGTATGCATACATTTTGCAAACGTTCGAGTTTGTTGAGCAGTTCCTCTGATAAATCGAGATAAGCCACATCTGCATAGTCAAGGAAAGGTAAGAGGAGAGACTTTGCAAGAGATTTTTTTGTCTCCATAGGAAGAAATCTTCTGAGTGTTTGCAGAGGGTGAAAACTAGCAAATATTTTACGACTTACCTCGTCCACGTGTGGTTGCCAGGAGAAATGTTCATCGATAATTAGACCAAGATCTTTCACTTTTTGCGACAATGGTATGGTGATATCGTTCAGTTTTAAAAGCGTAAGGGATTTTACATTTACTCTGGAGAGCAATTTACGACCTCCAATGAGTATAGCCTGGGATTTCAAAGGGTTGATTAGTAGACCCATCAGCGCACACCATTCACAAATGGCCTGAAGATCAGAGTTCATGATGGCGATCGAGGCATTGATGTTTTCGGGAAAGAAATGATTATATATTTGAACATCATCTGCATACAAATGAGTATGTCCACGAACATGGTTGGAGATAGGATTTATAAAAATTGAGAAAAGAAGCGGGGACAGAACCGCACCTTGTGGAACTCCAGCTGTTAGATTAACCCTTTCGGATGATCGATCGCCTACTTTTATACGCTGTTGTCTGGCTCTGAGATAGGAGCTGAACCAATTAATAACGGTTTGCGAACAGTTCAGAGTTTGTAGCCGTGCAACAAGCAAGTCGAAGTGGACAGAGTTGAAGGCGCTGCTAAAGTCTAAGAGAACAAGCAAAGTAAGTTGTCTCTGGTCCATAGCTTTACGTGCGTCGTCAGTTACTTTGACAAGGGCAGAGGTAGTGCTATAGCCGGGACGGAAACCGAACTGATAGGGATTAAACATATTGAATTCAGAAAGGTTAGATAGTATGGTGGCGCACTATACATTACGCTCTAAATATACCTGTACACTATCCTATCTACAAAAATCATATAATAACAAAGAAAATTTCAAAAGCATAGCTCTTTATTATTTGGTATAGAATAGACGTTTATTTATTTGGTATAGAATAGAAGATCACAAGCAGTGCTTTAAAAAACATTTATTATCAGTTTTATTATAGATGGTTAAATAATTATTTATAACTTTAGGTTTCAGGCTCATGTATAACATAAAATAAATAATTAATTATGAAATTAAAATCATGTTTTCTTTTCAGGGTTACCGAATGATCTAAGTTACTACTGGCACCAGTATCCCTACCATCTTGGCATCGGATTTTGCAAATTGCGAGCATTACTCTCGGAAGCGTAAGTACATAAACATTTAAAACTTTTACGAATATCTAATCCCTGTATTTATTTCTTTGTTTCACAAATACACAGAATATCCCAAGTCGCTGATATTTTATTTATTTATTTTGATTCATTTTGAACATTAAAGAAGAATCAATGTATTGAAAAGTAAAATTCATAAGGATATCAACTAGTTGTTACACAAATAAAACGTCGCGTAAAATACTAGCTATCATATAAGAATAAGTAAATAATTAATTGCCTGTAATTCAAACGAATAAGGGTTGGCGGCAAAAATATCGAAATTTAGTGCCATCGCGTTAATGTAATTTAAGGGCCGCAAAGTATACGCCAACAAGTTAAACCAGACTAAAAACATAGGACCAACAAGACAGAAACATAAGACATTATCAACATTTCTCTTTTGAGACAGAGAGAATTAATGCATATATATGAATATGGACTATAATCCTAACTATACATACATCATAAATCATACTAAGAGATATTTATCCAAAGGTTAACAAATAATTTATGGCATAAAAACGATTCGGACTACTGCTGATATTGGTGCGTCAGAGCGGTTCCGCAAATAGATGATGCGCACAAGCAGGATTATAATCATCAAGCACATTGAGACTAAGCTACCAAACTAGGATTAATAAAAAAGAAAAATGATATTGTTCAGAAATTCACTCTTGCGTGTGAGTGAATTATACAATTGGTTATATAGCGTATTAGACTGTTCAGCGTGGTACTACGATTCGGCAAATAGAGCTGTCAACTACAACGGGCGAACCCGTCACCTCAGGAAGTTTTAACAATTGGTCGTTCTATCTCCCGAGAAGCGAAACGCAGAAGACTTGGACAAACAGTCCACCGTCAAGCTCCGCCACATGCCCGTAAGAGGCCAACGCCTTATCCGTGAGATAACCAGGTATGTTACCCAGCGGGCTTACACTCACGCCCTTACTTCCAATTGCGACCAGATTACTCAGGTCTCTCGACTGGTTACGAGTTCGAGGTCGCTTGCGCGGTACTCTACCTTACTAAGCGGTAAAACGGCGTTAACCGAATCTATCGCGGACCACGGCGTCCTTTGCCCGGCTGTTCACCCGGGATCGGGTAACCGATGGTCGTTTCAAGAGCAGTCGCCGTAAGGTCAGCAATCACCCCCGCTCTATATGAAACAGTACTGCTCCAGACTCCCCTGACTTTTAGACAGAATGCACAATCGATTGGCTTACGCCGCACAGTGCGCAGACCGTCCAGGAGCGCCAGAAGGTTAACTCCTAGGGGAAACTAGCCGTAAGGCCAGAGTCCTACTCGGGCACCAAAATTGATGAATCCTGTCTTATTATTTAATATGGCGGCGTACATGGTATAACAGTGTGACGGCGCACTTTCAAAGGCGCTCATGTGTATTGATTCCTCGCAAACAACTTAACTCTTTGAGTGTGTGAGTTTTTCGTAAGGGTGTGTGTATGTGTGTGCTCTAGGGAGCTAAGGGGCCCTTGCTGAGCTGGCCACGAAGTCCCATTCTGTTCAGGGTTAGTCGCACTCACGGGTCAACACCAGTCCGACGGCCTCCGCATCAAGTGCGAGCCTGGGTAGGACTCTGGGCTTACAGTTAGTTTCCCCTAGGAATCAATCTACTGGCGCTCCTGGACGGTCTGCGCTCCGTTCGGCATTGCCAATCGATTGCGGACTCTGACTAACAGCAACTTGCGGTGTCAACTACAACGGGCGAGCCCGTCACCACAGGACGTTTTAACGATTTTTCGTTCTGTCGCCCTGCAGTGAACGTAGAAGACTTGGACAGAACAATCCAACGTCCAACTACGTCACAACCCGCAAGAATCTAACGCCTTTACCGCGAGATAGCCAGTATGATTACCTGGCGGGCCGACCCTCGCGCCCTTGCTTCCAATTGTGACCAGATTTCTCCGGTCTCTCGATTGGTTCCGAGTTCGAGGTCGCTTGCGCGGTCCTCTCCCTTACGAAGCGGTGAAACGGTGTACACTGAATCTATCGCGGACCAAGGCGTCCTTTGCTCGACTCTGAACCGGGATCGGATGGCCAATGGTCATTTCAAGAGCAGTCGCCGTAAGGTAGGCAACCACCCCCGCTCTATAGGAAACAATACAGATCCCAGACTCCCCCGACTGTTAGTCGCAGAACACAATCGATTGGATTGCGCCGCTCGGTGCGCAGACCGTCCAGGAGCGCCAGAGGTTTGATTCCCAGGGGAGACTGGTTGACCCAGTGTCCTACCCAGGATTCGCACCCCATGCGTGGAGGCCATCGGATGGGTGTTGACCCGTGAGTGTGACCGACCCTGAACACATGGGTCATCGTGGCCACCCCATCAAGGGCCCGTTAGCTCCACTCTGACTAACAACTTGCGGTGTCAACTACAACGGGCGAGCCCGTCACCACAGGACGTTTTAACGATTTTCTCGTTCTGTCGCCCTGCAGTGAACGTAGAAGACTTTGGACAGAAACAAATCCAACGTCCAGCTACGTCACAACCCGCAAGAAGCCAACGCCTTACCGCGAGATAGCCAGTGTTACCTGGCGGGCCGACCCTCGCGCCCTTGCTTCCAATTGTGACCAGATTTCTCCGGTCTCTCATTTGGTTCCGAGTTCTAGGTCGCTTGCGCGGTCCTCTCCCTTACGAAGCGGTGAAACGGTGTGCACCGAATCTATCGCGGACCAAGGCGTCCTTTGCCCGACTCTGAACCGGGATCGGAGGGCCAATGGTCATTTCAAGAGCAGTCGCCGTAAGGTAGACAACCACCCCCGCTCTATAGGAAACAATACAGTTCCCAGACTCCCCCGATTGTTAGTCGGAGAGCACAGTCGATTGGCTTGCGCCGCTCGGTGCGCAGACCGTCCATGAGCGCCAGAGGTTTGATTCCCAAGGGAGACTGGTTGACCCAGTGTCCTACCCAGGCTCGCACCTTATGCGTGGAGGCCATCGGATGGGTGTTGACCCGTGAGTGTGACCGACCCTGAACACATGGGTCATCGTGGCCACCTCATCATGGGCCCATTAGCTCTGACTAACAGTCGGGGGAGTCTGGAAGCAGTACTGTTTCCTATAGTCGGGGTTGGTCGCTGACCTTACGGCGACTGCTCTTGAAACGAACATCGGCTACTTGATCCTGGGTGAACAGCCAAGCAAAGGATGTCGTGGTCCGCGATAGATTCGGTATACACCGTTTCACCGCTTCGTAAGGGAGAGGACCGCGCAAGCGACCTCGAACTCGGAACCAATCGAGAGACTGGAGTAATCTGGTCGTAATTGGAAGTAAGGGCGTGAATGTAAGTCCGCTAGGTAGCATTCCTGGCTATCTCGCGGTTAAGGCGTTGGCCTTTACGGGCTTGTGACGGAGCTTGATGGTGGACTGTTTTTGTCAAAGTCTTCTGCGCTCACTTCAGGGAGACAGAACGACTAATCGTTAAAACTTCCTGAGGTGACAGGCTCGCCCGCTGTAGTTGGCAGCTCTAGTTGTATGTGTGTGTATGTGTATGTTTTTATGTACATTCTCATTTTTAGTTCAGATAAACTTAGACTCGGTCTTTACTCTTTTCGTATATGGAGAAGGGGGTAAGGGACGCCTAATACGTCACGGGCAGTCGTTCAATTATGTATTCAAGTTTAATAAACTTTTATAAAAATGCTGGAGCGTGTACGCTTCGCAAATATTTAATTAAAAATATCGGTGAACGATAGGGACCCATTGTTTTAAAATTTAGGTCGCGGTTCACAAAGAAAGTGATTTATAATCTGCTGTACGACGTCAAAACCGCCCCTCAAAGCTAACGAGAAGGGCGCTTTTCATATACTTTATTTATCCACGTGTTACCTCCATCAGTACAAGAGCTCACTGCAGTAATCCATACCTCTGTAATGGGCTCTCTAGACGATCAAGCATGCTTGACAAACATCGCGTCGCGGGCTGGGAAAAGATCGTAAACCTTGTAATTTTGTAGTTTATACCAGGGAATCACTTCATTCATCAAACAATTACGTCTAATTAACCTGACGCCCTGGTATACAACTAAAAAAAATAGGCATTTTTGGTAAATATTAAAAATTATATTTGCATATATCCTGCGGTTTACGATCCCCTCCCATCCCGCGACGTGATGCTTGACAATCATGTTTGATCGTCTAGATAGCCCTTAAAAAGCTTGATTATATTGTAAATGCCCTGGCGTGCTAGTTGATGACAAGGCCCTTGAACACGTTCAGAGATTTATCTTTGAGTCCGTTATATCTCGATGTTTTTGGAGAGTGAGTAGAGAGAGCACATATGTTAATATTTGATCATGTTTATTAGATGTTATTTTTAACATAGAAAGAGCGACTTACCCATTTGAGAGTGTGACAGAATATAACTGTATTAGGTAACAATTCATTCTTTTATATTACAATACTAGATGACCCGGTGAACTTCGTACCACCTAAAATTGATTTGATTGTAAACCTTCATAAGCGTTTTTTATGCTAATCAACCTTCCAAATCCAATTCATTAAAATCTATAATATGGCCGAATCATGTACGGGTTGAGTTTCGTTTGGTGATCAAATGTTTTTTTTTACTTTTTCGACTTTTTTAATTTTTTGACTTTTTTTGACTTTACCGACTTTTTTGACGTTTTGACTTTTTTGTTTTTTTTTTACTTTTTTGACTTATTGAAATTTTACACATTGTATGGAATGAATAACAGTTATAGATGGCGCAGCTGTCAAATTATAGGATCGCCGCGATAGCCATATAGAAAGTGGCCTATTTTCTAAAATGACCAATTTCGATTTTTTCGATTTTCAGTTGTTTCTTTGAGTTTTCCTAAATATTTTTTTTCGTAAGCCACTCCTGAATCAAGGCAAACAAAACAAAAAGAAATCAAATCGGTCAAGTAATTTCCGAGATCTTGCGAGACTAACGCACGGCGATTCATTTTTATATATAGATTTCAACGTTAATAGAATATTGAAACGTCAATAAGAAGACTAATTTGCGTGAATACAATACTGCATATTATGACAGACGCTTCGCGTAAAGTTTCAAATCGATTTGTTTATTTAAGTAGGGTGACGTTTATTTGCCTATTTAGACGCTACGTTTAAATATATAGTGCAAGACGTTCCCCCTCGTCACCCGCCGCCTTCCGCTGAACGCTGACTTTGCTGAGCCAGCAGCTACCGCCGCCCGTTACTAATTTCATAATATCTCTATAACTATAAAAACTGAAAATTTATAGTAAATGGTTCATTGTATTTATTTTTAAAATCCGTGATGTTCATCAATCTATTTTGGAAAGGATTCTTATTTTTGCTAATGTCCAACAAACACTGCCTACTTATTTTCCTATTTTTTTGAGATATAAAAGCAGTTATGGTAGCTTAAATGTAACAGTTAGGTATATGCTGTATTCGACTTTTTTATAGACATTTCTAAGGCGGATGTTTTTGAAATATGGTATTTTCACATATATCAAACCGTTTCGTCAGCGCACTCCGATAAAGCAACTCACCGGCTCACGATACATTAATTTGCGTATTCCAATAGCAGGGCTACCAGCTGCAATTTGGGTATACCAACTGGCTTATCTATACTAATATTATAAAGAGGTAAAGTTTGTGACGTTGTAGGAAGTAATCTCTGGATCTAAAGACTTTTTCGTGGTAGTCGGATTTCCAAAGTAAGCCGAAAAAACGGTCAACCGAAAAAGTTTCTAACTAACGCTGGCTTAACGATGAGAGATACATGATTAAGTTGTAGAGCTAGGATACCTCCCCTACAAAAAAGTCAGCGACAGCACATGTCTAAATTTTATATTTAAGTCACAAAAAGTAACCGCCCAACGAAGTGGGCACGGGTCGGCTAGTTTTAAATATTAAGGAAAATAAAAAAATAAGGTAACGGGTAAAGCAATTCGGATTATTTTCTTTACAAAATAACAACAAAGAACTACTGAATTAAGGTATGATTTAAGTATGGATACCAAAAAAGGTTTGGATTTCTGTAACGAGCTCTCCGACTAAATTATATCGGATGGCTGCTAGCTCACCGCTGCGATAATAAAGTCTGGCAGAAAATAAATCATCATCATAAGAGTATGTTGTCATATGACTACGTCGGAAAATGATCCGACTTCGGCGTATATTTTGGAATATATTTAACATAATAAATAATATTAATTTAATATAATATTCTTTACCCCAGAAAGTTTTAACGATAATGATCGTTCTGTCTTCCGTGGAATGAGCGCAAAAGACTTTGGGACGATACAAATCTACCGTCCAGCAAAGCCACGAACCCCCCAGAGTCCAACACCTTACGGTACGGTGAGGCACCAAGAAGATAGCGCAGTAGTTCACCTCGCACCCTAATTACAATTTTGGAAGGATATCTCCGTCTGGAATTAACTTTCAGGATACCTCCCCTTGCGCGGCCTCTGCCTGCCGTATTACAGCGGTAATTTAATATACATTTATCTGGGCGTCCATTTCCCGTCATACTACTCGGGATCGGGTGGCCAACGTTTCGTTTCAAGAGTGCCATGACAACAGGTCAACATCCACCCCCGCTGCTTAGAAGACAGTATAATTCCATGGCCTCCACACTCCTTCAGTAATTAGTCAGAGTGTAAAACCGATTGGCTGACGCCGCACCGTGCGCAAACCGTCCAGTAGCGCCGGAGGGCCTTCCCCCACGGGAAACCGATCCACAAGCTGTGAGGCCTGGGACGCGAGAGTCCTTTCCGGCGTAGTCCCTCGCTCGAGGAGGCTACTGAATTGGATCCGAACCGTGAGTTGGGACGACCCGAAACGCGATGGATCTTATGGCCCAAACTGCACGAAACCATATTTCGCTACCCTAAATAAATAATTAAAAAAAATATAATCAATCACAGAGAAAAACATGACATATGTATATGGTCCTTACCTATGTATGTAATTGCTGTTTTTTCACACTAGCCAATTTGAACTTGCATAACTTGGATTTGAGTTGGAATTTCAAATTCAAAAAAAAAATAATTCAAGGCCATGTTATTCATTTTCAAGAAACGGCTATTTATTTGCCATTCCGTCGTTTGTTTATGCTGAAATATTTTCGTTTGTGCAACCATGGTAAAATAAAAAAAATAATATTTATTTATTTATTTATTTATTTAACAGGGAAAACATACAGCGCTACAAAAAAATATTACAATTACATTAAATACAATATTTCTGGCCGATGACATGCTTTCAACAATAGTTTTAGTTAGTTAAGTCTCCAATACGCACAGTGCATTCTGTGGGGGTTGGGAGGGGAAAAGGAAAGGAAAAGGAAGGAATGGGTGTTAATAGATTTTAAGTAATAATGTGCAGTACAAAAAATAAAAATTTGAAAAATTTGAAAAGTTAAGAAAATTAAGAAAAAAATACTCCATCATATAAACCTATCATACACAGTTAAAGAACAACGAACGAAAAACCAAGTAGTCCCTAAGACAATAGTATCCCATGAGAAATGTCTATGTCGCATTTTCGATTAATTTTAAGTATATGCTTTGCTTAAATTTATTCTCTTTCATGTTAAATAGGTCGATATTCTGGAAATGATTATCGTAAGTTGACATTAAGCGGTACATGATGGAATTCTGGGCATACCTAGTACGGACGCGCGGGACTTCGAAGGTACGGGGAAAGCGAGCCACGCACAGGATCTCATATTGTCAAATATGAGATCCTGTGCCGGTGTTTCCTATTACAGCTTCTTGCAGTCTGGCTATACAGTTACCGCAAATGTGTGCTATTAAGAACTGCAAACAATAATGGAGAAGCTCGTGATTTAATAACCGAGCCTACTCAAACGCTCATCGCCACTGCTTCTGCATGACAACATATAACCACAGAATTCACTGCAAACAGTCGCAAAGTTGCAGGAGTTGCGGCTGGAGACTCTTGGCCATCCACCGTATTTGCCAGACTTTGCTCCAGTAGAGTTTGATTTGTTTTCAGAATTTAGATAACTTTATACAAGGGAAAAAATCAACTTTGATGAGTCGTTTAAAAGCGCCTTCAAAGCATTCATTGGTTCCTGTTCACGAGAGATTAACAGCAGAGGAATTAAGCGACTCCCATTAAAATTACATATAGGGTAAAATTGCAGAGATAATAGGGATCCAATATATAATTACTTTTTCTAGACTAATCTAAGGGGCTCTCTAGACGTTAATTAGACGTAAATGATTGAAGAATGATGTGACTCCCTGGTATAAAACTACAATAATAAATTAATAGTTTACAAAAAAACCTCTAAAAACACGCTTTTATAAATGCACGTAAAATAATATCTTTACTTATAGTTGTTTTGGACATAACCAGCAACCGACAACTCACGTCAATATACATCGTATATAGATATATCAATATTATTCTATTTACACTCTCCATGTTTTTCTTATATTACACTCTCCATATTTATATTATTATATACATTTTATACAGGCACCTATGTCAATATTTACACTATTTACACTCAATATTTACAAGTCAATATATAATAGGTTTGTTATAACCTTGAAACCTGATCGTGTTCAAAGTCCATTAAGTGACCTTTCTCACAAGTGCAAACACGACTATGATACGATATTCCATCATGGAATGCCAATTCCTGTCTTCCGGCTTCATCATCAGACCTTGAAACTTAATCGTGGTCAAAGTTTATTACAAGACCTTTGTATCAAGTCCAAACACGGCTATGATACGATGTTCCATCATGAAGTTCCAGTTCATATCTTCCTACTCAATCATCAGATCAGTTCGACAGTACCATATTATTGTATTGTCATCAGAACTACATACAGCTGCAAATTTTCATGACGCTACGATCCTTGGAAGATGGTTAAATTAGTTACCTTAGATTCTATTACATAGTTAGTTACATACAGGTCGACCTAATAAAAGCGTGTTAAAAATAGGCATTTTTAGGAAATATTTTTTAAAAATATTTGCATGTTTTTTGCGGTTTACGATCCCTACCCAGCCCGTGACGCAATGATTGCTTGCTTGATCGTCTAGAGAGCCCCTAACATTTTCCGCGTAGGGTAATATAGGGAATGGCTATCAGGAGATAATGCAGGTCAGCGGTATTTGTCAATTGCTCTCAATTCACTTGTGGCCAATTAGCGGACGCTCATGTGACCTAATTTAGAGTGAGAGGATAATCTTTTGTCGGCCGCGCGCTTTGTGACAACAGCTCTCTTGATTTTCTACTTTTTGTTTCTAAAATCCATGGATTAAACTACAAGACAGTCCATTTCTTATTTTAATTTTAATTTTATTATTATTTAGGAAATATACAACTATTTCAAAATATTGGATTCAAAATGATTACATTTCAAGGACCTGCTAATTACTTGTTTTTCTGTTACCATTTCAACATTTCCTTTTATTTTCCTGGCAAAGGAAAATATCGTGACAGACATCATTTGGCCATGGCAAGAGTTCAATTGTGGTTAAAATTTGTCCTCCGGGGGGGGGGGGGGGGGGGGTTGGGAGGGGGGCGCTAGTCATACTATAATCTCGAAATATTGGACTTAAGAGACTTGAAATTCGGAAAGCAGATGCGTCGTATGGCCGAAACCACATTATTAAATTTTGGTTGCAATATTTTATTATATACAAGAGTCACAAAAAATATGAAATTTCAACTTACATTTTAATCTTGTAATCACGTCGAGCCGCCGGATGATGGCCGAGAAACAAACCATATTGGAAAATAGCCGTTTCAATACCACGGAAATACTACAAAATAATATACATGAACTAGGTTATGTGTCATAATCAATCGCTATCGGGTGGGGTGGGGGTGATGGTAGTTGGAAGGAGGGGGGGGGGGGGGAGGGGGCAAAAACATTCTTCCAAATTTCTTCTCCTTCCGTGGGTTCCTATTCCCCCTTATTTGAAATGCTTTAACTTAGAATAAAATAGATCAAGTACTCAGGATGTATAAAATTCCGGACGAAAATATTCTTAATCTTCCGATATTCTTCTTCTTCCGTGATTTCCCATCCGGCCTTATCTAGAGTGCTTTAATAGATCTAGTGCTTAGGATGCAAAAGGGCTTTTGGGGGGTGGTGTTTGGGGGGAAATTTGGAAGTGGAGTTTAGCTGTTGCGGGGAAGGGGGTTTGATTGGTGCTGGGAGGGGGATAGGGTTAGGTTTAGAGGGGTTAGGGAGTGGTTGGGGGAGGGAGCGTTGCGCAGGTAGCGTTGAGAAGAGACGTTTGGGGGTCTGGCGTTTGGGGGAAGGGTAGTTGGGGGTTAAGGGGTTTGGCGACCGGAAAGGGGTTGTCTGCTTGCCGGAAAATTCTTAGGATGACACAACAGATTTTTAAAAATTATTTAAACACACAGAGAGGAGAGGGGGGGGGGTTGAAAAGAGAGGAGTAATAATACGTAAACAAAATAATTTTTAATACACTCTTTATTTAAGTTAGTCATGTTATCTAAATGTGTTCATGATTATATATTATTTTTATTGCCAACCGCAAAAGTCAGCTGACATATAACCGCAACGTTTGTGAAATAACCGGTTTAAAAATACTCAAAGTGAATCATAGTGGGTAATTTTTACAACATTTTAAAGCAAAAAAACGGACCCAATTATAGTGCTACAAATACTTAAAAAATAATCTACGTATGTACCCTTTTTATCGTTATTTAAAGTGTTGATTAAACTACATAGTCTACCCGTCTTTCGAAACGAAGAGCAATAGAATATTAATTTGCATTTTATTATATTGCGATATGAATTTCTATAGCCGCAACGGACGGCTGTAAGTAAGCGATTGATTGGCGCATCTGTCTGCCGACCTGCTTCACATCCACGGGTCCCTAGGTTCGATACCACGCGGAGAGTGATAATCAAAAATAATAAAATCGATATTGGCAAATTACTTACGGCCATCTGACGTCGAATTAGTTAACTTGATTGACTGCTCTACCGAAAGGGGGAAACAAACCGCTGCGCTGCGCCGCGCCGCTAGTTTCGTCTGCAAATTGGGTGACTTCACATTTAGATAGATTTGGACTCTGGTCATAATTAGTGGTAACCTGCGGAAGGTAGAATAACCCTTTTTCACGATAGTACGCGGAATTTACCATTCCATGCAGATCAGAACAATCGATGCAAACGGTCAACAATTTAGAAAAATACTACATCTGCGTACCACATTGATTGTAAAGACTGACAATTAAATATATTAAAAAGTAAACACCCCTGCCGTTACAGAAAGTATTTATTTATAATTGTATTTATAATTACTTTTATTACAGTTTTTTATAAAATATTTATGGTTTATGTCTGTAACAATATAGATACATGTATGTTTCCGGAATGTGATGTGAATCAGACGTTTAATTTGTCGTTAAACATTATATATTTAAGTTAATTTATTACTATTTAGGCATTTGTATATTTAAGCAAATACTTACAAATACTTACCATATTTGGACAGTTATATTTTTTTGGACCTAAAGTTGAAATTAGTTTGATTAACATTTGAAAGATAAAAATACTTTTTGTAAACGTAAAAAAAAATATTTTAAAGATAGTGAATTGCAAATGCGTCTACCACTGCAGTAATAACGGTATCTGCTTGCGCCTCGCCGGTAATAGCGAGCTTAATTTTGCCTGAAACACTGATTTATATTGTAAATAAACAAAAAAAATTAACAAAAAGATATAATTTAAAAAAAAAATAACAATTTAAATTTAAAAAATCGATTTTCACCACAAAATTGTGTACTTAGCTACTATTTTTTTATAAGGAATTTTTTTTAATCATTTTTTTAGTTCATATAGAAGACAATTAATTAGTCTTTCAATTTTTTCTTGAAATAACTCTATCCTTGGAGTATTTTTTTAATCACTGGCGCTAGGCTGAAACATATGGTTTTGAGAAAACGCACTTAAAGTTTTCTTTAAAGAAAAGTAGTAAGTTTTTTATACTTACAGCAATCTGAGGCTATTAGCTATTCCTCAGGTAAAAGGTGCATGGATAGATTTCGACTTTGTTAAAAAACGATATTGTTAGTATATTTATACAAAACCGAAAAAGGTGCGGCTGTTAAACGACGAATTTCGGAAATGAATTGATTAAACATTGCCATTTCCTATTTTTAATTTAGATTTCATTGCTTTTTTTACACGACTGCCTAACAAAAAAAGAGTGTTATGTGTTCAGGGTTCATCTATGTATGTTTTCCGTTTATTTATTCCATCATAACTTCTTAACGCTCTTACTGATTTAGAAGTACGTGTGTAATCCCGAGTGTCATAGGGTACCTTTACTATTCAAATATTACGTAAATAGTTGTCTAAATGTTCAAATCTCCAAATGTTAATAAACTAACATAAATATATCGTGTTTGGCGTCAAACGAAAGGCCTGATTGAAAACATTCTGTTAATATGTATGTATCTATATGGATAACATAAACCATATATATTAAAAAAAAACCGTATTAAAAACAATAATAAATACAGTAGTTCTATTTTTGGAACGTCAGTCATGTTACAAAAATAAACATGAAAACATGTTGAAAACCAAAAAAAAACATAAAAAACATATTTTTTTGGCCGTTTAAACGAGGCGCCTGTTTCCCTCTCAATTACAAAAAAAAAAAATTTTATGTAAATTTGATTGGTATTTTTTTAAACCATTACTCTTATAATTGGAGAGTATAATGCTGGAGGATAGAGGCAATAATATCAAGTTTTTGCATCGGCTTGGAAAAACCGTAGATATTCGGGTGTCGGTTGTCAAATCAAGACGTGATGCCTAAACATAAGAGGCAAAGGAGCTCAGCGCAAGCATAATTAAAGTGAAAGGAAAGTTTAAAGGATAGCCCGTTGACGAGGAGTGCGGCAGACAGCTTACGCCAAGTCCTTCATATATTGGAGATCGTATTCTAAGGTAGTATGGACATTAAAGGAAAAACATCGATGTTACCGGGAAAACCTTCCAGCTATGTAAGTGGCTTTTATTATTTTTATTTTATCATCAAAGTGTCATCCTTTAAACGAATTTTTAAAAAAAGAAATTTTACAAAAAACCAATCAAATATTAACAATATTATACAATTGTATCTTATGTTTTGAACTCTTGTAAATATCATATAGCCTTAAGTATAAACTTCTCGACCAGAAATTACGATTTATATCTTATTTCATGGCAACGAGCAAATGAAGCATTTTATTTTTATTTTCATTTAATGGCTGGCTGATAGAGAGCCCAGCAATGGTATATCGTCCTTTTAAAGAGTGGATATATTCGAATTTCAAATCGAACTTTCGGTATGTCATTCCGCATTTAAGAGACGATTCATTGTGATTTTTTTCATTGTTTTTGCTTTAATTTGTCTTTAATAAAGACATTTTATTTTGGTTTGCAAAATGATACGCTTTGTTTATGAGATGTGGATGAAGGGCGATCGTTCGCTAGCGATAAAGGGATCCCATTAAACCTACATTGCACTGTCGAAAGTGGTGCTCATCCAGGAATACATCTCATTTAAAATAAGCATTTCCCAATCCAGTCCGGGAAAACCTTCCAGCTATGTAAGTGGCTTTTATTATATTTATTTTTTCATCAAAGTGTCATCCTTTAAACGAATTCTTAAAAAAAGAAATTATATATATATATATATATATATATATATATATATATATATATATATATATATATATATATATATATATATATATATATATATATATATATATATATATATATATATATATATATATATATATATATATATATATATATATATATATATATATATATATATATATATATATATATATATATATATATATATATATATATATATATATATATATATATATATATATATATATATATATATATATATATATATATATATATATATATATATATATATATATATATATATATATACATATATATCGTGTCTGTGCTGTTGACCGTTGAAGAGTCCCTTCATCGGGAGCCCTAACCCAACCCTGGGTGTAGACTTAGGCCATGGCTACCATAAAAAATGCATTGTTATCGGAACTGAACCAACATGTAAATTTTCAAATTCGTATGATAATATTTGAGGAGTTCCCTTAATTCCTCATGGATTCCATCATCAAAACAGAGGGAACATAAAAATGAGACCAATCTGGAAGTATATCCTTTCAAAAAAATATATATTTTTCAAAATCAGTTCATAAATGACGGAGTTCTGGGGCAACAAACATTTTTTTTAGAAGTCGGTTAATAATGTCTGTAAATTTAGGTGGTTAACTGTTGAATAGGTCACCCTATATTAAAAGATTAAAAACCTATGATTTTTCCGTACTAAAAAAAAGCCAAAAACTTCTAAACCATAGTGTGCTAGAAAAGTAGGCGTACCTCTATGAAACTTTTGCGAAAACATATTTCAATTAGCCTTTTTATATCCTTTCAATAAAAAAGGTCATTGGAACAATATTACCAATGCTAATTTAACCCGTTTCTAGGAAACTAACTTGTCTGTCGGAATTCGTGTCACGTTTACCTAGCGACTGTTCAATTCGAAACTTTAGAGACAAGACGCCAAGATTGCGATTACGATATGCAAATAAGTTCTTAGTTGCTAAGCGCTCTAACCGTCTCATTTACATGGAAACTGCGCCCCGGCGTTCACCCGATTATATCAAATATGTATGTTTTCCCCAAAGTAATACTGTTCCACATTTGCGACGTGTATTCATGTTTGGGAGCTTCCGATAGGTATAGTCCAAGGGGCAGCGACAAGAAAGTGCAAGTTTCGTAAAAGCTTATACTTTCAGATCAGACAGTATTTTGGCAATAAAATGCTGGGGTAGAGTCAGCAGGCTAGACTCCGGGACACCTGGCGCTGGCGTACTAGGAAATGTGTAATTTTAATTAGTACCCCCAAAGTAAAAACTGAAAATTCGTCAGTAGACAGTGGACGCAATACCGAACTAGAAACAAGTGGTCAGACTGCTTAACAATATTACTATCTTTTTAATAATTAATTCATTTATTACCATCCTACTACTATTATAAACGCGAAAGTTTGTAACAATGTATGTATGGATGTTTGTTACTCTTTCACGCAAAAACTACTGAATGGATAATGATGAAACTTTACAATAATATAGCTTACACATCAGAATAACACATAGACTATAATTTATAAAGATATATAGTTTTCTATCATCATTATCACAATTTTCCATCAGCACTCGGGTGAAACCGCGGGGCTCAGATGTTTATGAATCTATTTACTTTTTTTCTGCTCTATTTACTTTGTATTTACTCTTTTAATACTTTGGACTGTTTAGTAACTTAGCAATTACTTTTCAGAATATTTTCTGTTTATTTAAAAACCCTAATAATTTCACTTTAAAAAATGCTTGTATATTTTAAACTTTTCTTTTATATAGAATAACGCACTATATACCGTTTAATTTGTGGAAACATATAAATGGTTTATGTGTTTTATATTTTGGTAAGGTAAATATGTTTTTTGTACTGTCTGTTTCCTGAATAAAATAAAATGAATAAATAAAAATATGATGCGTGGCGTCAGCATTACATTGAACAGCATTAAAAATGCAGCATTAAAGCATTAAATATGGAGTCCCTGCAAATACGTACCGGCGTATTTGCAGGGACTTCATCTTTGTGACATGTATAATAATAATAATAATTATTATTATTATTATTTCCAGCTGTTGTTACAAAAAAAAAACGTAGAGTCCGGCGACCGGCGATCGCCGCGAGGCAAAAACCGGTCGCCGCACTAAAACGACGACCTCCCAGGCGAGTTCTTCAGGCCAAAAAAAAAATAATCTCGCTAGCGATCCTCTACTCCCGTGTTCAATCCAATCGCTAGTGATGTAAATTATGCGATAAAATTCGCTTATAACCTATACTACTGTTATGTTATGATTGTTATCTAATTTTGGCAATTACTAGTTATTTTAATATTTGTAAAATCCGTAATGGGTTTTGACCATTACAGTACAAAAAATCAAAAACACACAGATTAAAAATTAAAACTGTAAATAGACAAAGACTATGTAATAAAACTACAAACGCTGCAAATTTGGGGTATCGTCAGGATATCTCGTATCCTGGTTTTCAGGACACACCTATTAATTATTGTTACATATGGTATTAAAATAAAATAACCAAATCCAATAAATCTAAAAACCTAAATAAAAAAAATAAAAAAACAAAACAATTATAATCAAATTAGGCCACAAATCAAAATATACAAAATCAAAATATTTAACAGCAAATGATATTAAAATAAAATAACCAGATCAAAAAAATCTAAATAATCAAAATTAATTCATAATCAACATATTTAACATCAAATAATCATGATACAAATTTATAGACAATCAAAAAGAAAATAGTAATCAACAAATTAATAAATAATTATTTTTAAATAAAATCAAAATAAGACATCTAAACATCTTCCTTTAATAACATACTCTTATAGTGGTCCTTAAATACTGCAATTGAGTTCGATCGCAATGCCATTTCCAACCGATTCCATATAACCGCAGAATAATAAGAAAAACTGCACTGGAAATGTCTTGTGCTTGGGTATTATAGCAAGTTGTTCGCGTGCCCGTGTTGAATGGACATGCTGGTTACGGGACTACGTCATAATTGGGTAAAGATATCGCGGCTGTTTATTGCGCACTACCTTCAGTATAAGGGTCGCAAGATGGAGCTGCCTTCTTTTACTCATATTTAGCATGGAAGCTTTCGCAAGGAATGGTGACAACGTGATGACGTGGAGGAATCCTAAAGCAAAATCTTGCGCAGGCATTTTGCAGTCTCTGAAGTCTCCGCTCAATCTTCCTATACAGGCAGAGGCCGTACACACAGTTGCCATAGTCCATGGGGTAATGCTGACGCCGCGAATTCTATTGTTAAGCAGTCTCACCATTTGTTTCGAGTTCTGTATTGCATCCACTGTCTACTGATATATTTTCAGCTTTTCCAAAATACTTTTGGGGTACTTACTAAAATTACACCTTTCCTATTACGCCAGGTGTCCCGGAGTCTGACCTGCTGACTCTACCACGGCATTATATTGTCAAAATACTGTCTGATTTGAAAGTATCAGCTTTTACGAAACTCTTGCACTTTTTTGTCGCTAGTTCCCTACTAGTAGGCCAAAACCCACATATGTTCTCTGATGCGCAGGCCGGATTAACCCATGTAGGGGCCTTTAACCCTTTGGAGCCCAAGATCTTCAAACAATAAATAATATTAATAATGAGATAGGTTTAGGCAAATAAAAAAACACGTATTTCTCAGAAATTCAAAAATATTTATTATTAATCATTTATTTGACATTTAAGGGAATGTGGCATTACTGTAACATTGAGTTGAACGTATAAAAAACATTTATGTTGTATGGAAAAATTTGAAACAATTATTTTGTTTATTATAGCATAATGCTACACTGCATTTTTCGCAAATTGTTTGTGAAACGCCAGTGCACTTGGGAATCTTGCAACGTATCCTCTTTTTAACCCAAATCGGCCAATGACCGACCTGGTCCTGCCTTAATGTCAATGGAGGAACATGTTGCGCAGGGCTCTTATGATTTTTGGCTTGAATTTCGTCTTCTAAAGACCTTCGACTCTTGTTAGGCTTCAGGCCAAGCTCGCATAAGGTCTCGCCCATCTCAAGTATAAATTCTGCTGAAGACATTTGTTTTCCGTTGAGATATTTTGCCTTCTTTACTCTTCGGTATAATAACCAAGAATTTGCCATAGTCAGTTCCAGTAAATGTTAGAACATCCTAACTTGCCATCTTTTGCTTCGACTTTTGAATGGATAAAATTATATTCTTACCTACAGGTTTCCACAAAAACCACACAATTGTATACACTTTTTATATTTTTTTTATCAGTCGTTCAACACCTGCCGGCAAGGTACGCGGTGGCGAGGGACAAGACGCGTACCTTCGCCTACGACATAGATAGCGTGCATTTGAGAGGGATGTCTTAAATGATTGCACTATATACCTAAAGATAGCATCTCGAAAGGCAAATAAACGCCACCCTACTAAAATTAACAACTTGATTCAAAACTCTACGCAACGCAAAGCCGCGGGCATCAGCTAGTGCTAATAATAAAGCTAGAGAGCGTGTTTGTTTAAACGCGCTAATCTCTGGAACTACCAATCGGATTTCTAAAATTCTTGTTGCATTTGATAACCCAATTACGGAGGTGGTTTAACATCACGTTGTTACATTACATTACATTTTCATCATGTCCAATTGACGGCTAAAGCAGCTCTTGGACGTGTCAAAATAATTGTGTTAGGTAGTAAGTCTCGTTACTACTCTTTACTGAACATACATAGGTAGTCAAGAATTTAACTACTAGATTGACAAACTATAAATATAAATACAAATAATCAAAATAGAAGCCTAATATTTGAAGTAGTCAATAATTCGAAAATATACGTAGTCAAATTATTCATAGTAATATTCAAATTGTCAGTAAAATGTTAAATAATCAAATTAAAGCTACGCCATGCATTTAAAAACCAAAAAAGTACAAATATAAGACCAAATAAGATAACCTCACATATTGAGATGTCAACCACAACGGGCGAACCCGTCACCGCAGGACGTTTTAACGATTCATCGTTCTATCGACCGTGCAGTGAGCGTAGAAGACTTTGGACATAACAAATCCGACCTCTAGCTACGCCACAACCCGTTAGAGACCAACGCCTTACCGCGAGTAGCCAGGTATGTTACCTGGCGGGCGGCACTCGCGCCCTAACTACCAATTGTGACCAGATTTCTCCGGTCTCTCGATTGGTTCCGAGTTCGAGGTCGCTTGCGCGGTCCTCTCCCTTACGAAGCGGTGAAACGGAGTGCACCGAATCTATCGCGGACCAAGGCGTCCTTTGCCCGACTCTGAACCGGGATCGGATGGCCAATGGTCATTTCAAGAGCAGTCGCCGTAAGGCAGACAACTACCCCCGCTCTATAGGAAACAATACAGTTCCCAGACTCCCCCGATTGTTGGTCGCAGAGCACAATCGATTGGCTTGCGCCGCTCGGTGCGCAGACCGTCCAGGAGCGCCAGAGGATTGATTCCCGGGGGAGACTGGTTGACCCAGTGTCCTACCCAGGCTCGCACCCCATGCGTGGAGGCCATCGGATGGGTGTTAACCCGTGAGTGTGACCGACCCTGAAACAGAATGGGTCTTCGTGGCCAACTCAGCAAGGGCCCATTAGCTCCCAAAAGATAACCTCACAATAAGGCTCTAATTTTTTAAGTCATATAAATGAGCAGAATATTTGAAAAGTCATAGCCCTCAAATTCGGCCAGATTATTGAAAGGGCGGCCCTTAGAAGCCGAGCAAATAAAATGCTAAGCGAAAACAAATTATTAGTTCAGGCGGGCGATGCGACGCGGTTGGTCGGAGCCCGTGGGTGGCCGCCCGACTAGATCCGAGCCGGACTGAAGAATTACCAAGAAGAGCCAAACTGTGTATGCCTTATCTAGACCAGGTAGCGGCGAAAACCAGTATATACTATTACCACACCAACAATGTAACAAAATATTGGGCTCGATTGCGTTTCTTTGTGTACTAAAATCGGAAATTAGTCCGCGTGAACGAGACAGAACAATACGCTAGAACGGAATGTCAAATGAACGGTTGTCACTTTCTGGCATTAAAACTACCCACAAAAGATAAAACATCTGAATTTAACAACGCACGAAATGTGTTGAAATTTATTCGGAAGAGTATAAGTTCGACAGGTAGTTTTTATCGACGATCGTTCGTTTCATATTCCGCTCTAACGTAATGCTCTCTCTCGTTCGCTCACAAAGAAACACAAGAAAGTTCACAAAGTTCACAAAGAAACGCGATCGGGCCCATTGTCTATGCCGAAGTACTCTAAATTATTTATAATTAATCCGATTTCTTTTAAACTAAACGGCGGGTTAAACCACGGAGCACAGCTAGTCTATTATAAACAACACAACAAAATGGATGTACCGCGTGAATTTTGTAGCACCCGACATTTTAGGTAAGTAGCAACCGCCGTTGTAAGATTTAGAACTACACAGATTAGAACCCTGGACAACAGCGGTTTCGACATCGCCAAAACTTTCGTTGCTACTAAACTCTAGCGTAAAACCGTTTTTATCTTGTTTGTAATCTCAAACGACCGCAATAATCTTTGATTTCATACGGGATTATCTGATTTCAAACTTAATTATCTGGTGTACGGTTGGCTTTCTATATGTCGGCTGAATTCAGTCAAGCCACGGTGACGTCATCACGTGTTCACGTGTCGTGTTCACGTGTTGCAATCAACCCCAGACGCGTGCTTGTGTATCTTACGCTTGCTAGTATCGGTGATCGTCTAAGTAAAGTTTACGAAAAATCCCTTTATTAATACGCTCTTATTAGCTTGACCTGTATGTATCAATTAACGGAATCTTACAAGTCGAATATCAACGACTTTTGATATCGCAAATCAACATGGAAGTGGAAGGTAGTCACAGGAACTTCATAACGAAACAAATTATCCGAGCCGTACTTAGGCTTGTTGAAATCAGCTTGAGATGTGCTCTGGTCATGAATGATTTCCAGGGTCTGATGATGAAGCCGAAAGATGGCACTAGGATTCTAAAACGGAACATCGTATCTTAGCCGTGTTTGGGCTTTTTGAAATTAGCTTGAGATGTTCTCTGCTGATGAATGATTTCCGGGTTCTGAAGATGGAGCCGGAAGGTGGCACTGGAATTATATAACGAAACAATGTATGTTAGCCGTGTTTAGGCTTTTTGGAATCGTCTTGAGATGTACTTACTCTGGTCATGAATGGTGTACAAGGTCTGATGACGGAGCCGAAAGGTAGACACTTAAACTCAATAACGGACCAAAGAATGGTTAAAGTGCTTGTTGGAATCGTCTTGAGAAATACACTAATCATAAATGATAAGGTTGTGATAAACGTACTTAGTATCACGTTTTGTAATAAGACTAAAAAGTTAAAAATAAAGTAATCGTTTCAAAAACCTAAAAAGCGCGCTTTTTTAAGTACTGCACTAGAAATCCATTAATAAAAAGCAAAAAATAATTTCCCACTTTGTCCCCACTGTATACTGTATTTTGTTATTTGTTGTGTGGGGCTTTTCTAAGGTCTTTATGGGCCTTGTAACACTGCGACTATTGCTGATCTATTGTGTTCGCCACCTACTATAGTTCTGCGCTAAGCCTCGTGTCATTTAAGAACCGCAACAGGCTTTTGCCGCCAGATTGTTTTACCTCCTCAGGTTGGAGGTAATGACCACCCAAGTGGGTGTATCTTTTACGCATCAGCGGGCCACACTCGCGCATGAGGTGCAGGGGAGTTTCGTCTGCCTCTGCACCTCAGAACCTGCACATTTTTGTGTCTCGAAGCTTGAGGTCGTAAATGTGTTTGTTAAGGCCACAATGTCCAGTGAGCGTCCTTACCAGTATGAATAGATTGTTCCTATTTAGCGATAAGTCCTCGCGGGCCGACTTAGGGTCGTAAAGCCTTAATTTGCGCTTTGGATTGGTTAAACCGTGACGTGTTGTTCCAGTGGTTGACGGATCGTTTTAAACAGTGGTTGCACGGCTGTTTGGTACGCCACAGCGAGGTTCAGGGCCGTATAACGTTCCCTTTGCTCCCGTCTAGCAAGTTCATCGGCTTTTTCATTTCCGACTTAATGTAAGCCGTGTTTGTAATTAACTATATTATTTAGGTGCAAAAGTGTGGGGCGCTTTTTTCTTCAAACCAAATCACCATAATGCTTCTCAATAAAATGTTTCCGAAAGAGCATTGTTATGAAATATTACGTACATAATATACCTAATTAAATGCTAGAAAAAGCGTCCCATACTTCTACACTCAAATAATATACTTAATTACAATTATGGCTTACAATTACTCCCTAACGCGGTAAACAGTCATAACAGAGTAATGCACATTTTAGTGTAGTACTTATAAAATCGTGTTTTTTTATTGTTGAAACTATTGGGGGTTAATGGGCCCTTGCTGAGTTGGCCACGAAGACCCATTCTGTTCAGTGTTTGTCACACTCATCAACAGCCATCCGACGGCCTCCACGCATGAAGTGCGAGCCTGGGTAGGAATCTGGCCTTAAGGTTAGTTTCCCCTATGAATCAACCTTCTGGCGCTCCTGGACGGTCTGCGCACCTTGCGGCATAAGCCAATCGATTGCGCACTCTGACTAACATCTTGCGGTGTCAACTACAACGGGCGAGCCCGTCACCACAGGATGTTTTAACGATTAGTCGTTCTATCGCCCTGCAGTGAGCGTAGAAGACTTTGGACAATACAATCCAACGTCTAGCTACGTCACAACCCTTGAGAGTCCAACGCCTTACCGCGAGTTAGCCAGGAATTAACCCGGCGGGCTCGAGATACTCGCGCCCTCACTTCCAATTGTGACCAGATTTCTCCGGTCTCTCGATTGGTTCCGAGTTCGAGGTCGCTTGCGCGGTCCTCTCCCTTACGAAGCGGTGAAACGGAGTATACCGAATCTATCGCGGACCAAGGCGTCCTTTGCCCGGCTGTTCACCCAGGATCGGATGGCCAATGGTCATTTCAAGAGCAGTCGCCGTAAGGTAGGCAACCACCCCCGCTCTATAGGAAACAATACAGTTCCCAGACTCCCCCGACTGTTAGTCGGAGAGCACAATCGATTGGCTTGCGCCGCTCGGTGCGCAGACCGTCCAGGAGCGCCAGAGGTTTGATTCCCAGGGGAGACTGATTGACCCAGTGTCCTACCTAGGTTCGCACCCCGTGCGTGGAGGCCGTCGGATGGGTGTTGACCCGTGAGTGTGACCGACCCTGAACACATGGGTCATCGTGGCCACCTCATCATGGGCCCGTTAGCTCCCCTAACAGTCGGGGAGTCTGGAAGCAGTACTGTTTCCTATAGAGCGGGGGTGGTTGCGGACCTTACGACGACTGCTCTTGAAACGACGATTGGCTACCCGATCCTGGGTGAACAGCCTGTCAAAGGATGCCGTGGTCCACGATGCATGTTTGTGTGGTACGCATGACCTGATTATATACCCTGGGTTGGCTGCTGACGAGGAGACTCCTCAACGGTTAAAAGCACAGACACGAAATGTTGCATACTCATTCATTTATGATAGCCCGTTCTAAGTTTCACAATGACATGGCTGCTGCACCCAGAGTCGGCTCTCGACGAGGGGACTCCTTAACGGGCAACAGCACAGACACGAACTTTTCTATATGCATTTAATTACGACAGCCCGTTCTAAGTTTCACTAAGACAGGACTGCGGCACCCAGGGTTGCTTCCAACGAGGGAGCTCCTCAACGGTCAACAGCACAGACACACAATTTTGTAAACGCATTCAATTATGATAGACCGTTCTAAGTAACCCCTCGACATGGCTGCTGCACTTATAAACAATTTTAGAGTCGGATTTTTTTGTTATAATTTTGTCTAATAATGTATCAAGAGTCTACATTATTCCATTGCAGTGGAAGGTATACAAAAAACCTATTTTAGTCCGCTTTTTCTCTATAAATGACGATGTCGATTTAAAAGAATATCAGTCGCAGAGACATTATTTTCTTCTACCCAGGTGATAGATATAGCAAAGGAATCAATGCCTGTGTAGACAAAGTAAACAAATATACCGCGCAATGTGGTCAATGACCTTGCGACAGCACTTGGAGATGGAAATTACAATGGGCGAACCCGTCACTTCAGGAAGTTTCAACGATAATAATCAATCTGCCTTCCGACTGGCTACGGGAGCAAAGTCGCTTGCGAAGCCTCTACCTGTTGTATTACAGATGTAATTCAATGGGACCTGGGCGTCTATTTCCCGTCATACCACTCCGAATCGGGTGGCCGAAAGGTCGTTTCAAGAGTGGCATGACAACAGGTCCACATCCATCCCCGCTGCTTACGAAACAGTATACATCCATAGTCTTCCGAATCCTTCAGTAATTAATCGGAGTGCATAACCGATTGGCACTGTATAGTAGCGCCGGGAGGCAATCCCTCAGGGGAAATCGATCCACCAGCCGTGAATGCTGCGACGCGAGAGCCTTACCCGGGGCAGCCTTCCACACAAGAAGGCTTCTGAATAGAAGCTGAGTCGCAATTTGAGCCTATCATATGAAGGTTAATTCCAGACGAAGATATCCTTCCAAAACTGGTAGTTAGGAGGCGAGGCTGCCCGCTGCGTATCTTTCCCGGTACCTCGCCGTAAGGCGTTGGACTCTAACGGGCTTGTTGGCGAAGCTAGACAGTAGTTTTGTCTTTAAGTCTTCTAAGGTCATCCCACGGCTGAAAGAATGATCACATATAACTTTATTTATAATTTTTAATCGAATTTTATATTACATTTATTGCCGATTTAATAATGGAATTGCATTTTATTTATTATATATTTTTAATATTTTTTTTATATTATTATTTTTTATTTTATTCTGAAGACCACATTTTAGGGCAATTTAGTGTCATTAGCTTTTTACTAAAACTTGTACATTTGTAGGCAACCAAGCAATCAAGCAAACTTGATTGTAATATTGGAGTCCTGTCCACCCTAGAACGGGCTAGTCCCAGTTGGGTGACAGAAACAAATAAGCAAAAGGTTAAGGTTTTGCCATTCGGTTCCTGTTATTTTTGTAAGCTAATCAATGTTTTATAGTAATTAATTCTTAAATAAATAAAATAAAATAAATATCGTTACACCAGCCTGGGGTGACGGGTTTGCCTGTTGTAGCCGACACTGCCCTACTGCTGTCGCAGTCGCACTGTGGACACAATGTGAGAACTTCTTAAGGCGCATATGCACGTCAATGACCTTGGACGATGAGGCGGGGCCTATTGCTTTCCGCTTCCCCCGCCCGCGCTAAAAAATCACGCGACTAAATGCCGAAATATTGTTTGAAATTCATAGAACGATTGCGAAGCGATAATATGTATGATGCAAAGCGATAATGTTATATATATATATATATATATATATATATATATATATATATATATATATATATATATATATATATATATATATATATATATATATATATATATATATATATATATATATATATATATATATATATATATATATATATATATATATATATATATATATATATGAAAATTATATATGTCGCTTATAATATATATTAATAAGCGACGATATTTAAATAAATAAACAATTTAAAATTATATTTTTGAATGTTTTATTTTATACTATATTTATTTAGGTAATTACGTATTTAGGTAAGTACCACTCAATAATCAGAAAACTTATAGCGATCCTGTGTTATTAAAAAACTACTTTTCGTCGGTTTACTTTTTAGGTTAAGACTACATCAGAGATGTGTGAATCAATAAAATAATCGTAGGAGTATATCATAATATAACAAAGCATATAGTTTTGTGTCTCTCTAGGACATCTCTAGGACCGACACATACTTCTTCTACATCATATTTTTCAGACACCGGTTTATCTTCCTCACACAGTCTTATGCTTATATTTATGGTTTCTGGTGATTTCTCTTTATCATGTTCTTTCATTTCATAAAGTGTTTTATGTAATACTAGCTTTTCATAAACCATTTCTTGATCTTCTTCAACTGCGGTTTCTTTGACTTCAATGAGCTTCCTCTTAGATGCAGCTTTACTTATCTTAGCTTCGATCATTTTTTGTTTTTCTTTTATGGCCTTTTTTATATATTCAGGATCTTTTATTTGCATGTTTCTTGAATTTCTTGGGTCTATCAATTTGGGTAGCAAACAATCTAAATAAAATGTCTTTAGTTTGTTTTTCATTTCATTATCCCAGAAAGAGTCATCTTTTGATATTATTTCTGTTTTAAAGGCTCGTTTTCTCCATACCAAATACCTAAAAGGCATTTGGATTTATCTGTATGTGAAGTTGCCCCTGTATCTGGAAATACCAGTTATGGGTTTTATTAATTTGTAATATTCGATTTTTGCTAATTTTATAATACCGATTTTGATGGCTTCATCGATACCTTTCTGAAATGCAATGATAAGACATTTGATTTCGACCATCAAGTCGTCACCTACAACACCGTCGGGAGATGCTCCGAGGAAGGGTATCTCTTTATCTATAAACAACCCGCATGGTTTTATATCAATATTTTCTTGCATTTTTAACTGTCCAATAGTTTACTTCTCATTATCTTTTCCATGCTTAGTTGATGTTACATGGGATAAAGAATCTTTGTATAATATATCCTTTACAAGATTAACGCAACTGATATCTTTACGTCTCTTTATAATTCTTCCAAAGTTGGAAGCTGTCAAAATAGTCCTTTTTATCTCCATCCACTCACTGCAGGTACTCTGCAGTACAGTTTTATTCTGTATTTCATCTCTTTCCTCGTCAGTCCAATTTAAGTTATGTAAGAAAGTGCATTTTTCTTTTTCAAATATTTCTTGCAGCATATCTGGTTTTTCACACTTTTCTCCATAATTTGCGTAATTTCCTTTTGAAAAAGTAATCTGTTTTTCTTTCGACTGATTTTTCTCATATTGACCATCCTTTGCAATCGCTGCTTTTCCAAATGTTTTATTATGCCTGTCGGACTACGACCTATGACATTGTTGTAAAGGGAAGACATCAATTTGTGCGAGTTAAATGAAACTAAACAGGCTTGGCACCTTGTCTGGTAGGAACCTTTGAGGCTCAAATTTGTTCTTTTACCGTCAACAAGCTTCGCTACTATACTGTTAAACCGTATACAATTCATGATGTACTAAGTGTACATCATGAATTAAACTTGGAGCATGTGAAGCAACATTTGACATAAGGAAACAAATTCTACCCCAGAGAGTACTTGTAAAAAAAGTTTTGTCGGCTGTTTCTGATATCATATCTGAGTTATTCATCTCAATACAAAAGTTTGCTTTGCACCGACTATGATCGCCAAAAGCGTGCAAGTGGGTCAACAGAAAATCATTATAGAATGGCTCAATATTACACCTTCTCTCTGATTCAGAATCAGTTTTATAAATCTTTATGATCTTACGAATTGTTTTTCTTAGGATCATGATTTTTTTCTGTGTCAAATACTTCCGGAATCTCAATAGATATTTTGTGTCCCTTTGTAGCTGGACTAATTTATTGCATAAGTTTCTGAGTACATGGTTTCTGCACTCTTTTTTTTTCTACCGTGAGGTGGTCATACGGTCGACTTTTCAATATTTTGGCGTATGTGTTGGAATCGTCATCAGAAACCATTCTGCCGTATATGAGGCCATGCATTTCAATTGAGCATTTGAAACCCTTTAGGAGAATATCGGATTCCATGCCAGTAGACGGACCGTTATAATTTTTACAGCACACGTGTGTTTTGTGCTCGATCTTTCTTTTTTCTGCTCTTGCACAGATACATGAGTATTTGTTTCGTACGCCCAAAAATAGCACTTCACCAGTCCATTTACCAATTATGGTTGCTTTTTTTTTGTAAGTTCTCTTACTCCAACAGCCATATAGAATCACATCAATTATGGGAATCCCATTTTGCCTACTCTTTCTTCAGCACTCGCTATTTGTCTTTCTTTTATCGCAGCCTGATTCATCGAACAAATCGTTTTTTTTTAAATCTCTTGATATGATTGCATGGAAAATTAGTTGATTAAATAAAGTACCTACTTATACATGAGTTACATAATCTATTAGTAGGTATAGGTAACTAGGTGTTGTAGGTTGCAGATAATAATAATTATCTATTAGCAGGTAACTAGATAGGTGTAGAAAAGAGAACGAGAGAAACACCTACTAAGCAAAAAAAAAACGGTTGTGTCACCCCAAAACTTTCCCGATTGGCGGCAGAAATTTAAAAATAATATGCAACTGGACTATTCACACTGACCCTAACTATACTGGCGAAAGAAATAAAAAAAACGGGGACAATTGGTAATCCAGGTACCCCAAATTTGTATGTTAGGTACCCCAACATTTGGTCGTAAGTGCCCAAAAAACTAATAGGTTCCACCGACGGTTAACAGAAGCTTATATACCAAATTTCAGCTCAATCAGATTAAGCGACTCTGTGCTATCGTGGAAGAATGCGTATGTTCACAATAACGAGTATAAACAAACAAACAAACAAACATACACGGCTGGGTCAATATTTTCCGTTGAGATCAAATTAACGGAATTGCATTTCCAATTCTGTCGATCGAATGCAATAACAAGACACACACACACACACATGTTACACGCATACATACATATAAATACGTCACAGTAGGGTTAGTTGTAAGAAATTGTCATATGACAATAAACCCGCCCATTGTGAAATTTTCACAATAAAGAGTAGAAATAAACAAACATACATACACATATACATACACACATACACATACATACACATACATACACACATACATACACACAAAAATGAGATCGGTCTGAAAATGGTCTCAATCGTCTTAGGGGGTCTCAAAATGTATATTTCCGTCATCATCTCAATTTTTTTTTACCGCGATCACAATACTTTCCTTTTTGGGAAAGTTAAATTGTAGGTGGGAAAGTTAAATTGTAGGTAGGTAAACCTACCTACCTACAATTTTTCGCTTTCTTACGTACACTTTGACTCTTTGTAGGAATAGATATTTTGTATTTTACTTCGTTCATTTTCATGGCCTTTTTAGCCCAACTTTTTGCAGCTTTCCTTATTGGCGGCATTTTCGATTATTTCAAAGTCGCAACACAGCAAACATATTACAGTTTCGCGGACGCGGATTGCAGCGCAGCGACACTGTGGCGACACCCTCCTCGTCGGACTGTTTGTGGATCACTGGCGGCCGTCGCCTAAAACCATCACATTTATAGTATATGTAGTTTAAATTACTTTTTTTCAAACCTATTTATTATTCTAGAATAAGAAACGATCAGTTTAAAGATAAATGTCTTAGCAATATTTAACTGCAAGGGCCATGAAAATATCACTTGCAGTTTAGAAGTAGTTACGTAATTAAAGTTGAAAACAGCTTCATTTCAATAATTTTTTTTGTATAGTTTTTTATGTTCAACATTTTTTTTAAACGATCAGATTGAAGTTTATATATTATTGCTTGAGATATATTTTTTCTGGAATTGTCAGTAGGCTAATTCAATAGTTATCGGCCTTCAAATATGATCGTTTCACGACTCCACGCGCCTTAAAGAAATTAATAACCTCAAACTTGCTCGCCAGTTTATGTTTGCAAATATAACATATGCTCGCAAAAACGTAGCAGAATTCACCAAATTATGTGAAGGGCACAATGTTAACACGAAAAATAAAAATGAGCCTTCATTTACCAAGTTTCGATTAAAAAGTAGGGTCCTCTTTAATGGGGCAATTTTAGGGGCACTTAAAATAAAATTCCCGGAGAAACTTTAAACTTGCCCGGAAAACAATTTAAGTCTCGCATTAAAAGCACGCTGTGCAAGAAAGCATATTAGAAAACAGATGAACATAATTACTTAACCGATAAAGATGCTTGGATAACAAGGTGTCGCGGCACGTACATACCCTATAACACTCGGGATGACATAGCGATTCTAACATTACTACACACTTCTAAATCGGTTCAACCATTTAGAAGTTATGGTGGAATAAAGAAACGGAAAACATACATAGATTAATCCTAAACACATATTACTTCTTTTTTTTGGTAATCTTGCAAAAATAAAGCTAATACTCCTTGAAAATAAAATCAATCGTTTCTATCTTTGTAGCTCAATTTTGTATTCAACGATAAAAAAATTGTGACCTTTTTTGACAATTATTGATAATTTTTTTAAATTTGTTTTTATTGTATTTTAAATTACTTGCAACAGTTTATTCATTAATTATATGACATTTCGTTTCTAATGTTATGTAGGTAATTAAGGTAATATTATTACAATTAAGTACGATAATGTTTAATAGATATCAAATGGTAATATTAATTGTCAATTGTAAATTATAACTTTGACTATTGAAAATTATACCTTTGTAAATTTTAAAATTAATCAAAATATATATTTTCTGCTGTATCTTCGAGTACTATAAGTGCTATAACCCAAGGGCACTATTTATCTTTATTGTGTATTTAGGACGATTTTTACTATGTAGGAATTTAGGATATTATGGTTTTGTGTTGGTCACTTCAATACATAAAAGATTTATGGTTGGCTTACTTGTTTTTCTGCCTGAATTGCATTTCTGTTCTATGGTTTCATTACACAAAACGAAGTCGGGTACTTGGACGATAACGACCGAAGACATTCAAATATTTTAAAATTATATTGAATCAAAATTATATTTGGCATTAATAGAGCCAAAAAGTGGTCACTGGTTTTTTGGCGGTTTTAATTAGTGGAATCATACTTGTATAAATCCTCGGAAAGAAATATAATACACTACTGGGATGTTACAAATAAATAAATAATAATAATATTTATTTGCAGCTGTTGTTACAAAAAAAACATAGGTACAAAAAATAAAAAACACGCAGAATAAAAATGAAAACTGTAAATAGACAAAGACTATGTAATAGACAAAGACTACAAACGCTGCAAATTAGGGGGTATCCTCAGGATTACCGACTTCAAAAAAAGGAGCAGGTTATCAATTCGGTTGTATCTTTCTTTTATGTTTGTTACCTCAGAACTCTGCTATTTATTAACCGAATTGGAAAATCGGTTCATAAATAATATTTTTGATGGTTCTACATTATGTGCTATATACATTTTATCTATGAGGTGGAGATACAATATTATCAAGAATATATACAATAAACTCAAGAAGAAAGAGTGCTAAGGAGGTGATCACAACCAAGTAGGAGCTTATCGAAACCACAGTAACTGAGTTAAAACAGTAAGTGCACACTCGAGAGGGAAGGAGTTTCGGGGATAAAATACGAAGGAAGTGAGCAGAGGGATATGTTACTGAAAAAGCTTGTGTCTCGCGTTACACGGGTAGGGGTTGTCGTGTCAAATTTCGTGGTAATCGCTCAGGTGATGGATGGGCGACCATATGCTCAAGCGCGTCGTTATACCCTTATTTATGGGTATTTCGCTCAACGGCATCACAATTGGTAATGGCATTACGATTTGTAGTAGTCCTTGGGAGCTAATGGGCCCTTGCTGATTTGGCCACGAAGACCCATTCTGTTTCAGGGTCGGTCACACTCACGGGTCAACACCCATCCGATGGCCTCCACGCATGGGGTGCGAGCCTGGGTAGGACACTGGGTCAACCAGTCTCCCCCGGGAACAATCCTCTGGCGCTCCTGGACGGTCTGCGCACCGAGCGGCGCAAGCCAATCGATTGTGCTCTCCGACTAACAATCGGGGGAGTCTGGGAACTGTATTGTTTCCTATAGAGCGGGGGCAGTTGTCTACCTTACGGCGACTGCTCTTGAAATGACCATTGGCCATCCGATCCCGGTTCAGAGTCGGGCAAAGGACGCCTTGGTCCGCGACAGATTCGGTGCACTCCGTTTCACCGCTTCGTAAGGGAGAGGACCGCTCAAGCGACCTCGAACTCGGAACCAATCGAGAGACCGGAGAAATCTGGTCACAATTGGAAGTGAGGGCGCGAGTATCTCGAGCCCGCCGGGTTTATTCCTGGCTCACTCGCGGTAAGGCGTTGGACTCTCACGGGTTGTGACGTAGCTGGACGTAGAATGTACTGTCCAAAGTCTTCTACATTCACTGCAGGGCGACAGAACGACTAATCGTTAAAACGTCCTGTGGTGACGGGCTCGCCCGTTGTAGTTGACACCGCAAGATGTAGTAGTCCTTAGGACTTGTGACGTCCCTCGCTTCGATTTGAATGTTATTCTAAGAGAAGCTACTGTTTGTATACCGTGTCGAAACCCACATCGGAGTATGGAATATGTGTGATTCCAAATACAATAGGAGATACATTGAGAGTATACATTCCAAATACATTGAGTATACATTCCAATACATTCCAAATACATTGAGAGTATGCCACGACGTGTACAAGCTATAATTGCGTCAAAATGCGATATTACAAAATATTAACTTTCTGTGCGATAATATTCGAATATAATTTAAAACGAATTGTAGGTTATTAAAAAATATTTAAATGCTCACAATCAAATGCTCTTATTAATAAATGATAACAAATGTGCATAAATTTAAAAAATAGCCTAATTTTATCATTGATTTTATATATGGCATTAGATTGGTTATCTAACAAAACGAGTTGGCAACCCTTCCGACACGCTGAAGTGCAGGTGGTTCTGTGCAGTATAAGACGGCCAAATTATAGCAATTTATTTGGCCATCTATAATAACTTTGATATTATATATTTTTTTAACTTTGATAATGACCGATTGTTTATAAAAACCCGATAATTTAACCAACGATAACAATAATAACATTTAATTATTACTACCATCTACCTCGTTTTATTTAGACTGATTACATCACAGAGATAATACGGAAGCGACCTTGAATGTCATCTATTTGTATATATGAAGATGCGAAAGTGAAAACTGTAAAGAACCAATTAACCGATCATAACCGATGTGATTTTTATAGACAAAGGATGCCGTGGTCCGCGATAGATTCGGTATACACCGTTTCACCGCTTCGTAAGGGAGAGGACCGCGCAAGCGACCTCGAACTCGTAACCAATCGAGAGACTGGAGTAATCTGGTCGCAATTGGAAGTAAGGGCGTGAATGTAAGCCCGCTGGGTAACACTCCTGGCTATCTCGCGGTTAAGGCGTTGGCCTCTTACGGGTTTGTGGCGGAGCTAGACGGTGGACTGTTTTGTCCAAGTCTTCTGCGCTCACTCCGGAGAACGAATTATCGTTAAAACTTCCTGAGGTGACGGGCTCCCCCGCTGTAGTCGACAACCCTAGTTGTCGGGAAAGTAAAATTAAAAAATAAATATATTTTAAAATGTTTTCTCTTCAATTTTCTCCAGAACTTCCTACGTTTCGGTGCTGACCATCGTGGCCTTCTCAACGGAGAGATACCTAGCAATCTGCCATCCGCTACATCTCTACGCCATGTCCGGCCTGAAGAGGGCAGTCAGGATAATTGGAGCGATCTGGATCATATCCTTGTTAGCAGCCACGCCTTTCTTCATCCATACAACTATTCATTACGTGAAATATCCACCGAGTAAGTATTGCAACTACTTTTAATATATGATATCTAAAATAGGGTATGAAATCGTTATCTAAAAGGATATTCAAGAAATAGGTATCTACGTTTGTATTGTTCCAAACGCAAAAACTTGAACTAACGCTTTCAAATACCCCTTTTTTAACACGCTTTTATTAGGTCGAGCTGTATGTAACTATGTAATGGAATCTAAGGTAACTAATTTAACCATCTTCCAAGGATCGTTGCGTCATGAAAATTAACAGCTGTATGTAGTTCTGATGACAACACAATAATATGGTACTGTCGAACTGATCTGATGATGGAGTCAGAAGATATGAACTGGAACTTCATGATGGAACATCGTATCATAGCTGTGTTTGGACTTGTTAGAAAGGTCTTGTAATGAACTTTGACCACGATTAACTTTGTGTTTCAAGGTCTGATGATGAAGGCGGAAGACAGGAACTGGCATTCCATGATGGAATATCGTATCATAGTCGTGTTTGCTTGTGAGAAAGGTCACGTAATGGACTTCGAAAACGATCAGGTTTCAAGGTTATAACAAACCTATTATATATTGACTTGTAAATATTGAGTGTAAATAGTGTAAATATTGACATAGGTGCCTGTATAAAATGTATGTAGACCTGTACATGGAGAGTGTAAATAGAATAATATTGATATATCTATATACGATGTATATTGACGTGTAAATAGGGTAGTAGGTTGTTAAAGATCTCACTCAAACCAATGTGAGAAACGTGCCGAGGACTGAATGGCATTAAGGTGGTTAATAATATCATGTCGCTAGCGTCACCTCAGGGAACCGGGCGAAACCTTGTTGTTTTTTTTTTGTTTTTACGTGCATTTATAAAAGCGTGTTTTTAGTGTTTTTTAAAACTATTATTTTATTTATTAAAATGAAATGTTTGATTGTAAACCCAATAATTTAACCAACGATAACAATAAAAACATTCAATTATTATTGTTGTCTATCCTATTTATATATAGGGAGCCTGATTATGGAGATATATGGAGAGATAGAATGCCATCTATTAGTCTGAATTTAAAGTGCGTTATTATTAGGTACGTATTGAAACCTGTATACCAAATTTAAAAAAATTAAGTTAGAGCTCAACCGCCTCGGTCGGCGCGGTTCGTTTCTCAGCTAAGGGCGGGCTTGGGCCAAGAAATACACAAATGTATTGCGAAATTATAATATTACTAGCTTTTGCCCGCGGCTTCGCTTCGCGTTAAGTTTCGGATCGATTTGTTAATTTAAGTAGGGGGTTGAGACGATACCTTTAGATATATCGTCCCCCTCACAAGTCGTCTTCCCTCAGATGCACGCTACCTATCTCGTAGACGTACGCGTCTTGTTCCTCGCCCCCCGCGCCGCCTTCCGCTGAATGCTGACCCTGCTGGGCCAGCAGCTGCCACCGCCTGAACCGCTACCCTCTGAACGCCAGGATCTGAACGACTGCTACTGCACAACTGAATGTAAATTGTGCAGCGCCTGCTTTGTATTCTACGATACATGTCGTAACTTGTATGTTCCCGTCAGCCATGCTACTTGAGAGCGCGGATAATGCAACTCTCAATGCTGCAGAGCAACAGAAAAAGATTCGACGGGTAAATAGAACAGTAATATCTTAAAGATTATATGCAATTCCGCGGAACCGTGTGAAAAGAGCTGAATGTGCACGTACGCGTCTCCCGCGATTTGAGGGTTAATTAAGGGGGGAGCCTTGTTTAGAAGGCCAAGAAAACATGTTTTTCATTAAAAAAAATACCATAAACCTGATCATGAATCTTTTATATTAGTTTGATTAACATTTGAGAAATAGAAATGTTTATTGCAATACTGCCGTCGTAAATGAAAACACAGTAACTTCATTTACTGTGTTTATACAAGTTTGGTTCTTTAAAATCACGAGTTGTGTACTATAAGGCAAGTTTTTCGGTTTGTCTGTCGATGGATAGTTACCGAGATACCTTAGATAAAAACACAGTATTTATTAAAAAAACTGAATATTTTTAATAAAAAACACAGTTTGTATATTTTTTTTAAGTTAAAATACAGTAACTTATTATTTACTGTGATCTTTTTAATACCTACATAATTAAGCATTTAAGAAATATTTTTGTTTGGCTACAACACGGCTTCTTCAGATACTGTTACAGGTAAAATTTTGTTAAAAGTAATTTATTAATACACGAATTAATCATAGTATCTCAATTACTGTGATTAAGGTGCCTGCAGTTTTTTATTTATTTAAAAAATATATATATTTTACATGGTTAGAACACAGTAATCGGTAAAATTTACCTATAACACAGTAACCACTCAGTTACGATGTTATAGCTTAAATATACGGGGTGTTATTACAGCACGGACTTTTTTTTCTGTGGGTGAATCAGTACAACGTAGTAAGCAACTTTTGATTAAAAATTTGGAAAAAACTAAAAATGAAAGTTTTGTTTTATTTTTTATTTTTTTTAAGTTGTTTTTTAAATTTTATTTTTAAATATTATGAAAAGCTATGATCACGATGCGCTATCTAGCGGTTGGTAAAATGTCGCTGATATTGTTTATTTACGACTTATTACCTACCGCTAGATGGCGCACCACGCTCAAACGCTTCTCAAACCTTTATTTAACAGTCAACTTCTTCAAATTTTCAAATAAAAAAAATATATATATTTTTTTCCAAAAAAAAAAATTTTTTTTTGTTTTTTCCAAAAATTTTTATCAAAAGTTGCTTACTACGTTGTACTGATTCACCCACAGAAAAAAAAAGCCCGTGCTGTAATAACACCCCGTATAAAATTTATCAAATTATTTTCCTAATTTAAAACACAATATATAATTTAATTAATTAAACAATTATAATTTAATATATATTTTTATGCGGAATTGAAATTCTAACTATTTTTTAACATTAAAGATCGAAAGAAATAATCTATATTGATTACTTTGCTCATGAAAACAAATATTTAACAACTGAACTTTGACGGCGTTTTTCTCAAAATGTCTTTTTTCAAGTTACTGTGTTTTTATTTACGACGGCAGTATAGTAAAAAAACTATTTTTGACATATTGAATTGCAAATGTTTCTATCGCTGCAGAAATGTTGGTATCTGTCTGCGCCGGTAATAGCGAGCGTAATTTTGCCTGAAATAAAAAAAGTAAACTAAGATTTTAATTTTTACATAGGTATGTATTTTCTAGATGAACTAAAAAAATAACAAAAACTTATCATTGTAATCATTTTTCAAAGATTTAACGAAATAAAATCGATTTTCGCTCCAAAATGTTGTGCCTAACTAGTAAAAAAAATATATAAAAACATATTTCTGTAATTTTCTTTATTTTATGTAAAAGAGAAATTAATAATCTTTTAATTTCTTTTTGAAACACTCGATCCGTCGATCGATAGTTGTTTTTTAATCTACGGCGCAGAACAGAAAAACATGGTTTTGAGAAAAACGCGTTTAACGTTTTCTTTAAGGGACAGTAGTAAGTTTTTTACACTTACAGCAATCTGCAACTATCAGCGATTTCAGAGGTAAAAGATTCATGAACGGATTTCAACTAGGCTAAAAAAAAACATGAAAAACATGATTTTTGATTATGAGCGCAATCTACACGTTGCGTTTCGTTATAAAATCATATTTGCCGTATCGTAGTACAGCTTTGAGTAATCTAATACGCTATATAATCAATGGTATGTAATGGTATGTAACAAGATATGTAAATAAAACTTTAATTATTTAAAACTTTAGACGTTCTTTTAAACGTGTTTAGAATCTCTTACCTCTTTGTATTAAACGCCAAATGGCAGAATCTTTTATTTTACCGCTAATTAACTACGCTGATGTGGCCTACCTAGATGCGAATGAAGAACTACTCGATAAGCTAGATAGGATTGAAAACGCGTGTATTCGCTTTGTTTATTCCCTTAAGAAGTTTGATCACATATCAAACCTTCGCAGGCAAATAGAGTGGCTACCCATTAGACGATGTCGGGAATTTCACATACTCGTCCTACTCTTCCGCGTACTACAGTCAAACTGTCCTACTTATTTGTATAATCTTTTCTCTCCGCTTTCATCTCATGGCCTTCCATTGCGCTCTCAGGAAAATCTATTACTGGCTATACCTCAGCATTCATCAACTTTCATGTCTAGGTCTTTTACAGTTCAGGCGGCCCGACTCTGGAATTTCGTGCCTTTACCGATAAGACAACTTGAAAACATGAGCGGGTTTAAAAAATCGTTAAAGAGACATTTACTCAACCCATCAATACCCCCTTCCTCTCCCGTCTCCTTTGCTTGTCCTTATATTCCACTCCTCCCTTCAATATCGAGTTGGCATACGTTAATAATCACTGTTTTATATTTTATCCTATGATGACTAGTATGTAAGTGTATTCAATTATTACTTGTAAATCAATTTGCCCACATAAATCTTTAGTCACAATAACTCTGGCGGTATGGCCGTAAGATATTGCCACTTGGCAATAGGCCCACCACATTGTACTCTTATGTGTGTGCAATAAAGCTTTTCAAACAAACCTTTTTCTAAATATTCGTAAAATATTTATAGTTGAAACATTTGTATTTACACCTTATATTTTTTTAAGCAATGTGTTGTTCTGGCCTTTATGCGTTATCCCCCTTAATCGCAATCATAAGTCCCATGGATATAGAAGACAACTTGTGAGGAAGAAGAAGAGTAAAGCTCTCAATTCCTAATGTCAGACATAGACAAATCACCGATAAATTACCGGATAAAACAACCATGCTTAGAGCTGCTCGGCAATGTCACATCGTGATGGTTCAACGCTTCAGAGAAATGTTAAGCCTATTGATGTTCGAGCATGTACGAGTCAATTTGATGGATTGATTGTAGTAGTATCCAATTAATTTCATTATCCAAATGGATGCATGTCTTGGCTTGGCTTAGCTTGTCAAAGGCCTTACCGCCAAGAGGAATTTGCACCCCCCCCCCCCCCACACATCTGCTCCAAGCGCAACGAATAGATTTAAATTGAAATAAAAATGTTTGATTTCTAAGAGAAATGATTGAAGCAATCAATAATAGTTAAGTACATTGCAATCAAATAAAAATCGAAACATATACTTAATTTTCATGATGCCTTGATATGATAGCAAAGATTTTAATGACTGCGAGATTCCTGTTTGACCAAAAATTTGTCTAGTTTTGGTAAGCTTGTTTAATTTCTTCTATTTCTTACACGACTGCCCAAAAATGGAATACTCAAGGTTTATCTATAATATATATGTTTACCGTTTATTTATTTCACCATAACTTCTAAACGTTTGAACCGTTTTAGAAGAGTGTCGTACTGTTAAAATCGTTTTGTCCTCCCGAGTATCATAGGGTACGTGCCGCGACCATTTGCTCTCATATAAGGAGAATACAGCGTTTTTAACATAAATCGCCGTGTCACGCGGTGCTTGTTGACATTCATCATTTGACAGTTTAGTTTTATCGTTCGTCCACTTTGCGGCCGTCAGGAATAGATCCGGTAGGCTTAGTAACAAAGGGAAATATTTAGAATATAAGTTTAGCAAAATAAATTATACAAAGTGTCAAATTATTACACTCCACGAAATACTGCCGATTTTTAAATAAATGTTTTTAGTTCTTACGAATTTATTCCAATCAAACATTTTGGAAAATTATAAACCCGCGCAATTATACTCGGAAAAAAACTTAAAAACTTTTTTAAATCAATGCCTAAATTTTTTTAAAAACTCATAAAACTAAAATTCTTCAGATATGGTCGTTCCCAGGTATCATGTCGCCTTAAATACCTAATTATACCAATTTTCATGGCGATCGGTCGAACGGTATAAAAGTTGATGCGCCGCAGCGATATCTAGTAGCGAAGTAGAATAAAATGTATAGAGCGAAAATATTATCCCTGCTCAAATATCTATGTATACCAATTTTCATGGCGTTCGCTTGAACGGTATTTTATGTTGTTGTGTTGCAGCGCCATCTACTGGCGAGTTACAACAAAGCGGATAGCAAAAAATACCTACTCCATGAAAAAATTACATAATCGCATATGTGCTAACTTTTATGGTGAGCGATTAGGGAGCTAATGGGCCCTTGCTGAGTTGGACACGAAGACGTATTCTGTTCAGGGTTGGTCACACTCACGGGTCAACACCCATCCGGCGGCCTCCACGCATGAAGTATGAGCCCGGGTAGGACTCTGGCCTTAGGGCTAGTTTCCCCTAGGAGTCAACCTTCTGGCGCTCCGCGGCGTAAGCCAATCGATTGTGCACTCTGACTAACAGTCGGGGGAGTCTGGAAACAGTACTGTTTCCTCCACCCCCGCTCTATGAGCGGGGGCGGTTGTGGACCTTACGGCGACTGCTCTTGAAACGACCATCGGCTACCCGATCCTGGGTTAACAGCCGGGCAAAGGATGCCGTGGTCCGCGATAGATTCGGTAAACACAGTTTCACCGCTTCATAAGGGAGAGGACCGCGCAAGCGACCTCGAACTCGTAACCAATCGAGAGACCGGAGTAATCTGGTCTAGGAAGTAAGGGCGTTAGTGTAAGCCCGCTGGGCTATCTCACGGATAAGGCGTTGGCCTCTTACGGGCATGCGGCGGAGCTTGACGGTGGACTGTTTTGTCCAAGTCTTCTGCGCTCACTTCACGGGAGATAGAACGACTAATCGTTGAAACTTCCTGAGGTGACGGGTTCGCCATTTGTAATTGACAACTCTATTTGGTGATCGATCAAACGTGGTAGTCTATTAAGTTCAGATAGATCCCTTGGTCATCATTATCAAGGATTATTCAAAGGATTCAACTTCAAAGGGTTAACAGCGAGCAAATGTAAACTTATAAAACTTTCTTCCCTTGAATACTACTAAGTTATTTTTACAGTTACCTTTTCACATTGCACAACACATACCATTTTAGTTTGATTTACATACGACCCGCTGTGCATCCGCCCCGCTGTTGTAAACTCTCTTGTCCTCTTGTATTTATTACTACAACGGCAACTGTAAATTTAACGAGCGAATTAAATAAAGTTCTCGCAATGCAAATACACGAGCAACTGAATTGCTTCCTAAGAAGTGTAACTTACACTGAGTGTAGTTTATATTTCCACCTACCTCAAAGTTATATGAGATATTCCAACCAAAAGTTCACAATTAAATGTAGTTTCGGCACAACAAGTCGTCTTTGTACCGAATTTCAAGTCTTTATTTATTTATTTCAGAATTAATTACTATAAAACATTGATTTGCTTACAAAAATAACAGGAACCGAATGGCAAAACCTTAACCTTTTGCTTATTTGTTTCTGTCACCCAACTGGGACTAGCCCGTTCTAGGGTGGACAGGACTCTAATATTAAAATCAAGTTTGCTTGATTGCTTGATTGCTTACAAATATACAAGTTTTAGTAAAATGCTAATAACACTTAATTGCCCAAAAATGTGGTCTTCATAATAAAATAAAATAATAAAAAATAATAACAACAAATTTCTAAAAGATAATATAATAAATAAAATGCAATTCCGTTATATAATCGGCAATAAATATAATATAAAATTCGATTAAATAATATAAATAAAGTTATATGTGAGAAAAGAAAGAAACAGTCATTAATATTTAATATATGTTAAGTAATATAGAATATAAAAATACCAAATCAAAAAGTACAATTCATTATCAAAGTCAAATAATTTTTGGTAGTTAGTTCAATGTTAAAATATACTCAACATACATGTTTACAAATATGATAATAATTTGCGCACTTACATTGTATTAGACTATTATTTCTAGCATTTTGATGTATAGTTAGTCTGTTATGATTTGATAACCATTTCTTTAATTTATTTTTGAATTCCCTAAATATCAAAGTCATTTTTATTTCCATATTGATCAGATTGTAAAATCTCGGCGCAATGAAAGAGTAATGCCTTTGTCCAAATGATGTTTTCCTTCTGAGTATTATTAAGCTCTTTTCTAAAACTTTTCTTGTTGTTCGCCGTTTCTGAATTATTCCTAAATTTGAGTTATTGTCCAAAAATAGCCTTGAGAGAGAAGTTTTTAGAAAAAGTTGCTACAATCAAGAACTTTAGCTTCCTTATAAAGTTCATTAGTTGGATGGCGATATGGTCTACGTAGAATAATTTTTAATATAAATTTCTGCGCAACTTGCAATGGCTCTAGCAGGGTTTTACCACATCCACCCCATCAAATTATGCCGTAAGTAATAAGCGATTCACATAAAGCATAATAAACAGTTTTTAGTGTTTTGGAATCGAGAATATTCCTCAGTTCTTTGAAAACATATCCAAGGATTCGCACCTTCGTAGCCACGTTATGTAAATGAGAGTCCCAACGGAGAAAGCACTTTAAGTCGAATATTTCGAGATTGAAATATGATTAGCACGCACCCTGCTAGACCGATTTCAACAACACTCTTTTCAACTCTTACTATAACCAAATGATGCCTGCTTGCAAAATTTCAGCTTAATCGGATTATGCGTTTGGGCGCTATCGTGGTAGAATACACGCAGACACACGGACACGCAGAAGTGCGTTCACAATACTTTCACTCTGCTGGGGAAGCAAAAATGTGCGTGAGCAATATTTTCAGCTGATTGTTACAACTTTTAGTGATGGTAATATTTTTAAAATGATCCGGCAGCATCTTAAAATATTTGATTTCGGAATATTGCGGAAACTGCATATGAGCGAGTACAAAAAACACGTTTTTACTCTGCCTGCAGAGGCGAATTATTGTGAACGCACTTCTGTGGGTCTGTTTGTATGTGTGTATTCCTCCACGATAGCGCCAAAACGCTTCATCCGAATGCACCACATTTCAATCTCGAAATGTGAGTCAATCGTCAGTCATAAATATATATTTTTTTTTTGTGGGGCTTTTCTAAGGTCTTTATGAGCCTTGTAACACTGCGACCATGGCTGATCTATTGTGTTCGCCACCTATTATAGTTCTGCGCTAAGCCTCGTCTCATTTAAAAACCGCAACAGGCTTTTGGCGCCAGATTGTTTTACCTCCTCAGGTTGGAGAGGTAATGACCACCTAAATGGATGTATCTTTTACGTATCAGCGGGCCACACTCGCACATGAGGTGCAGGGGAGTTTCCTCTGTCCCTTGGCAGAACCTGCACATTTTTGTGCCTCGGTGCTTGAAGTTTTACATGCCCTGTGAGCGCCCTCACCAGTATGCATAGGTTGTTCCTATTTAGCGATAAGGCCTCACGGGCCGTCTTAGGGTCGTAAGCCTTAATTAGCGCTTTGGATTGATTCAACCCTGGCCGTCACCTAACAACTATAGCCTATTAAAAACGGTTTAATTCGCATAATAAGCATAAATCTATTGAAGGATAAGGCTCCGCGAGATATTACGACAAGGTTACACGATTGTCCCACTAACGGATTACATTTTAAGGACTCTTACCTGTTCCATCCAACTAGAATCCATCAGGGTTAATCTCATTACCAACAGGATCTTATTTTCACGGTTGAGATGAGTTAATTTGTCTCACGTCTCCAGTAACCACAGGTATGTATTGAACTAATCAACGTCTGGTAATTAAAGATAAAAACGACTTGATTCAAAATACACTCAACTGAATTGTCCATATCGATGACTAATGACATCATCAATGACTATATGCTTACTGGATTTCAATTAATTATTTTAATAAAAACTTTTATATCGTAAATTCATCTATGTTTACGTTTTTTTAATATACCTATATATAACAACTTTTTCATTGTACGGGGTTCTCTAGACGATCAAGTATGCTTGACAAGCTGCGCGTCGCGGGCAGGGAGGGGATCGTAAACCGCAGCAAATATGCAAATATATTTTTGTAATATTTACCAAAAATGCCTAATTTTGTAGTTAATACCAGGGAGTCACGTTAATTAGACGTAGTTGATTGATGAATGACGTGACTCCCTGATATAAAACTACAAAATTAGGCATTTTTGGTAAATATTTAAAAAATATTTGCATATTTCCAGCGGTTTACGATCCCCTCCCAGCCCGCGACGAAATGCTTGACAAGCATGCTTGATCGTCTAGAGAGCCCCTAATGACTATTATTTACCTTGAAGCCCCTTTTCATTGAATTGCTTATTTTCTGTGTAATCGAAGTTTTTAGACTGCTAATCGGTTGTTACTCCAAAATTTCCCCGGCCAGCATACAAGCCCCCCCTCCCCGCCGCGTTTTCTTTGCCCTAACCTCCGCAACCCCCTCCCACCTCCCGCATCCCCCACTCCGCTAACTCCCCCCAACCACCCCCCGCCAATTCCCCCGATAGTGATTTTGTCGTGATTATGATAGCAAATGAAGTATTATATATTTGTAGTTTTTTTGTAGTATTTCAGTGGTATTAAAATGGCTATTTTCTAATATGATGTAGTATTTTCACAAATAAGGTGGAATTTAAAAATTATTTGTGTCGCTTGTATAAGACATGTGGTATTAGCCCAACGACGCTTCTGTGTATTGAGCTTCAAGTCTCTAAGTCTAATATTTCGTGATTGAAATACTCCATACGCGCAGCCGACAGGCAGAGGGCTTCCGTTATGCAGAAGCGTGCAGTCCGCACAGTAGCGCATGTGGCGCTTGATACGCCAGCTAGGCCTCTGTTTAGAGATCTCTGCATCATAACGCTGCCGTCCATTTATATAATGGAAGTAGCACTGTTCGTTCGCAGAAATCTAGCCGATTTCGAAGTGAATGGTGTGCATCACCACTATCCAACAAGATCCCGTAGCATGCTACGTTCGGTAAGTCATGCATTATCCAAGTCGGAGAGGCTAGCCTATATCGCCGGCCCAGCGGTTTACAACTCAGCGAGCACATTAGGCAGGCGCAATCTCTTGACGTGTTTAAGAGACGCCTTAAGAGATACCTTACAGATAAGGCGTTTTACTCACTGGAGGAATATTACTCGAGTGTAGTCTAAAATGCTTTGGTGGCTAAAGTATTTTAATCTCTTTGCATTTTGTCTTGTATTTCTTCTTTTTACATTATTCTTGTGTTTTTTCTTCGTTTTGTTTTGTTTATTTCATCTTTTCTTTACGATAAAAAAAATGTTTGCTAATATGTATGAATGTTTGCTAATCTGTATCTGACTTGTATACCAGTATACTAATAAAATGAATATGAATATGAATATGTAGGGGGTACCCTAGTCTTCCACTACACTCTTTCAAACTCTTGCCAATGTTAAATGATGCCCGCATGCCAAATTGCAGCTCAATCGGATTAAGAGTTTGGGCGCTATCTTGGAGTAATAAACACGCACACAGAGACACAGAAGTGCATTCACAATACTTTCCCTCTGCAGAGAAAGGAAAAATGGCAGAATTCCAGAACATGCCCCAAATAAAGAATAGAAAGCAAAGGGGCCAATGCATCTTCCTAAAAATTGCAATCGCGTAATTTGTCATTTGAAGTTTTTCAGTGAAAATAAAAAAATAAAACTAACAATCTAATTTCTTATTTAAATTTTATATTTATCTAGTAAATTGAAATCGACTGCGGTTTTTTAAAGTCGACTATTTATTTGTGAATAATTGTGTAGCGGCTATCTACTTTTTTTTTGTATTATTCAGTTGCACGTCACTTTCTTAGGTTGTGGTTCTATGGTGACTCCGACCAACTTCTAACCCAATTCTCCTGTCATTCTAACTTTAATCATTAAAATGGCCACTGACATTAGAATCAAAGTAAATTGGTGATTCAGCAACCTAGGGTGACGATATTGATTCTGAAAGGGCTGCCTGAAATCACAGTTAACCGCTTCAACTTTTAGATCTACTCAACTCTATCCTAAATATTAAATAAATCATTAAAGTATAGTAAAGAGATAGAGAGATGCTCTAAAAATATTGATTATATTGGGTATTAGATTTCTCAATGCCATAGTTCATTTTGCCGACCCTTTTGTGCTGGCGACATGCAGGCGGCGCTGATAGCAATACCCGTGTAACTAAAAGCTATTTATTTTGCCATCTATAGTAATACTGATATTAAATGTTTTTATTTAGATTGTTTGATTTTATAAAGTCATTATTCAAGCAGTGATTACAATAAGAGCATTACATTTTTAGTGACATCTATCGAATTTTTATATAAGCTGATTACATAACAGGCAAAATACGGAGAGATTAGAATGCCCTATATTAATCTATGTGAACATTAAAATCATAATTATCACATATTAAAACCCGTATTCGAAATTAAAAATGGACATGATGGTGTAAGTAATATTAAAATTATAATAGCTATGATTTCAAAATTCGTTTGTTATGTTATATTTTTTTTGAGATATATTACGGTAACGGCGTATTTAGAACGCCTTCTATGGGGCTACAGAATACAAGAGATGATTATTGAATATTTAGAACTATGAGTACCTACCATCTACGCATTGAGTTTCGTAGTGAAGACCTAGTTGCCAAAATTTAGTGCGGCATTGAGGAAGTTTATACCCGATATAATTAATGATCCATTCTTTTGATTAGGGTTAAAAAATCACATAAATTCAAATCACAAAGTTTATATCTATATATATAAAACAAAGTCGGGTTCGTTCGAACACTTATAACTCGAGAACGGCTGGACCGATTTTCATGGTTTTTGATTTGTTGTATTTGTCTCCGTCCCGAATAGCAGCTTAACTTTTAAAAATGAAAATTGGAAAGTTGGCGAAAAATTAAAATAAAAGAAAAACATTTTCTTATACAAAATGTAAATCCGTGTTTTTCTCATGGTCAGTTGTACGTGGCATGTTCACGTGTCGGCAAATCATCCGCTTTATTTGTTCTTGCGCCTGATAAAAAACAAAAATGTCGTATATCACAAGGTGCTTCAATGAAGAGAATTAAACCGAGTGCATCCCTTGCTGCACAATATGTAAATAGTTTAATTCAATCATGTCTTGCTGACACGCGATTGATATACTTATTTTTTGTACTTTTATATTTCTTTTTGTGTTATTATCTTAATAAAGTAGTGAACTTAATATTTATTTTTTATTCATTGTATTACTTTCATAAAATCATAAATTAAGTTCAGCTAATCTCTAACACGACATTCATTGACTGTTAGTCGGTACGAAGTTCGCCGGGTCAGCTAGTTCAACATAAATATATTGTCGGCCGAAAGATAATATTAGAACATTATAATTTATAATATTTATTGCGCCGTTTGAAAGACTTTATAATATTTATTTATAATATTATTGAAGAAGAACGTTATAATATTTATTTATAATATTATTATCTATGAGCGTCGTTTGAAAGAATTGTCAAAAAAAATAGGTGGCTACATTTTTTTGATAAATAATATATTGATTATTTTAGATATGCATCACCACTCACTTACTTCCCATATATGGCGTTATTATCCCTATATTTTCCCTATTTTAATTTAGTTAGTGGAGAAAGTTTTAAATTAGATTAATTTCACTTACATATAGTGGGAATAATATTACGTAATTCAATTATTTTTTTTCATATTAACAAAGTATAATTTTAATTATTACCTTCTCAACTACGAATAAGCAAGGTTTACAATATTAATCAGATAAAGTCATTCTTCTATTTACACGCACTCTTTTACAGTCCATTCTGCTCGTTTATGGAATCAGCTCCCTTACTCTATCAGGCATGCACCTTCGTTGCATACTTTCAAAAAGTTGTTGAAGAAACATTTATTTTTACACAGCCACTAACCAAATACCTCACCTTGTCCTCTCCTTTATCCTATCCTGAGCAACCTTAGCATAAGCTACCGACATATTTGTATAAGTTTATTTTAAATTTAACTTTACTACTTCTTTGTGTATTGTACTGTGAAAATTAAGAATTATTTTATCGAATGGTTGACTGTAAGATATCGCTATAGCGATAAGTCCGCCATTTGTGCATAAATTGCCTTCTTTATAAAACCAGTGTAATACTCATTAAGTTATGTTTTTAAAGCACAATAAAGTTATTCTTTTCTATCACCGTAAAAAACGCAGCTTACTTGGGTTATATTTGCTTTTGGTGCAATGAAATTAAAGTATATGCTATGTATGTATATGATATGTACGCTATGTATATTTGTATGAGCTATCATAAACCCAGATAGCGCAACTCAATCTGTTCAGTTAAGTTTAGAAATTAAATTTGTTTTATTGTTTTTCCTTCTGAAAGTATTTTTTTGACATTTTGAAATATGTATTGTTAAGGCGATATGATACCTGGGAACGACGATATCTGAAGAATTTTAGTTTTATGAGTTTTTTGAAAAATATAAGCATTAATTTAAAAGAATGTCTAAGTGAATCCCTCGATAAGGAACCAATTATAAATTTGGACTCAAAAAAGTTGCTTATTGCTTTGGGCATTAAGGCTTTAAACTGACTTCGAAAACTTTCAGGCGCGATTACTCCTACAATGTAAGCGGTGGGTGTATTTTATTTTAATTTCATTATATTGACTGGGTAATTCACTAGGGTCGCGCTTAGCCACATTTTTGATTTAGGCCCTAAATTAATTACAATTAATTAAAACGTGAGAGCGCTCTGAGAGTTACGCTAAATATGCTTTGCAATTAACACCCTTATACGACCACTACGTAAAGATGGTTATTCTGTTAGCGCTGCGATAGAAAGTTTAGCGATGTTTTCGCGTGTCCGCCCATCTTGGATATTTTTCTCAGGTCCTCGTGTCGCCTTAAAATAAATAATAAAAACAATCGCTTTAAAAACTGGCATATTATCGAGGACAGACAGTGCTAGTCGATTTCTTTTTCTTTCTTTCAAGGAGTTATTATTCCTCGACATATATAATGTAGATAAATTAAATATTTTTCGATTAATGTATTTTTTCGTTCCGTATCTCATTTTGGCGAGGTATCAATACTAAATATATCCTATGGGCCTTTTCACTGAAAGGATAATAGAACATCCTTGAGTTTATCTCATATCAGACTATTCGTCGTTATAACTACCCCTTAATTACAACAGACAAACAATACCCATATTATACATCCCGTACTATCATGAATAACTTAATGATCCTTCAGTTCCTTTAGTTTGGACTAACAGACATAATCATGGATAAGCAAAAGTATGTTAGGCCCATGCATCACAATGGCCCGTATTCCGTTCACACTAATAGGGTGCCTAATTTTCAACTGACGTTTCACTTTCATAGAAACACTCTTATACAAAGCTTACCATATCCTGAAAACTACTTTACATACTTATTTATTATTTATTTATTTATTTAGGGATAAATTACTATAAAACATTGATTTTGCTTACAAATATAACAGGAACTAAATGGCAAAACCTTAACCTTTGCTTAACTGATTCTCTTACCCAACTGGGACTAGCCCGTTCTAGGGCGGACAGGACTCTAATATTACACTAAATTATGTAAAAGTTTTAGTAACATGCTACCCCTCAAATGTGAGGCGTCCCTTAAGGGATGCCTTGGCAAAATGTATACAAAATGTATATAAATTTATATAAATGTAAATATAAATGTAAATGTGCGCCGCTTTATAGTAATCCGCTCTATAGTAATGCTATAGCTCTATAGTAAACCCCGCTCTGTGTAAATGTAAATGTAAATGTAAATATAAATTTATATACATTTTGCCGTAGGCTACCCGAGCTAATCGCCATTCATTTGAGGGGTTAACATGCAAATTATATAATGGCATAGAGGAAAAATGGAAACACTTAAACAACAATCAAGAGTTTAAAGACAATATTAATAAATGGTTATTTGAATTAGGAAGGTTTAAATCTGAAAACTTGGTTTGTAAAGCGTATGTATAACGGTTAATTTAAAAATAATATTGTATATTTATATAAATTATTATGTATAGGTATATTAATAGTATATCATATCATATTTTTAGTTCATATTTTTAGCAGTGATTTTATAATTGTATTTATATATTTTATTAAATTATAAATATGTTTATACCATATAATCATTTATTATTTATTGATATCGTATTCACGTATATGTGTATTTGCCATATTGTATTACCTACAATGTATTATTCGTACAAATTTAGTGTTTTGATTTGTATTATAATGTTATTTATTTATAATTATATAATTCAATCTTAAAATAATAAAAAATAATAATTAAGTACATTCATTTATTATAAAAATAAAAAGTTTTTTCACGTTAATTAGGCTAATTGTTACATAAGTTGTATTACTTATTTTAATTACTCTGACCCGCCTAGATACGGGACAGTTTAGTCCTAGTTAGGTGGGCAATGAGCATTAGCTGCATTTCGGTGTTCAATTTTTCCGAGTTACTTATAACATTGATAACAATGGGGCTAAATGTACAAAAATGAAATGAATAAAGTATTAAACCTTAAAGAAAAAAAAAAAAAAACCAAATTCCCCTAAAATGTGGTCCTCAAAAAAAATTGTATAAAACGCGTTTCCATTATATAAAAGCCATTAAATTAAACATATAATTCGATAATGACAAATAGAATAGTCTTAAAACTAGAATATGCAGTTTAGCATGTTTTTTTAGTCGATTTACGCACTGTCATTGCGAATATGGCTATAATATAGCTTATGTTATTTGCTATAATATAGCTATAATGGTTATTTGAATTAGGAAGGTTTAAATCTGAAAACTTGGTTTGTAAAGCGTATGTATAACGGTTAATTTAAAAATAATATTGTATATTTATATAAATTATTATGTATAGGTATATTAATAGTATATCATATCATATTTTTAGTTCATATTTTTAGCAGTGATTTTATAATTGTATTTATATATTTTATTAAATTATAAATATGTTTATACCATATAATCATTTATTATTTATTGATATCGTATTCACGTATATGTGTATTTGCCATATTGTATTACCTACAATGTATTATTCGTACAAATTTAGTGTTTTGATTTGTATTATAATGTTATTTATTTATAATTATATAATTCAATCTTAAAATAATAAAAAATAATAATTAAGTACATTCATTTATTATAAAAATAAAAAGTTTTTTCACGTTAATTAGGCTAATTGTTACATAAGTTGTATTACTTATTTTAATTACTCTGACCCGCCTAGATACGGGACAGTTTAGTCCTAGTTAGGTGGGCAATGAGCATTAGCTGCATTTCGGTGTTCAATTTTTCCGAGTTACTTATAACATTGATAACAATGGGGCTAAATGTACAAAAATGAAATGAATAAAGTATTAAACCTTAAAGAAAAAAAAAAAAAAACCAAATTCCCCTAAAATGTGGTCCTCAAAAAAAATTGTATAAAACGCGTTTCCATTATATAAAAGCCATTAAATTAAACATATAATTCGATAATGACAAATAGAATAGTCTTAAAACTAGAATATGCAGTTTAGCATGTTTTTTTAGTCGATTTACGCACTGTCATTGCGAATATGGCTATAATATAGCTTAACTAGGGCTAATTTAAGAACGGAATATATCGAGCAGTATTAACCGAGAAGACGTCTGATACGAATGTTATAATACACTTGTTTAGTGAAAATTCTTTTTATTCTAATGTATTCAACTGGTGTTAATAATTGAAAGAAGATACACAAAATTATTATTCACGTAAGCGATTCTACTCAGCATCTAAATCGGCCTTGTCGGGGTCTAAATTTGCACTGGTATAGAAAGGACAATCGTGTAGTTACTGCGAAACAGTCAAAATTATTTCATAAAATTAGTGACCCCAATCTATAAATGCAGATTTATTAGGTTAGTTACTGACTTCTTCCAGTTCTTGACTTGGAAAATCGTAGAGTTGAGGTTAGCCATTGTGAAATATTTTTTCTTAGTTTAGCACTATGTATATTGATTACGTTGTAAAGACCCGTCCTTGACTTTTCTTATATCTTGATTAATAATCCCATGATTTAACGCCTGTAATCTGTATTAATTAGTGCCTTTGGTAAATATCTCTCCCTTGCCGAATAATTACATTAATATATGTCATTGTATTCTCTTCTATGATCGTTTATATCCCTTCTATGATCATATAATATCTTATATAGGTACATAAGATTAATTGACGGTCGTCTCGATCTTGTGCCCTTTATTATCTGTTCTTCGAAATTACAGAGCAAATATAACCCTTGTGCACTGATCTAAATAGGTCTGACAGACTCCCATCGCAAAAAGGAACTATTACTGTCTCGCTCTTGTGCTCGTGACAGTGTTGTACGCTTAGGCAGCTTCGAGTTGGTTAGTGCTCCGTGACCTGTATATTGTTTGAAAAAAAATACTATGTATATTTTCATCCAGTTTTATCTTTGGGAGACTCTGAGACCTATATTGGTAATGTTAAAAAAATATTTGTCAGTGCCTAAGGGTTAAGCTTGGATGCGAAAGCCGGAAATATTAGACATTTTGAGGACTAGTCAGTAGTCAGATATGAATCTTGTCTACGTTTTGGATAATTTATTTAATTTTTGACATGGAAAGCCTACCTTTTCTTTACATTGGTGACCAGCCGAACTTTCTTGTGGACAAATGATCAACAGATTATAATCGCTAATGCCTACGTGACTATACACTACATCCAGGGATTTGATAATATACTGAGTTGTAAGTGGAAGATATCTTACTCTCAGATTGGTCGGTTGGAGCTTTTTGGTATGCCACAGCAAGGTTCATGGCCGTATAACATTCCCTTTGCTCCCGTCTTAGCAAGTTCGTCGGCTTTTTCCTTTCTCTTGATTCCTGCATGGCCGGGAACCCATCTTGTCATTACTTACAATAATTCTTCCCCCACTTCCCGGTGAACACCTCTCTCCTTTCAGCCGGATTATTCAACAGAGAAAACACTCGCTGGTAGATTTGTGGACCAAATCAACTACAAGCTGATCATTACCAAAACCTCTTTAGTGCTTTTAAATATGTACCAAATAAATATAGCAACAAGAGAGAAAAAGGAGCAATAAAATAAAATTGAAATAATATGAATATCAAATTATTTCAATTTTTCATCAAATAACAGATGCTCGAGAAGCGGAAATATTACAGCAATATATAGATGCACTTTCAAGATGGGGCTCTGTCAATGACATGGAATTCAACACTAACAAATGCTCTGTTTTAACCATCACTAAGAAAAAAACATTTTGCTTTTTCCCATACACAATAAACGGGTCAATTTTAAAAAGGTCACCCGAGGTGAGGGACCTGGGAATTACATTTGATACGCAGTTGAATTTCCGTGCACGCATTACAAATATTTGCAATCGTGCTAGCATAATGGTCGGTTTTGTTATTCGCATATGCAAACAGTTTAATAATATTCATGTAATGTTTCTACTATATAATTGTTTAGTCCGTAGCATACTTGAATATAGTAACTCGGTCATCTGGTGTACAAGTGAAAACAAATACATTCAGATGGTAGAGCGTATTCAAAGAATTTTTTTTACATATATTCATTACAGAAAATACAATATTTATCCATACTTATTTCCGTCCGATTTTGTGCTTCATAGGAATGGTAGGATACCACAGTATTGAAACGCGTCGATATATTTCCCTAATTATATTTGCATATAAATTAATTCAAGGAACTATTTATTTGCCAGAGATACTAAGTAAGTTTGAATTGTACGTACCTGTAAATTACGCAGCGAGGAGATCGCATCTATTGTTTAATGTGCCGTACCATTGTACAAATATTTTTATAGACATATTTTTATAGTGGGAAGGGTTATAGCTCTTCTTAATTTCTTACCCACAGAAATAGGCATCTTTTTTATATACCTTTGGCAGCTAAAAAGGCAACTCCCTGCTATGTCATGTTTATCATAATCTGTCTTTTATTTAGTTTTATATTTTTGTTTTTTTTTTTCTCTTTTATTCAATGTTAGCATTAATTTAGTTGTGTAATTCATTTATTTTTAGACTTACACTCTAGCTTTAATATTCAAGGGCGAATTGAATTCGTCTGTAATGCTCTTGAATAATATTTGAAACTAATAAATAATAGGTAAATAATAATAAATAATATCTCTTTCGCTTTGAACACAAGTTTAAAACATTGTAACAGCTGATCTGATCTTAAGCTGCATAAAGTTTGACAGCTCAGCCATTCTCGGTTGGACTTTCTATTATTCGTGAATCACAACACGAACTGAGGCATTAATCAATATGTCTGCTGGCTGTCATCTGAATTGATGAGGGTGTGGGCAATCTTGTTTCCTGTCACAAAGTTAGCTATATCCGGGAAATATGTTCACCTAAAACTAAACCACACAAAATCTGCCATCTGCTTACGATAATAAAATGGAATGCTTCCAGAATATTATTAGGTCGATACCTAATTGGAGATCGGACCAAAAAATAGGAACAAAGAAAGAAATATAAAATATACAGTTGCGTTTGGCAGATAAACCAACACACTTTTTGAGGGATCGGGGAGGTGATTTTCTAGCTTTAACCCATAGACTTTATTTCCTAATTGTCACCGTTTTTTTTGTATTATCCGTTTTTTGCGGTTATATTATCATAACTTTTTTATTGATGGTACTAATAGCGCGAAGTAACTTGTGTTGTATTTTGTAATGTATTTATTTATGAATAAATTATTATTTGATGCAAATAATTTGAAAAAGATAACTTGCATGCTTTTAAAATCTTAAAATGTGTAGATAAAAATTGTCAATATCAAAATTCATTCTTAAAAATAACTGTAGGTTATTTTAAACTAAGCTTTATTTTAAACAGATCTATAGTTTATAACCGTTTCAATGACAGACCACATGTAATAGAAAACATGCATTTTTTGTTGGAATATCTTATTTTAAAAATACACTAATAATAATTAAATTGCGCCACACATTTCAATCCACGATGTGATTTCGGCCCAAAAAGGAACCTGCGTATTAATTCCAAGTCTCTAATTCCAATATTCCGACATTGATATATTACTAGTACGCCCCCTGTAGATCGGTTTCAACCACAATCTTTCCAACTCTTGCCATGACCAAATGTGCTGCAAACCAAATTTTCTCTCAATCGGATCAAGCGTTTGGGTGATATAGTGGAGGAATACACACAGACAGACAGAAAAACCGACAGACAGACACACAAACAGACTTCTATCTTCATTTCGGCCGACAGGGCATCTGTGTACCAAATTTCCAGTCTTAAAGTCTAATATTTCGAGATTGAAATATGACTAGTGCGCTCCCTGGTGGACCGATTTCAGCCACAATCTATTCAATTCTTGCCATGACCAAATGATACTTTCATATCAAATTTCAGCTCAGTCGGATTAAGCGTTTAGGAAATATCGTAGAGGAATACATACACAAAGACAGACTGCAACCTGCAAATGGTCTTAATAATATCGGAAATGGTAATAATATGAAATTTACGTCTCAACAAAAAAATACGCGTTTACAATAATTTTCCTCCTGGTCGATTATTGGGCCGGGAAAGACAAAAATACCTGTAGGTCAAAAGGCACGTATGTGCGCTCAGTCACGTAAAGCTGTGGCACATGTTTCTGGTTATAAACGAGGGTCCCTCTGACCCTCTCCAACCCTCCGCCCGGCGTCCGACGCCCTAAAAACCCGATACCCCTACGCGACCTCAGCAATCATAAAACGCGCTCAATCATCCATATGTATGTTACGGTTAATGTGCAATGGGAAGTAGTGCAAAAGGATGTTTGACCGTTCCATTTATGGCGACCGCCTTTGACTAGCGACACTATTCGCGAGGTGCTTCGACGTATAACATTTATTTATTTATAAAATTTCTAGATAGCAAATTTCACTAGCTGACCCAACAAACGATGTCCTGTCCAAATTTCAATTGCTATTGTTATATATAAACAAAATAATAATGGACAAAATTTTAACAGAAAAAGCACGACTTCATTTTTTTTAACACGCTTTTATTAGGTCGACCTGAATGTAACTATGTAATGGAATCTAAGGTAACTAATTTAACCATCTTCCAAGGATCGTAGCGTCATGAAAATTGGCAGCTGTATGTAGTTCTGATAACAATACAATATTTTGGTACTGTCGAACTGATCTGATGATGGAGTCGGAAGATATGAACTGAAACTTCATCACTGAACATCGTATCATAGCTGTGTTTGAACTTGTTAGAAAAGTCTTGGAATGAACCTTGACCACGATTAGGTTTCAAGGTCTGATGATGAAGCCGGAAGATAGGCACTGGCATTCCATTATGGAATATCGTATCATAGCCGTGTTTGGACTTGTTAGAAAGGTCTTGTAATGAACTTTGACCACGATTAAGTGTCGAGGTCTGATGATGAAGCCGGAAGACAGGAACTGGCATTCCATGATGGAATGTCGTATCATAGTCGTTTTTGCACTTGTGAGAAAGGTCACGTAATGGACTTCGAACACGATCAGGTTTCAAGGTTATAACAAACCTATTATATATTGACTTGTAAATATTGAGTGTAAATAGTGTAAATATTGACATTGGTGCCTGTATAAAGCGTGTTTTTAGTGTTTTTTTAACTATTAATTTATTTAAAGTGCAGCAGACATGTCATGGTGGCACTTAGAACAGGATAGCATAATTGAATGCGTATTCAAAATTTCGTGTTAGTGCTGTTGACCGTTGAGAAGTTCCCTCGTTGGAAGTCAACCCTGGGTCCCGCATTCCTGTCATGGTGAAACTTAGAGCGGGCTGTCGTAATTAAATGCATATATGAAATTTCATGTCCGTGCTGCTGACCGTTGAGGAGTCCCCTTGTCAGGAGCCAACTCTGGGTGCAGCAGCCATGTCATATGAAACTAAGAATGGTCCCATTTTGGACCCCCCCCCCCCCCCGGGCTATCATAACTGAATTCGTATACAAAATTTCGTGTCTATGGTGTTGACTGTTGATGAGTCCCCTCATCGCAAGCCGACACTGGGTGTAGAATCAGGATATGCTTACCATAAAAAAATGCATTGTCATCGGAACTGAACCAACATGTAAATTTTCTACTTCATATGATAACATTTAAGTAATTTCCTCATGGATCCCATTATCGGAATATGATTTTGATAGAAATGGGACCAATCTGGAAATATATCCTTTCAAATAAAAATAAGATTTTCAAATCGGTTTACAAAGGACGGAATTCTGAGGTAACAAATATTTTTTAAAAATCAACCGAATTGATAACCTTTTCCCTTTTTTTGAAGTCGGTTAAAAATCCCCGGCAATCAGACAAACCACCCCCCCCCCCACGTCAATCCCCCCTTACCCCCCCCCCCCCCCCCCCCCCCACCCCTACCCCCCCTATACCCTTCCTCCTCTTCAAACCCTCCCTTCCCCCTCGATATCCACCCCCCTAACTCCTCCCTAACCCCCCCCCCCCACCGCATTCCTTTCTGGACCCCTCCCCACAAACTCCACCCACCCCAACCCCTCCTCCCTCCTCCCGAGAGTATAGCGATCAAAACAAAAAATATCAATCTAATATGTCCTTCCTAAAAAGAGTATTTACTGATATCCATCATTCGAATCGTGAGTAGGAAAAAAGCGTTTTCCCCGTTTTTTCCCAATTTTCCAGGCAACTTTTCAGGAGACCTTAAGACCATCCAATTCGCCATTAAATATGAAATCTTGAATGTCCAACTTAATAATAACTGTCCTATGTAAGTAAGATTATGCCGGCATTAAAAATATATAACATATTCATTAGTTTATTCATTCGTAACGAATTAGTTGGCATTTATATTGTTATGGGATTTTCTATGAAATCGTGTCGTACTGTAAATACTCTAGTCGTGCTGGTTGATGACAAAGTCCGTGAACACGTCCAGAGTTTTTTTTATCTTTGAGTCATTTATACCTCGATTATTTTTGAGAGAGTATAGAGAGAACATATGGTAATATTTGATCACGTTTATTAGATGTTACATTTTACATAGAAAGAGTGACTCACCCAATTGAAAGTGTGACAGAAATTAATTTTAAATTAGGTAACAATCCACTCTTTTATATTATAAACTAACTGACCCGGCGAACTTCGTACCGCTCCTAACAGCAATGAATGTAGTGTTACAGATTAGCTCAATTTAGCAGAACTCGCAGAACTCAATTTATGATTTTATGAAAGCAATACAATGAATCTTAATAAAGTAGTGAATTTTAAGTTCACTACTTTATAAAATTAACAACACAAAAAGAAATATAAAAGTACAAAAATTAAGTATACCAATCGCGTGTCACCAATACATGACTGAATTAAACTATTTACATATTGTACAGCATGGGATGCACTCGGTTTAATTCTCTTCATTGAAGCACCTTGTGATATACGACATTTTTTGTTTTTTTATTAGGCGCAAAACAAATAAATCGGATGATTTGTCGGCACGCGAACATGCCACGTACAACTGACCATGAGAAAAACACGGATTTACATTTTGTATGGGAAAGGTTTTTCCTTTAAGTTTAATTTTTCAATAATTTTCCAATTTTTGTTTTTAATAATTATTCTGCTATTCGGGACGGAGACAAATACAACAAATCAAAAACTATGAAAATCGGTCCCATCCGTTCTCGAGTTACGTGTTCGAGCAAACCCGACTTTGTTTTATATATATAGATTTTCAATGGTAATAGAATATTTCAACGTCAATAAGAAGACTAATTTGCGTCAATACAATACTGCAAATTATGAAAGACGCGTGAAAGACGCGATTTGATCGATTCTTTGTATTATCCATTCTCATGTCAACTTTTGGTACCTTCTGAAAAAAGAGGCAGACTTATATTTTCTCCATAACATCAAGTCCAGTTGATAAAATGATATTTTGCGTGACTTTTAGCTATCTATCCGCCGCCCTCCAGTCATTTTTCTTACTACATGGCTGAATGTATTTAGGTATTTGTATTGTGTTGCATAACGACGTATTTTCCTCTGTCTCAACGGCAGAGTAATCCCCCACAAAACTCTTTGGTTGTAATCTCGGCATTTTTTTAATTTTTCCGGCAGAGGAGAATTATTGTGAACGCCCATTTTTTTACGAGATGAAAACTGACATACGCGATATATAACGGATATATACAAATATTGTTAAAATTTCTCGAGGTGACGGGTTCGCCCTGTGTAGTTGACAGCCCCAGCTGTTATCTTGTGTTAGGTTCCGTGTAGCTTGGTGTTGATAGCCTTTTTGCGTTGCCTTAGTCACTCACGATTCAGCTCCTATCCGGTAGCCTCCTCTAAGAGGAATTTTAACCTGGAAAAGCCGCTATGAACTCTGCCTGCGGCTGTAACCTGCAATCGTAGCTGGTTGTGATCGGAATTGCAGGTCCGGGGGAAAATCTCGGGCCGAACTGGGCAGTTTGCGCACCGGGCTGTGTCAACCTGCTAGCGCAATAGTCAATAGCCAATAGCCGGAGCCAATCTGTATGTACCTAATTATTATTTGTTAACAGTTGTTTATTGAAAAACAAACAAGAAATTTATAAAGAAATGCATAAAAAAGAAAAGAGTTCAGAAAACAATCTGTGATCGGCACTGATTTTCAGACCTTTCTTCAACAGAATGTTGGTAGTCGTACAAAATAGGTAAGTATTATAAGTGATTATATAGGGTATTCAAAAACGTAATGCCACAGTACGTTTTGGCAACCCTTCTACGCCGGCGACATGCGGGTGGCGCTGAGAGCATTGTCCGGCAAAACTAACAGCAATTTATTAGGCCATCTATATTAACATTGATAATGTTTTATAAAGGATTTATTGATTATAAATACAAAAGAATTTAATTAATGATAAAAATAATTAAATTCAGTTGTTAGTGATATGTATCTTTTTGCTGGTAACATCTCAGAAATAATACTGCGATATAGAATGTCATCTATTAGTCGATCTGAACTTCAAACTGCTTAATTATTAGGTTTTGAAACATGTATACCAAATTCAATTTAAAACTTTATGTAAATAATCTTATAGTAATAAGGGCTAAGATGTCAAAATTCGTTTGTCATTATGTTATTATTTTATTTCGAGATAGGATACCGTATAGACGTGTTTAGAGCGTCATCTATATAATGCGCCGCCATACTGCCATACCACGAACGCCGCCATATTGAACATAAGAGGTAAATAAATCAATGTTTAAAACTTTGAGTGCCATGTACACGCTACGTTTGGTAGTAAAATCCTATCTGTCACGATGTAGTGAAATAAAGAAAAAAACAATAAAAAAATATTTCAATTTATATAAACGAACTCTCACACATCTCTGGAAAAAAATATTTTGAGCACGGAAACATCGAGTCGGTGGACCATCCTCCGCGCGGTCCTAACTTGAAACCCAATGATACATTAAAATTCAATCAAACATACTTGCATGGTCAACGGGTTCACGATACTGAACTAGCTGTTCAAGCGTTCAAAACGGCCGTTTTGAAAATTTAACATCGGATTGAAACTACTGTGTCAACAGTTAGTGACAATAAAAAGAAAGATTGAGAGATTGACATTGAGAAATGAAAAAGAAATGAAGAATAAATTCCAAAAGATTAAAAGCATTTTTTTGTTATTAAAGCATGTTGGCCTTTTTTTCTATTCCCGATAATTTCTGTGTGCCCTCACATGCTTTCCTAACAGATTGGATTTGTAGTGGAGGGGTCCCACGGCCTGTTAGCTGCCAAGTCGCGCCAAACGTTGCAATGCTTATCGAGGGTTGGCGCGGCTGGAACCGGGCGTTCCACGGCGCGGCGCCGCAGCGAGCGCGGCGTGTGTCGACCAGATGCGGAATATCTTTCGTTCGACCACTCCATCATGTGCCCGCAGATACGCACGGCCATAACGAAATGAATGGGAATGAATATATATGAATGAGTGAGATCGACGCACGTGCCTAAGGCCGTCGTTGGGACGGGCGCCCTTTCGCCACGCCGCGGCGCGCCTTTGAACTTACCGACTACCAATGGATCGGACAACCAGCCACACACCAGCGCAAGAGCGACGGTTCCCACGACCTGTAGGCTTGGCGCGGCATAGTTTGGCCTGCGAGATAGCACGCCGTGGGAACGCGGCTTAAGGCAATCCCCCTCCTTTCCCTCTCCTCCCTTTTTCCCCCAACTCCGGCCAATCCGGACGTAATCCCACTGTATCCATACAATCTTATTTATTTATAAGAGAACGAATAAACATCTGACCTGGTTTTTCCTTGTCTTTATAACCCAGTTATTATTCGTTGACAACATCAATTGTATTGTATGCTATTCTATCATTCCAAGAACAATGGATACTGAACTCTCCGCGTAAGTTATGATATTAGTAGGTATATTATTTCCGTTAAAGAAAAGACCTTCAATAATGCGAAGTAGTATTGGCCAATAGCAAATGAAGCTTTGTTAGTCAGTCCCATAAGCGGCTCCTTGGCATTCTTGGGATAACGTTTAGTAATTTCTATATTTGGGTTGAAAAGTGACAATCACTGTTCTCAGACTCAAAAAATAAAAAAAGATTGACTGTTGAATCTGAATTCATTCATCGGTATTTAGTTTATGCGAAAGCACACTTGGAAAACTAGGAAAGTACTCGAGTTTACATGAACATAAGAAAAATAAAATTATAATTCCAAAAGTGCGCACTTTAAGTTTCTCAACCTGTTGCTATCACAAATTTAAAAACTTTAGGAAAGGCATAAAAAGAAACTGAAACATTCACGCTCCCTATAATTTGGAGGAATTTGATAAAGCTGTCTTAGATTTTTTTTAAATCATTAAAGTATTTTTCAAATCCGTTTAATTACTATTGAATAATAACTGTTTAAATACATACATGTGGTATGAAATTTGGGACAATATATTACTGATTATTTCTATATATTTTCGAGATGTTTCTTGTAAATTATTTCTTTGTTATATTGTTACTTTGGTATTACTTTTGATGTTGATTTATCTTGAAACTCTGTTTGATTATTGTAAATTTTATTGACAATTATTGATATTTTCGTAATTTGGTTTAATTATTTTTTGTAATTGAACCAAAAGTACCTTGCCTTATATTAAAAAAAATATATGTAATACTGTTATTAATATTTCAATAGAAGGGAAGGCAAACATCCAAGCTGACCAATATATCGATCTTCTAATGCTTCATGGACTCCGCCCAGAGGTTGTCCAGCCAACGCGAGAATTCAATAATAGTAGTACTTGTATTGATCATGTTATGATTCGCTCTAAGAATACGATTTCCACGATCATCTTCCAAAACTCTATTACAGATCATTATACAATATTATTTAAAGTAGGGAAATGGAGGAAGGAGGCTGAACATAAACATGAATTCACAAAGAAAACTATTAACTACGATAATATATTAAAAGACATTAGCAGGCACGACTGGTCTCCTGTTCTCTCTCTGCATAGTACAGATGAAACATATCGGGCATTTATCACTTCGTTAGGTCAAATAGTAAATAAAAATACGTCAATTGAAACTTTTAAAATTAGACACAAACACAAAAAACTAAAGCCTTGGATCACTAAGGGTCTACTCTTTTGTATTCACAAACGCGATAAAATGCACGCTACCTTTAAAAAGCGACCGGATGACCTCATTTTAAAACAAAAATTTACGCGGTATAGAAATATATGTAAGAATTTAATTAAAATAACGAAGCAAAGATTCTACAAAACGCAAATTTCAAACTCGAAAGAAGACCCTCAGAAAATATGGGAAATAATAAAAGAAGCATCAAATTCAAAAAATAAAAAAACTTCGTCTTTGTCCAAAATCCAAATCGAGGATGAAGTTGTTACCCTGCAAAATAATACTAAAAAAGTGCTAAATCACATTAATAAACACTTTTGTGGCGTGGGTCCTATGTTAGCCAAAAAATTTGTCACGAATGAAGAAATTGATTCATGTAATGATACTGGTATCTACCAGGCCTCACTATATCTCAGACCGACAAATGCGGCTGAAGTCACGAAGATAATCGAAAGCCTAAAGAATAAGTCAGCAGCAGGAAATGATGAATTAGGGTCCCATATATTTAAAATTACTAAGTCATATATAAGCGTACCCATCAGTCATATAATCAACGTTAGCTTTAGAAGTGGTGTATTTCCGAGCGATTTGAAAACTGCTAGAGTAATACCAATTTTTAAGGGGGGTGACAAACTGCAGGTGAATAATTATCGACCTATTTCAATACTGAATACAATGTCGAAAATTATTGAAAAGGTGGCTAAATTAAGATTAATGAAATTCATAGGAGAAAACGCTATTCTGTCAGACAATCAATTTGGCTTTAGAGAAGGCTTAGGGACATCAAACGCCATCTCAGCCTTAACAGATTTTCTTGTACAAGGCATAGACAAGGGAGAAAAGTGCCTGGCAGTATTTTTAGATTTGGCGAAAGCCTTTGATTCGGTGCCTCATAATAGGTTACTACAACAATTAAAAAAAATAGGCGTAGCGTCATCCAGTCTCCAATGGTTTCAGAGCTATTTAACTAACAGAGTCCAGTTTGTGTCGATTCTTAACCACTGTAGTGACGCTGAACCACTAACCTATGGGGTTCCGCAAGGAAGCGTCCTGGGACCCATACTTTTCCTCACTTATATAAATGATCTTTGCCAGTTACCGACAGCAAAAATAATTTCATATGCTGACGACACTGTAGTTATCTTTAAGGGATCAAATTGGGACAGTACTTTCACAAAAGCAAATTTGGGCATGAATGAGATTCGTGATTGGCTAGAAACTGCAAAACTAACACTAAATGTGAGTAAAACTAGTTATATGACTTTTAGCCCTACTAATAGGGGTCAGCCAACAGTAAATCACCACGTAACCATTCACAAATGTCACTCTGAAACCTCGTGTAATTGCGCACCACTAAAGAGATCCCCCACAGTCAAATATCTAGGCATTGTAGTTGACAATAAATTGCGATGGGAAGAGCAAGTCAATGCAGTGTCAAAGAAAGTGAGAACCCTTGGTTATACTTTCAAAGAGTTGAGGAGTGTTCTGGATCGCAGGACGCTAACCATAGTGTATTTTGCATTATGTGAAACCCTTATTAACTATGGTATAATTGGGTGGGGTGGGTGCTGCAAAACCCTCCTGACGCCACTTCTAACAGCGCAAAAATGTATTTTAAAAATCATGCATCGCAAACCATATCAATATTCTTCTAAGGAACTCTTTAAAGAGGCTCAGGTTTTGGATGCTAGGTTATTATTCATTAAAACTGCAATACGTTGGGTTTTCGTGGCCAAACAAAATAAATCTTTTATTATTACGCACACGAAACCCACCAGACAACTCCTGAGTGATAATTTGAATGTACCTAGGATGAAGACGACTTTCGGACAGCGACACTACTCTTTCATAGCTACAAGACTCTATAATAAATTAAGCAGTGACATTAAAACCAGCCCCAATTGTCATGTGTTTAAAAGCAAAATAAATAAATGGCTGGTGCAAGAAGAGCGTTCATCTATCCATGCCATGATCGATGTAGTAGAATAATTTGAAGTTGACTTAACATATTTTGTGTATATATGTATGTATGTGTATATATGTGTATTCTAATGTATTTATATTTCTATTTCCTATATAATATTGTAAATTTTATTATTATATTTATTTATTATTATTATATATATTTTTAAATTATTATTATTATTATTGTGTTTGGTTGGTTCAACGACCCCCGTTTTAAATGTAAAAATACAAATTGCTTGCCCTGGAACGGGTATATCCCAGTTGGGCAGCACTAGCCAGTGAATGAAAAAGGAAAGTTTTTGCCATTTGTTTTAATATTATATTTATTGTAAAATGGTTAATTTAATAATTCCAATAAATAAATAAAATAAAAATAAATAAATAATTTGCACCATTGTAACAAGACGTATTCACAGTCAATAACATTTTGAAATTATTAAACTATGGTTACGATGACTGACTAATTAACCTTGTGCAATATTTATAAACAAAATATAAACATAACTCTTCATTTAATGTTGCTGCTATCCACTCATTCCTTTTATTACCCACTTAATAAATCTCAGGTTAGTCATTTCCGTTTAAGTATTGGATTCAGAATTTATATTTTTCCTTTAAAACATTCTGCAAAATTTGTTTTGATGAATATCTGATATCTGATATTTAGAGCCGCTTGTGGCTATGAGTCACAGAACATCAACCACCATGACTTACTATAGTCTTCTTGTTATTTTCACTGACGGCCGACTACTAAGTGCCGTTATTTTAACTAAAGTGCGTTTTTCGGTGCCCTTCCCTATCTTGCTCTCGCCGTAGCGCGCCGTCCCTCTTCCCGCTACTCGACTATTGATTGCGCCGTTCCATTAGGATCGATTGAGCCGGGCGGCGAGCGGCCGTCTGCCTCAGTTGTAAACGTATACCCGCGGAGCCCTCACGCGTGTCTCGTTAACTTCCGGTTGGCCATCGTTGATGAGATGAATTTTGTGAAATCTGGGCCGGTTAAATTGTTGGGCTAATGTCCTTCCACCATTTTTAATATCTGTAATATTACTGTAAAATTATATAAATACATAAATAAATAACCGACTTCGTTATCAGCGCATTGGACCAGGAGGGATTCTTAAAAATATTAGCTTCCTAAATTTGTCTATGGTGCATTTCATTTACACGGACATGTAAAAATATATACTATTATTTTTTTCAAAACGGGCCCCCATGCGATGATTTCCGTAACTTATACCTGTAGATAGTTACCTAGGGGTGTAGTTAATATTACGTAGTAATTATGTGATTATGTAGTTTTTAATTATTTTATGGATATAACTTAAAGGGGAGGGGAGGGGGGGTGAGCACTCGCCGTTAGTTGAAGAGATTTTTGGTGTAACTGCTATATTATTATATGTTCTTGAATCCCTAATAATGAATATTTTCACTCTTCCTTTCCTTCGAACAAAAATACAAACCAACAGTTACCTACTTCAGTAGGTAGATAGTCAAAATATCAGCAATTTAATTGAAAGATAATGACGTTGTTATAATGATCAATTATTATAGAAATTAGAATAAAAATAATGAAATGCCAAATCCAGCATTATGCGATCATTATTTATAACAATTATTCGTCGGTATGGAAGACGGATTCAGTATTATCAAATTCTCTTATGCCGTAAATTGGATTACTTAACAGACCATCAGTAAGTATTATTTGATTTGTTCTCTTAAAAGCTTCTGACTCGTACTTGACTTTTATCATAGAGACATAGGCTTTGATAAATAAAATTATTACGTGCTTTGCTGAGTTTATAAAAATCTATAAAAAATAAGATTCTATAAAAAATAAGATAAGATCGGATTGGATGCGTTTTACGTTTTGAAATCTTCGTTTTTACCATGGCACCGCAAAACAACGAAAATAAAAACAAATCGTCGTGAAGGCTGTCAATTAAAAAGTGCGCTGTTTCTTTCGACAGCCTATACAATTAACGAATGCTACAGCAGGAATGCTACAATCCCTTATGTGATGAAATTCCGTATGTCTTGCAGCCGCTCTGAAAAAAGAAATGTATAGGTTAGGTCGGAAATTTGGCTTTGAAATACCAAAACTTTAAGCCCCTACCATTGCATTCAGCATTACGTCGTCTCCGAATGAGTAAATATGCATTAGGCATCATTTTCTTTAAAAAAGTCACACAGAAACAGATAGAATTCAAAGCAGGCACATTACGGTCGCTCCGAACAAGATTCTAAAATAGACACGCTCTTGCGTCGTTTTAACCAACTTGGGTTGTCGACTACAGCGGGCGAGCCCCCCACCTCAGGAAGTTTTAACGATTAGTCGTTCTATCTCCCTGGAGTGAGCGTAGAAGACTTGGGGACGAAACAGTTCACCATCTAGCTACGTCCCAAGCCCGTAAGAGGCCAACGCCTTAACCGCGAGATAGCCAGGAATGTTACCTGGCGGGCCGACACTCACGCCCTTACTTCCAATTGTGACCAGATTACTCCGGTCTCTCTATTGGTTACGAGTTCGTAACATAACGTAATATATTTATTTAGTTATGTACGTGTGTAGTCATTCCACTAGGTAACTATGTATAATATCGATATCCTATATAATATAACGATTCATTATTTTGAAGATATGTGAAGATGTGTGTAAGATATTCATTATTTTGAAGAAGCGTGGACACTAACCGTATCTCTGAGGAATTCCCCATTATTCTAACTTGACCGGATATATTGTTATTTCTTGCAGACTCACCAGACGCGCAGGAAGTCCAAGAGTCGGCGTTCTGCGCGATGCTGAGCCAGCCCAGCGGCTGGCCACTCTGGGAGATGAGCAGTATTCTGTTCTTCCTGCTTCCCGCCGTGGTCATCATGTGTTTGTACGCGAGGATGGGTCTGAAGATCCGGTCGAGGCACGGCAGGCGGAGAGGACAAAGCGCCCTGAAAGGGGTCAACGGCAGCGTTCACGGAGAAGCCAGGCAGTCACAGTCAAGGAAAGCCATCCTGAGAATGCTAGGTTCGTATTGTGTTACAGCTGAGGGAGTTAATGGGCCCTTGCTGAGTTGGCCACGAAGACCCATTCTGTTCAGGTTTGGTCACACTCACGGGTCAACACCTATCCGACGGCCTCCACGCATGGAGTGCGAGCCAGGGTAGGACTCTGGCATTTTGGTTAGTTTCCCCTGGGAATCAACCTTCTGGCGCTCTTCGACGGTCTGCGCACCGTGCGGTATAAGCCAATCGATTGCACACTCTGACTAACAGTCGGGGGAGTCTGGAAACAGTACAGTTTCCTATAGAGCAGGGGTGGTTGCGGACCTTAAGGCGACTGCTCTTGAAACGACCATCGGCTACCCGATCCTGGGTAAACAGCCGGGCAAAGGATGCCGTGGTCCGCGATAGATTCGGTATACACCGTTTCACCGCTTGTGGTCACACAAGTTGGCCACTTGGTCACACAAGTATATCGAATACAAAAGTTGTAGAGGATCAAATTCTCCAGACATTTTATGTCAATTAGCTGTCTGTCATTTAATTATCAGACAGTTCTCATTAACCCCTCTCCTCGCGGAGTAAAAATTCAGCTGTCCCATTCGCGCGCGACCTCCTCGCGCGCAAAATCGACGACCTGATAGAAACGACCATAACTTGTAAACCACTATACGGATCATAAAAAGAAGAACTGTAAAATGATCGCATTGAAATTTGACATATAAAACATTATAACCTTATCTCGTAAACCAATTAAGATAATAATTGCCTTTTCGCAAACGGCCTCCATCGTGTCGTCATCACTGGACCAAGTGGGACGCCTGTCATTCCAGTGTATTAAAACTTGCATCCCCAAAAGGACGCCTGTCATTTGTCGGGTTAATATATACACCTGGCCACCTGCCGGCGTGCGAGCGGGCCATCCGGTCCGCTCCTATACCTTACTTCCTCCCTCTCTCTCTCTCCCTCCCTCTCTTCTCCCTCCAGATGTCATCAACCGTTCAGTTTACCAACCGACTTACTTGAGTGCAGGTGTCAATTTGGTTTCATATCCGAGGTTTAACTGCAGTTTCATCTAAAATTGGGTGTTTCGTAGACATTGTTTTCTTGTTATGCCTGGCATTACTTGTTTCATATGTGGTGAAAGTGAAAAAGAAGATGACTATAGAGGAATAATTAAGGAACGGGCTCTGAAAACTTTTACTGAAGCTAGTTAGAGAAGACAGGATGACCATCAAGGTGGTGGTTGGTCTGAACAGGGCCGGAATTCGGTTATTCTACACGAGAAGCGCCGAAAACGTGTCTACAAGAAGGAGTCAAACATTTTACTCACTGTAAGAGTAGCAAACAACTCTCTACCCTGGATGGCAAGGGCTGTTGTGGATGCATTTTGTTTATAGAAAAATTGCCTGTTTTGTGGGAAGGATACCACTGAAGCCTTCCAGGCAAAGGAAAGGAAAAAACCAAAATACAAATAGCGTTGCGAAATCTGCAGTCGACTTTTTTTTCCTGCACATCTTTAAGCATTCTAGATACAATCTCGCGGTTAAATTTATCATCCCTAGGCGTTCATGTAAAATACTATGTGCACTACTTATCGTAATATTCACTTTTTCAGCGATAAAACCAACTGCGACACGAAGACGAGCCCAATTTATTTTTACCACTTTTTTTACATTTTCTTCTGTAACTGCCATCTATCTGATGGCGACCTAAGCGATGGACATCGTTAGTTGTGGTTCTTCCACGCCTCAACTCAGCTCACCAACGTTCAACCGTAGAATATGAGGGAATATCAACACTTAATGTATTTTGGAAATACTCGCTCCGTACAAAAAAAAAAGCTAAACTATTTAATTACCTCGCGAAATTCCTTTTCTTTCTGTTCGTTTCCGCCAACACACTACGACAAGATGCAAACCAATGACTCTTATTATATAAAAAAAGAAAATTTACAACGTGATGTATTAGCTGTGCCTGCCAGTATTTATTTTCATTAGGTTCCAAATATATTGTAACTCATTATCACTTTTCTTTTCTTTTCTCAGAACGAATCATTTCTTAGTCAGGGTCAAAATGACCGAAGCGATCGCAAACCTCAAATCGCTATAATAGGCTCGCACAGTCTTAATTCCGACATATCGTATCCTACAAACTATTATTGCTGTCTTTGACATGACAATAAAGGCATTAAACTCTATAATCTACTCCCTACCATCCTAACAGCTGGAGAACATACATTAAAAAAAAAAACGTTAAGGAGATACTGTCAGGCCACCCATTCTACGATCTGACAGGCCACCCATTCACGATTAACAGTGTACCTATTTAAATGACAATGATGATCAAGAGATACATTTTAGCCGTTTGTCCTATTATCTAATGAAATTTGAGACATGATCACTATGATTTCTCAAAAATACTTTACTATAAACAGCAGAGCCTTATTGTCTGGTTATTATATTTCGTATTATATTTCTACATTTAGATATTAACGTTTGATATAGTTTTAATTTGATTAAATAATATTTTACTGGCTACTTCGGATATTATGATGAATATTATTTATCTATTCGTATTACGAACTGTAATGGCCCTTAAGTACCATTACATGTGATCAACAAATGCATTGATTTCCAGTGAAATACACTGACACAATTCAGCTATTATTTTAACCCATGAAGCGATGATTCAGCACGATGAAACAATACTTTTACTCGGAATATTTCGGATTGTATCATTTATCGGCCTATATGAACCGGCGAAAGAGCAACCAAAGTATCATTCCCCGAGTGATCACGTTCTCCCAAGGTTGCGACGGCATATTCGGCACCCCTCTCACGAGGTCGTTCAACGACTCCAGCTCCTTGGTTTCCTTTCCTTATCTTTCCCAGTCCTCATGACTGGGAAAGAATTCCTTCATCCATTATTCCCACATAACCTCCGTCGCGCAGCCCTCGCGTCTCGATAACCTATTCGGCAAGCGTTATAACTGGCAATATCAAGCTTTCACTATCGCGGTTGTTTGACATTATAAATAGGATAGAAAACGAATTTACCACGTGAAATTTGTAGGACCCGACGTTTCGGTGACGTTGCAGCCGCCGTTACAAATTTCACGCGGTAAATTCGTTTTCTATCCTATTTATAATCAAGCTTTCAATCAATAAACACCTTCTACTTCATTCAAAACCGCCTTTCAATACGGAGATAACTCGTAAGTTGATACCACCACCTCACACCGAACAATTTGGAGTCTAGTGAGGGGTGGTCCCTCACAGATATTAAAGTTTGATATATTTTTAATTTGATTAAATAATATTTTACCTGCTACTTCGGATATTACGATGAATATTATTTATCTATTAGTATTACTAACTATTTCTTTTATTAGGATCCTATTTTGGTTTCACAATGAAATTTTACGTTGAATAACTTTTAGTAAATTTCAAAAATGTCACTATTTTAATTAATAATTCAATTTTCTCATAAACGTTTTTTAGACAATCTAATAATTAAATTACAGAACGAGACTTACTATCTAACACAAATATTTTGACAAGTCCAAGAGCAGCTTTAGCCATCAATTGGACAAGACGAACATGTAATGTAATGTAATGTAATAATCGTTCTTTGCTCACAGCTGCTGTGGTGATAGCCTTCTTCGTATGCTGGGCTCCGTTCCATGCGCAGCGACTTATCTACATCTACGGAAAAGATTGGGACCATTATAAAGATATCAACGAGTGGATGTTCAGCATAACCGGTTGGCTATACTACGTCTCTAGTACGGTCAATCCTATCCTGTATAACGTTATGAGCAATCGGTAAGTTTTTGAAATTATCACCAGTGTAATCTACTGCAATCTCAACACGTCAGAAATCACTCTCAAAAAAGAAATTATTTCTAGACCTGTGCAAGGCTTTTGATAAGGTGTCACATGCTTTATTGTTGAAGAAAGTTGGTAAATGTGGCATCCGTAAGAGGGCCTTGCAATGGCTTACCGGCTGCCTATCGAATACACTTGCGAGTTGTCTACTAACGGGCGAACACGCCAACCCAGGAAGTTATTAATATATCAGATCATTCTTTCATCCTTGGAGTGATTGCAGAGACTTGGCGACAATACAGTGCGCAGTCTAATTACGCCAACAAGCTCGTAAGAGTCTAACGCCTTACTGCGAGGTACTGGAAAAAGACCTCAGCGGGCTAACCTCACGCCCTTACTACCGCCCTTACTACCTTTACGCCCTTAGATTTGGACAGATTTCGCTATCCTCCAGGCTGGTCAACTAGAGCTGTCGACTACAACGGGCTAACCCGTCACCTCAGGAAGTTTTAACGACATTTCATCGTTCTGTCTCCCCTGAGGTGAACGCAGAAGACTTAGGACAAAACAGTACACCATCAAGTTCCGCCACATGCCCGTAAGAAACCAACGCTTTACCGCGGGATAGCCAGGTAAGTAATACAGCGGTCCGACACCCGCGCCCTTACTGCCAGTTGCAACCAGATTATTTCAATCTCCCAACTGGTTACGGGTTAGAGGTCGCTTGCGCGGTCCTCTCCCTTACGTAGCGGTAAAACGGTGTCTACCGAATATATCGCGGACCACAGCATCCTTTGCCCGGCTGCTCACCTGGAATCTGGTAGCCTATGGTCGTTTCAAGAGCAGTCGCCGTAAGGTGAACAACTACCCTAGTCTATAGGAAACAATACTATTCCAGACTTCCCTGACTGTCAATCAGGATGCACAATCGATTAGCTGACGCCGCACGGTGCGCAAGCCGTCCAGTAGTGCAATAAAATTGACTCCTGGAGGAAACTGGCTATCAGGCCAGAGTCCTACCCGGGATCGCATTTTATACGTGGAGGCCGGCGGATGGGTGTTGACCCGTGAGTGTGACTGCCCCTGAACAAATGTGTCTTGGTGGCCAACTCTAACAGGGCCCATAGCATCCCTGCCCTTCAGACTGGTCAGGGATGTGAGGTCGCTTGCGCGGCCTCTACCTGGCGTAGGCGGTAATTCATATTAAATCTATCGAAGATCACTCGGGACCAGGTGGCCATCAAATCAATTCTAAGAATTGTTGACAGCAGATCAACAGCTACCCCCGCTCTTTAGGAAACTCTTTAGATTTCTAAACTCCCCCAGTTATTCGCCGGATTGCGTAAGCGTAGCTGACACAGCCTGGTACGCAAACCGCCCAGTCTAGCCCGAGGTGATCTAATATTTATTAACTATCAAAATGATTATTCCTCCTGGACATATGTAGGTTCTTTATATGTACAGCTTCTAGAAGCTTTGTCCTCTCTTTTATTGATTGACTATCTAATCTAATATATTTATTATCTTTTTTTTAATTAAGTAATAATTACGACATATTAGGTATCATTACACAATTCAGTTATCTTGAATAATAAGACTTTTAAAACACATACTGCTTTCTATGGACAGTCCAATATAAAGTTTATAGTGTATTTGTCATTTTATATAAGTAGGTATTATTACATGCCTGTAGTACCAATATATCTATTGTTATAAATATTGACTATTTAATTGTGCCATCTAGCGGTAGGTAAAATGTCGCTTATATTGTTGATTAGCGATTTACCTACTGAACGCTGAACGCATGTCAAACTTTTATTTAACAGTAATATTCTCCAAAATGCAAAAAAAACTTTTTTTTTTTTTTTTTCAAAAATGTTTATTAAAACATGTTCACCCGCTTGTACTGATCCCCTTCAAGGATGCCGGTTAGTTAAAACTCACGCTATATATGTAGGTAGGTATATGTTAGGTTTCTGAAATAATATGGCTTATTAGTACATCGGTAGGCAGTAATAAATCAAGAAACGATATTGTATTCTTTATTTTTATTTAAACAAAAAAATGCCCGCTTGATTAGCCCGCCTTTTGTACTAATTAAAAAAATAATTTAAGTTTTCTTTATCAATGTTTGTGATTTAATTTGGTTTTCTTTGCTTTGATATGGTTTATACATAGGTTTCCATTACTACTGTGTTTATAGGTGTCCATTACTACTACTATTTTGTGTTTCACAACTGAAGCTAGCAAGTGGTAAGCGCGCCGCTGATTGGCCGATGTTCTAAGCCGTATGCCGGCTCTACATGTTCACCAGCGTTGTCCGCATCGCCTATGTCCCTCTCGCTCTTTCCCATACATTTTCAGACGTCATATTATTGCCAACTTGCTTGCACTTAGCAAGATTGGCCAATACTCGCCAACGTGTGGAGCAGGCAGTAGGTCAATCCCTAAATCGTAAAAGGCTTCCTCGAAGGTCACAATTGCTTATCAAGTACGTGAATTTTTCTGCTTGACAAGCAAATTTTATTTCTTTCTTTTTTTTATCATTGCTTATTTGTTAGAGCTATTTGATATGTTTTTTTTATAAATAGGATAGAAACGAATTTACCGCATGAAGTTTGAGACAATGGTGGCTGCAACGTCGCCGAAACGTCGAGTGCTATAAACTTCACGCGGTAAATTCGTTTCTATCCTATTTATAATGTCAAACAACCGCGATAGCCTTCGATGTATTTCTTTGTTTGTGTTTTTTTAACTAATGGTACCAAAATAAACTCAGTCATTTAACATATCCAACAAATCTCTGAAAATTCTGACAATAGCATAAATAAGGGAATGAGATAACGCTTTTCGGTATGCAAGGGAGAATGCTTTCAATACCTTATCTAGAGATAAGATAGGATTGAGGAAGGTATATACTTTCCTTTTGTCGAAGTAAACAAACTCATTTTCGGTTTCTCGTTCTCGACCATCGACGAATATATTTTCTTTGATAGGGATAAACATCGTCAGTTGTATGTGAAATCGAAGACTATCGCAGTTATTTACTCGTTTGTTTACTGTTTCGCTCGCTGATGTTTACTGTTTAATTAAAAACGTAACTAATTAAACAGATTGCTTAAAAAGGATGTGATTTTGAATATGATGCTATTGAAAACGATATAAAATTGAAGACTCTCGCGATTGTTTGACATTATAAATAGGATAGTTTGTAGCAGCCGACGTTTCGACGACGCTGCAGCCGCTGTTGTCCAGAGTAGACTAATAACGGCGGCTGCAACGTCGGGTGCGTGCTACCAAATTCACGCTGTAAATTCGTTTCATCCTATTTATAATTTATTTAATTATTTTATTTAACAACGTATTTACGATGCATAGGTATGCATCACTAATATTTATAGCAATTAACAAGTATTAAAAACTATTTAAATAAAAATAAAAATTGAACACGGCCGATATGAGCATTAGCATGTATGTACTGCTGCTGCCCAAATAAGTGCCAGGACTTGTTCCAGGGCAGCGAGCTCTCTAGATTTATATTCAAATATACTCGGCAATTTGAAAAAGAAGAAAAAAGAATATAAATTACCGTCACCATTACAAATTATAACTAATAATCTATTGAAACTAATAATATAATTGAAAATGATGATTGAGTCTTGAAGGGGCGGTATAATAATGTATACATCCAAATATTATACAGTGCAACCTTGATATAACGAACCTCAATATAACGAATTACTCGATGTAACTATTTTTCCTTTCAAGGCAGAGGTAAAGTATTGTGAAAGCGTTAACATTCTTTTTTGAGATGAAGACGGATATATACATTTTAATCCCCCCGAGACGGTCAAGATTATTTCCAGACTGAAGTCTTTGAGTATCCTCTCCCGCGGTACAGAAAGCGACTGTGTGCGAATAACTGGGAACGGTCTGGAAATAGTCTTATACTTTTCCTAATCACTTAGATGGCGATGCAATAGGCTAACCCGTCATCTCAGGAAGTTTTAACAATAATGATCGTTCGATCTCCCGTGAGGTGAGCGTAGACGTGAGGTGGAGACGAATACAAATACAATACAATACAATCAACTACTCCAGTAGATAGGCATTTCTACACTTGGATGCGTCACAAAATTACATGCTAAAAATTTAATTATTAAAAACATAACTATCGTGATAGTTGTCATGGCTGTAATATTATATTCAATATTACCTACATACAAATAATCAAAATATATTAATGTGATTTAAGAGTCAGGTAGAATAATATATTAAAATAGAAATGCAAATTCTATGTAGAGTAATCAAAAAATATATATTTTATTGTCAATCCAGCAATATGCCTTCGTTTTTATTTTAAATGAATAGATGTATAATAAATTATATTAAAATTAGAATGTCAGCTATCATAATACCATTATGTTTAAAACTTTACGCATTTCATTAATCATCAACATGGAAAATAAACTCAGAATTTTCAAACTCCCTTATACCATAAATTGAGTTTCTTACCAAAATATGTATAATTATCTTTTTAAATTGGTCCTCTCCAAGGCTTTTTATTTGCTCTGGAATCTTATTATAGAAGGACAAATTTCGGTGAATAAAACTGTATCGCAATTTGCTAAGTCGCTGTCGGTTTAGCTATCTACGGTCTAGCTAAGCCAACATGCCCGTCAAAGGCCAACGCCTTACAGCGAGTCTCCAGGAAAGGTACCCAGTGGGCAGCCTCGCCCTCTGACTACCAGTTTTGGAAAGATAACCCCGTCTGAAATAAACCATCGGGATACCTCTAACCTCCCGACTGGTTACTGGTTTCGCTTAAGCGACCTCTACCTGCCGTATATTCAGCGGTGATTCAGTTTGAATCTATCGCGGACCTTTGGCATCTTTTGCTCGTCTCTGAATTCAGGATCAGGTAGCCGATTAGACATAAACAATAAAATTATTTTACGTTGATTATTCTACATAGAATTTGCATTTCTATTAAAATATAATTTTCTCTCTTACTATTTAATGACATTAGTATATTTTGATTATTTGTAAGTAGGTAATTGAATATAATATTACAGCCAAGGCAAGTATCATGATAGTTATGTTTTTAACAATTAAATTTTAAGTATTTAATTTTGTGACGCATCCAAGTGTAGGAATGCCTATCTACTGGATTAGTTGATTGTATTGTATTACAAGAGTGGCATTAACGACAAGTCAACATCCATCCCCGAACCTCTTACCGCATACGAAGCCATTTGTGGCTTCTAAAGTTTGTTATTTTTTTCAGTTTTAATTAATCTTTAAATTATAGTAAAATTAATTGTATCATAAGAACTGTTTCTTCATAAAACAAAATATATATTTTTTGTCTGTGGTAAGTCATATGTGTCAAAACTATTAGGGGTTATTTTGTAACCTGGCCGGTGAGTGAAGTGCAACAAGATAGTGAAACTTTCATCAGTGAAAAAGAATAGTAATAAAATGACTGAGATCTTCAATAAAAAATGTTATTTACTCTTAGAACCATCGACTACGATAACAGTAAGTTGTTTTTATATTTAGTTTTATTTTCGTTTGATTTTTGAACTGTTTTTTGCAAACTTCAAATATGGCTTGGTATGCGTTGCCGTCAAAATACTGCCCGTCAAATATGCCTTCCTACACACTCAAGCTTCTGTCTTATGCTTTTCAGAAATGGATCCTGGACGCTTTTATGGTTCTTACAAGCATGTAAATCCTATACTAGGCGATGGTATTTTGAGTGAAGATGAGCTTGCTTCCGACTCTGATCTGGAATACGAACCTCCCTCTTCCCATTCACCTAAAAATAAAAATGTTATAGTACCCGAGACTGACTCCGATAGAACCCATGATGAACACCTTTACAATACTTGCAGGCTGCAAAAACGAAGGGTAAAAAAGTAAAAAAAGACCCGATTGTATGGAAAAACGAATAACTGGAGCCTTATATCAAAGAAAACTTCAAATTCACGGGCAACACAGATTTGCCGGAGGAAATAAAACAGTTGGATTCAGCAGCCGACTTTTTCAAATTTTGCTTCACACATTATATAATTGATTCCATAGTAAAGCAGTCAAATCTAAAACTGCTCAAAGTTACGCCGTTACACAAAATGTGAAAAATGCGAGGTCTTTCAATGCTATAATGACAAACGGAACTGTTTCAAAGATTTCCACAAAATTTAACCGCTATGCATACAAAGCCAGAAATGGCTTTACTTGATTTTCACTAAAATGCATACGAAGGCAGATGTGGCTCTTTCATGTAATTACATAAATAATAATTGTATTTTTTCTTTTCTTCGAATTATGTTTAATAAAAATAAATAAACACGTCTTTACCAAAAAAAAAAAATTTTTTTAACCTTCATAATTCATGCGGTAACGGGTTAGAAACAGTATATTTCCATAGTATCCCGACTCCTTCAGTAATTAGTCAGGGTGCAGAATACCGATTCTCTGTCGCCGCATGGTGCGCAAACCTCCCAGTAGCGCCGGGAGGAAATCCCGCAGGTGAAATCGATCTACCAGCCGTTAGGCCTGAGACGCGAGATTCCTTCCCGGGGTAGTTTTCCACGCGAGAAGGCTACTGAATAGGAGCTAAATCGTGAGTTGGACCGGCCCGAAAACACAATGGAACTTATGGCCCAAACTGTACAAAACCGTTTGCTACCAACGTTTCCTAAGCAACAGGGGTGGTACCTTATGTCAGCTAGTATTAAAACGACCCGTTGGCCACCCATTCCCGTGTGAGAGACGGGCAAAGGGCGCCACGGTCGGCGATAAATTCTAACTGAATTACCGCTATCATCGGGTAGAGGCCGAGCAAGCGACTTCGAATCTGCCACCAGACTAGAGGGCAGAGAAATTCGGCTAAATCTGGTAGTGAGGGCGTGGGGTCAGCCCTCTGGATTCACGTCCCAGTGCCGTAAGTAAGGCTTTGAACTCTTACGAGCTGCTAACGATGTGGGACTATGAACTGGGTTAGCCCCTATATATCTGGGTTCACTCCATAGGATACCGAACGACACGATGTCTATTTAAATTCCTGAGGTGGCGGGTTGTTGACAGCCCTCAATATTATATAAATATTATATAGCCAAGAAGAATGCAATCCGGGATCTAGGTGTTTTTTAGATAGTAAGTTATTATTTAACTATCACATAGGTAACATCACTAAAAAAGCAAATAGTATGTTAGGATTCGTACTTCGATCATCAAATAGTTCTCAGTTAAACATTCTCTCTTACTCTTATACAACGCATTCATCCGCAGTCACCTCGAATATGCGTCTCAAATATGGTTTCTCCTAGCTATAATGTTCACGTAAAAAGAATTGAACGTATTCAAAATTTGTTCTTGAAACATTTGAATTATCGTTTCTTTTTATCCTTTCCCAATTACAGCGAAGCGGCTAGCTTTCATGGTTTTCAATCACTACAATCAAGAAGAAAATGTGCAGATGTGGTGTTTTCCATAAATTGTTGACAGGTTACATTGATTGTTCGAAACTTCTTGGAATGGTATCTTTCCGTGTACCATCGCCAAACGGAGTTGATCCACCTACCGCAGGTTGGCACTAATTATGCACAAAACTGTTTTATTTATAGAGTATGTAAAATTTATAATACGCAGCTCGGCGATATTGACGTATTCAATTCGTCATCTATTGCTCTTAAAAAAGCAATAGTTAATGACGGTGTTGACGTATCATTGTAATCGCACTGTATAATTTATTTATTTTATTTTATTTATTTATAGTATTACACAAGTTCGTTTGTACAGTTTACCATATCATGTATATATATATGAGACGTTAGCAAAAAACTGATTCTCGAGGAGATAGAGTAATGAAAAAAAAGTCGCCTAACTAGGCCAGGGCCTGTTCTAAGGCAGACTTTATAAAATATTGTTTAGATGTATGTATCTAATCAAATTACTAAATAATTCTTATATAAAAAAAATAAAATTAAAATTAAAACAATTAAAATTTGTAGAAATTCTATTACTTTGATAATAATTATTAACGTGTATAGAAATAGAAATATAGAAATATATTTATTGTCCGAAATTGTGGTGGTACATTTATGGTGATAATGCGTAAAACTATGTCTCTCACAATTACCTGTTATTTTACCAGATTCTCAAATTTACTAATTATTATCAAAATTACAAATTTGATAATAATTATTAACGTGTATAGAAATAGAAATATAGAAATATATTTATTGTCCGAAATTGTGGTGGTACATTTATGGTGATAATGCGTAAAACTATGTCTCTCACAATTACCTGTTATTTTACCAGATTCTCAAATTTACTAATTATTATCAAAATTACAAATTTGATAATAATTATTAACGTGTATAGAAATAGAAATATAGAAATATATTTATTGTCCGAAATTGTGGTGGTACATTTATGGTGATAATGCGTAAAACTATGTCTCTCACAATTACCTGTTATTTTACCAGATTCTCAAATTTACTAATTATTATCAAAATTACAAATTTGATAATAATTATTAACGTGTATAGAAATAGAAATATAGAAATATATTTATTGTCCGAAATTGTGGTGGTACATTTATGGTGATAATGCGTAAAACTATGTCTCTCACAATTACCTGTTATTTTACCAGATTCTCAAATTTACTAATTATTATCAAAATTACAAATTTGATAATAATTATTAACGTGTATAGAAATAGAAATATAGAAATATATTTATTGTCCGAAATTGTGGTGGTACATTTATGGTGATAATGCGTAAAACTATGTCTCTCACAATTACCTGTTATTTTACCAGATTCTCAAATTTACTAATTATTATCAAAATTACAAATTTGATAATAATTATTAACGTGTATAGAAATAGAAATATAGAAATATATTTATTGTCCGAAATTGTGGTGGTACATTTATGGTGATAATGCGTAAAACTATGTCTCTCACAATTACCTGTTATTTTACCAGATTCTCAAATTTACTAATTATTATCAAAATTACAAATTTGATAATAATTATTAACGTGTATAGAAATAGAAATATAGAAATATATTTATTGTCCGAAATTGTGGTGGTACATTTATGGTGATAATGCGTAAAACTATGTCTCTCACAATTACCTGTTATTTTACCAGATTCTCAAATTTACTTATCTGCTAATTATATTACCTTATTAATTAAAAAATGTAATTATTTTACTGGTTTGCCTATAATATCTAAATCAAATCAATAATAATTCGTAATGTTCATTGAATGGCCTGAAATAACATTTAAAAAGAAATATAATATGAAAAAAATCTAGACAGACCGGATAAGTAGCACTAACAGTAGAAGACAATTAATAAAAATAATTCACCAATAATATAAAAATTAAAGAAAAAAATCAAAATCAAGGAATAATCAAAAATCCGCCTATAAATACGAAATGTATATAATTTAAAATGTGTAATCTTCCTAACTGAATTATTGTAAGAAGAAAATGAAAACGAAAATGAAAATTAAATATAATAATAATAATATGTATTCAAGAATATATCAAGAAATATTTAAATAATATGTATTATGGAACGTGTATTCACATAAAATTATATTTACTTTAAATATGGCTTCCCCCTTCCCAATTCCCACCTCCTTTTATCTATTCTTCATAGAGAACTGTTAAGTGTTTAAATTATTAATGTTTAGGTGGAAACATGTTATTAGCATTATCTTTGAAACATAATAATATTGTACCCAATATTTTGTAAAAGCTGTTTGTTTCCTTAACAATAATAATAAAAAAATAAAATAAAAAGCCGCCACTGTTTCTAACCACGCATGGCCTTAGGCCGACAACTTTTCTACCTCTTCACGTACATGTAAATACATATAAAAAGTGACGTAGGAGTATCTTTCGGACGGAATATCCGGCGAGTTATGAGCGACGCGGGAGGATAACTTTTTATTAATATTATATGCAGAGTGGGGAAAGCGATAGCGGGAGGCGCAAGCAAATCTGTTCACTAGTAGCTTGAAGTGTGGGTGTTATCCTGAAAGGAGACGTATACAAGACGCATCGTCGCGCGCTTCGCTCCAGAAATGGTTGGAAATATGGCCGTAATATATACATATAGAAGTGTAATTTATACAGTACTAGCGACCCGCCCCGGCTTCGCACGGGTGCAATGCTGATACTAAATACAGTACAGAAAAACTGTGAACGTTGTATATAAAATCATAGCGGCCCGCTCTGGCTTCGCACGGGTATAAAATATATAGCCTATGTGATTAAAATCGATCCAGTAGTTTTGATTTATTCATTACTGCCCGTGGCCCGCACGCGTTAAATTTGGAGTAAAACAATCCCCCTTTCCCTATACCATGAAGATTTCCTGCTATCTTTGGAATATCTAAATTCATACACTACATTTTTACTTACTTACTTTTTACATTTTTAACTATTTATTTTATTTTTACAACATATTACAGAATGTCTTTATAAACAACGTTCACAGCTTTCTTGTCATTAGACAATACAAACATGTTTTCTCCGGAGGTCACTCTTGAAAGAGCGACATACAGTTGTCCATGTGAAAAACAGTCAACGCTCAAATCTAAGCCTGCAACGTTGAAGGTTTGACCCTGCGATTTATTAATTGTCATTGCAAAATATGTCTTTACCGGAAACTGTAAACGTTTAAATTGGAAGGGTAAATCCGATGGTATCAGAGGGATTCGGGGAATCAATACATCTTCTCCGGTACCACATCCTGTGAGTATTGTGCACTCTATTATGAAAGTTTTCAATGATTTTACCAGCAAACGCGTGCCATTGCAAAGTTTAGGTAGATTCAGGTTTCTTAATAAAATAACAGGACAACCTACTTTCAACACCATTTTGTGAGGAGGGAGTCCAGACGGGTTCGAAGAGTTTAGAAATTCTGTAGGAAAATGAACAGCTTCTTCCAAATCGAGAACATTTTCGTCGGCGCATCAATCTTTGAAAGAATCAAGTTATTTACTTTATCTACTTGTTCGTTAGTTGGTGACAGAATCGCTCTTTCTTTAAACCAAGATATTGTCTTATAACTTATGTTATCAATGTCAGGATAGACATTGTTGACTAACTCTTGGATGTTGTCTATCAAAACGCAAAGGTTTTCTAGGTCAATCCTTCCCTCACTTTGTGTTAACTCTCCATTGCCAACTTTTAGCAGCATCTCTGGAAATAGCCTGTTCTCACGTGAAGATGACGAAACCCTCATATTAGTTTTAAGCTTTAATTTATTGACATGTGGCCAAAGGTTGGATCTTTTTAGGCAAGCATTTATTTCGTCAGCACGTGTTCCTCGAGTCACAACTGGTAGGATTTGACGGAAATCTCCTGAGAACAGAATTGTACATCCACCCATAGGTGAATTTTTGTTGCGCAAATCGCGCATTGTCCTATCCAGTGCTTCCACAGACGTCTTGTTTGACATGGTAGCTTCGTCCCAGACTATTAATGAGCAGTCACGCATCAATTTTCCTGTATTGCTCTGTTTAGAAACACTACAGACGCTGTTATTATCATCGGTGACGATTTTCAGCGGGAGCTTGAATGTGGAGTGTGCGGTTCGGCCTCCTTCCAAAAGCTTAGCGGCAATGCCGGATGACGCAACAGCTAACGCAATTTTTCCGATAGATCTCACTTTTTTTAAAAGCAGATTGATTAAAAATGTTTTTCCTGTACCTCCTGGGGCATCAAGGAAATACAATTTCCCTTCATTGTTATCAATTGTTCATAGTAATGCAGTGAATACTTTTTTCTGATCGATGTTTAATCGTGGCTCATCTTGAGCTATATTTTGTAAAAGTCTCGTTTGATCGTATGATGTTTCTCTTGTGTATTCGGCACTGTTAGTTAAATCTGAGTTAGTAGTATTAGCTGGCATCGGCAGCCCAAAATCTTTGATCGATTTACCCGAAAGTAATTGCACTACTTTGTTCAATTCCAATAATGCTTCGTCAAATATGTTTTGATCATATTGTACATCATCTGAGTTTAACTCTCGCCGTCGCCGAATCAGAATATCACTGGCCATGTTTTCTTGAAATTTATTCCATAGATTAACAGAATCAGTTACTTGACAAAACACTACTATGACGGCAAATAAATATCTTAATGATGTAGCTGAACTACAAACAGCTGCTTCTGATAATGTGTTTTCCCAGTGAGAATCGTCTTCCAAGAGCCCCATAGCTTTGCATGCTGCTTGATAAGTATTGTAAACAACACCTTGTACAGTTCTTAGGTGTGCAAAGGATGTCGGGCCTTTTACAATATGCAATAACATTCTCAGATAAAAGCATTCGCTGTTGTTGGGATGAACCACGTAGACTCTGCCAAGAGCATCCGTTTTTTTTACTCCGGGGAAACCATCAACCGCAGTACCTTGTTTTCGCCGTTGAAAAGTTTTAGAACTCTGGTTCCATCTATAGTAACCTGGAACTCTGTCATACGTCAGTGTTTTCGCGAAATCATCTTGAGCACATAACTTGAAGAATGCTGTCAATGTTGTATCCCGCGGGTTATTAACAACTTCTTGTATATTGTTCTCTGTGAAATATACTCTTTGTCCATTTACTAAATGAACTGCAAGGTGGACAATTGTGGGAGCCCGGTCGTGCACTTCGAATGATAAAATCCTCCATACAGCTTCAGAGCTGCAGATGTAACGTCCAGACTGATATTTTTCCACTTCATTTGGTGATTGTATGCTGAAAGTGGCTTGATCACTGCCTTTATTAATGTACTTAGTAACATATTGAATTGACTTTATTGAATTGCACAACTCTACGTTGATGTGGGCATCAAAAATTTTCAAAAGGAGCGGATTATAGGGAACGATCCATCGGTTATCAATATCATGGTTTCGGACGGTAGCATTTTGCCCACCCTGTTCTGGCGATCGTCGACGATATTTGGGATATCCGTCATCGCTAGTACTTGTTTGAGTTTGGAACGACTTCGGATTTTTTTTGCTGCATTTAGAATCTCGCATACATGGAGAATTCGGGTTTAAAGTCCCGCAAGGGCCGTGTACCATATGTTTCTTTACGATTTCGTACAGGATAGGATCTTCATCTTTATCCGGTAATTCAGCTGAAATAACCCTGTCAATTTGGTTTGGTCTAATTTTGTTCACTAACCACACCAACAGGTGTACATGTGGCAAGCCACGTTTCTGCCATTCTATTGTGTACATATGACAGCGCGGCGGACCGAATATATGAGACTTGTTAATGAGGTGCAGGAGTTTCTGTACTTTTAAATGGAAGACTCTGTTAACTATATCGTATCTGTCTCGTGGAGTTAAATTGGTGTTAATATTTTCTTTGATTTCCGGCCAATTTGGGTTACATGTTGCAGTTATAAATAAATCAGGTTTGCCGTAATTTCTTACGTAAGTCATGGCGTCTTGCGATTTTTCGTGTAAATATCGAGGTCCACCTGTGAATGATGAAGGTAGTATAACCAACTGCCCAATGCCGTTGCGGTGTTCATTCGCCTGTAAAGCATCCTGAAGATGAACGTAATTTTCAGCTCTCAATTTAGTTTGATTATTACGGATGTAGGCCAATCTCTCAGATTCAATTTTCGCATATTGATCTACCAAGTATTGGTTTGTTAACATTCCATATCTAAGCAAAGTATTGAAATTGTTAAGTCTTGTCATTATACGGTAGCAATAGTAGTTCATACCTGACACTGTTTTACGCAGAGGTGTACCACCGATTGGGTCAACTTGAGAAATATTAATGGCATAACCATTTTCTCCACGACATAGCATCAAAGGATATTGTAAGCTGTCATAAGATCTGTGTAACTCTGAATTTTTTTGCAAATTATCATCACGACTATGCAATACAATATCTCTTTTGTCAAATTGCTGTCCAGCTATCACCTGCTACTTCACTCGTGGAAGGCGCATTGTATCGTCCTCTGTGTTCTCCAACAGGAACTTTATTTGCATGGATTACGACATTAAAGTCAGGAGTATCTGCTGGAACACTCTCAATCGCAGTTTTGAAAGACTGTATGTAGCAATTATGAGAATGTAACATATCTTGGAGAGATCTAATCAAATCTCTATCAATTGGCTGTGCAACACTTGTACACCGCGTAGATGCTTGTGTATCTGGATCTGCAATAAAATATATTTGCAGAAATTTGTGATCATCGGGTCGAAGTGGTAGCAAGCTCCCAGCTAAGTGGTACACTTGCCCTTGAATTTTAAATGTAGGCATGAACCCACGCTCAACGACTTGTTTACTCTTAAAAGAGGTCATTTGAAATGCGTTATTATAACGGCGTATATTGCCCATGAATTGCTTGGATTTCTGATGTTAACCCGTAAGAAGAGAGTGAAGTGGTTCAGGTGGAGGGAGAACTTCTTCTAATTTGACTTTTCCTTGTAAGCAACACATGCCTTTCGATTCGTCCTTGAATTCCAATGCCAAGCAATGTTCACACACTACTGACATAGTACCTATTGATACTATACGATCGTCCTTGTAAGAAATCGAAGGATCGTAATTCATGGCAGAATTTTCTTTATTCACCCATGAATTAGTAACTCGTGCTGATGATTCTCTGGCTCTCTGTATTCGATGTCTTTCCCTATCTCGGCTGCGGTGAACCTCACGCTCTACTGAAGATTCTCTCTCTCTCTCAGCTCTATATCTATCTCGAAGCTGACTGAGGCGAGCCTCACGCTCTACTGACGATTCTCTGTCCCTCTGAACCGTATGCCTATCTCGATCCCGGCTGCGGCGAATCTCACGCTCTACTGAAGATTCTCTCTCTCTCTCAGCTCTATATCTATCCCGAGCCTGACTGAGGCGAGCCTCACGTTCCGTTGACGATTCTTCATCTTCTGGCATTCACTGTACTACGACCTATGTTCGAACGACGACGTCTTCCAGACATAACTTTATAATTTCTGTACAAAATTTACTCAGTTCTATATGTATGATTACCTATGCACAAATTGCCATATTATTAGTATGTGCCGCAGTAAAAAATATCTAAATTCTTACCATTTAGAAACAAAAGATAATCAGCAATCATAAAAAACAAAAGATACCTATTCTATTCAGTTCTTTTTTTTTTACTGAAATACCTCAACTTAAACAACGATTTTAATTATAAAAATAATTTGCTATTCGTGCGACTAAAAACAAAGATAATCAACAATCATCAACAACAAAAGATACCTATTCTATTAAGTACTTTTTCTGAACTTACATATCTCACCTTAAATCACGATTTTTGAAAATAATTTCCCTAATATTAAATTGATCTAACTGTAAATTTTAATCAAGATCTTAATAGAAAATTGCAATCCATAAATTCTGGTTTTATTTAATCTAATCTTATCTCACCTTATGTAGGTACTTATAATTGCTATAAGTGCGATTTAAAAATTAACCTTAGAATAGAATATAATTTATATTTTAAAACTACTATCATACAATTATTTATCGTAACTTACTTATAATTACTGATACGTTGTCGCGCTGAAAAGCAAGTTTTTATTACCTAAGTATTGCTATTTTCCTCGCTTGAGAGCTCCGATATAATAAACGCGTCCGATCGCTGCTAAATTCAAAGTGCTATAGGGAAAACCGCGGCCTCAGACGCGCTATTTATAGGCACGCTCTTGCCGCACCGGGCGGCCGGCCGGTACCGCCGCAAACGCTACGTCCCGCAATTTTTAAATCTGTAATATCTTCGAAAATATTCACTTAAATCATACGGTGTAAAGGGCCATATAGATCTATATTAAATGAACAATGTATTCAAGGTATTTAATTGGTTAAGGATTAATGCTGTATTGGTTAAAATCGCTTCGAAAATTAGCCATTATTTGTCGTAAAAAGTAAATGACAGAAAAAAAGTTATTGTGGGTTATCCATAAGAGATAGACATATACCATCACGGACTTTTCTGTAGACCTTTTCAATGTGTACAATACTTAGTACATTATTTTGATAAAACTCGTAGGGTTCAGCCTGCGTTTGCAATGTAAGCGGAAAAAATGTAATTATTTACGACATCACATTAGAAACCTCAAAAATAGCAGTACTGATCCACTATTTAATGATTGTTATTATACATATAAACCTTCCTCTTGAATCACTCTATCTATTAAAAAAAACCGCATCAAAATCCGTTGCGTAGTTTCAAAGATTTAAGCATACAAAGGGACATAGGGACAGAGAAAGCGACTTTGTTTTATACTATGTAGTGATAATAACACGGTGTCCACGGTATAACGGGATTTTTTATAATTATGAACAAAACACTAACCCAAAGGAAACACTAAACTTTGACAATTTGCTATACTTGGCACCATCATTGTTCAATAAAACTAAAGATATACCCAGCATTGATGCTCAAGGTATAACTATAAACAAAAACAGACTAACCAACTGATTGGTCACCCAGGGAAGAAAAGAAACTGAAAGACTAATTTGTTTTATTCCTAGCTAACATACCATTCCTAACATTAAAACTATTAATCGGATTACTATTAATAGGAAACATAATAATAGGATAAAAACGAATTTACCGCGTGAAGTTTGTAGAACCCGACGTTTCAGTGACGTTGCAGCCGCCGTTGTCTAGGGTAGACTGACAACTGGGGTTGTCGACTATAGCGGGCGAGCCCGTCACCTCAGGAAGTATTAACGATTAGTCGTTTTATCTCCCTGGAGTGAGCGCAGAAGACTTGAGGACAAAACAGTCCACCGTCTAGCTACGCCACAAGCCCGTAAGAGGCCAACGCCTTAACCGCGAGATAGCCAGGAGTGTTACCCGGCGGGCCTACACTCACGCCCTTACTTCCAATTGTGACCAGATTACTCCGGTCTCTCGATTGGTTACGAGTTCGAGGTCGCTTGCGCGGTCCTCTCCCTTACGAAGCGGTGAAACGGTGTTTACCGAATCTATCGCGGACCACAGCGTCCTTTGCCCGGCTGTTCAACCAGGATCGGGTAGCCGATGGTCATTTCAAGAGCAGTCGCCGTAAGGTCCGCAACCACACCCGCTCTATAGGAAACAGTACTGCTTCCAGACTCCCTCGACTGTTAGTCAGAGTGCACAGTCGATTGGCTTACGCCGCACGGTGCGCAGACCGTCCAGGAGCGCCAGAAGGTTGATTCCCAGGGGAAACTAACCATAAGGCCAGAGTCCTACCCAGGCTCGCACTTCATGCGTGGAGGCCGTCGGATAGGTCTTGACCCGTGAGTATGACCAACCCTGAACAGAATGGGTCTTCGTGGCCAACTCAGCAAGGGTCCATTAACTCCCAGGGTAGGCTGATAGAGATGTTAAGTCCGTTGTTCCGCGGGTAGTCCGCATACCGCTGCCGCCACTGCGTAAGTTATAACGATTTTAGAAAATCCGTCCGCGAATTTAAATAATCCGTTTTTAGTCCATGGAATTGGTACATTTTGCGTTGCATCAAATAAGGTAGTTCTGATTTTTTAAATAATTTCTATATGATGTAGTGTTTATGGCAAATCCAAGTTTTCCACCTCGAAAGTTCTCCGAGTCATTATTAAATACTTGAAAAATCATTACATTTTCAGACTTTTTTAATTTCTGCCAATTTTTACTACCAAGGACCTTACGGCAAAAGTCGATATATACAATTTTTATAAGATTACATTTTAAACAAAGTGAGAATAATTGGACTTCGATAAACCTAATAGTTTCTAAGATACAGTTGTTCAAAATTTGAAAAATTAAAAAAAAAAGTTTTTGTCAATGTGGTTAACTATGAATCCATTTTACGGTATAAGTCCATATACGTTATTAAAGTATCAAAGTTTATAACAAAAGGAGACCAACTTAGTCTAATAAGACTGATAGTTCCTTAGATACAGCTGTTCAAAGTTTCTGAGATTAGTAAACAAAATATTAGAAGGGTTTGTAAAATGAAATGCGACATTAGAAATAAGCATTATAATTTCCAAAAAAACATAGTAGTATTTTTTTTTAAGAAACACCTCCTCGTATGCAGTACTGTAAGGTAGTGTTGTTATTAGTTCTTCTCTAACAAAACCGATATCTTGTACCTAGTACAGGCAAGTCACGTTGATCTGTAGACCATTTGTGGTTAAAGCATGTACAATCATGCCTTGTATTTTAATTATGCTTTATGCGTTTAAGGTTTGTTTGTTTGTTTCTTTATTGTGAAATTTCACAATGGGCGGGTTTATTATCATACGAGAATCTCTTCCAACCAACCCTACTATGAAATTTTTATATGTATGCGTGCGTGTAACATGTGTGAAAGTGTGTGCCTTGTTATTGCATTCGATCGACAGAATTGATATGCAATTCCGTTAATTTGATCCCAACGGAAATGTGTGACCCAGCCGGGAATCGAACCCGGAACCTTAAATGTAAGGTCAGGCGACCTAACCACTTTACCACCGGGCCATGTAAGGTGATACTCATCCTCAAACAATTCAAATGAAATAGCCTGTCAGAAAATATTGTTCTAAGAGATGAACTGGATTTAGGGCTTTCTCAATTAATTAAATTAATTGGCCGCATTCACGTCACCTCAATTGGCTCAATCACTAAAAGGTTAAGCAACTTACCCGCTACTCAACGTCACTGAATATCAGCATTCTTGCACAGATTAAGTTTGAGAAACAGGTAGAAATGATGACAAGTCAGGTGTGTTTCGCCTTTGAAAGCAGTTAATAGGGATGTGTGCCAAAACTTTTTGTATGTGGCGAGAGAGGGGACTGTTTCCGATTGTTGCGAAGTAAATGACGTACCGCCCTAGCGAGCATCATAATCATAATAATCATAATCATATTTATTTTTCAAAAAAGACTAGGTATCCACAACAATCATATAGGATACCTAATCTGGTGAAATCGTCAAAAAAATACATATTAGTTAAATTTCCAAATGGAAAACCATAGTAGAAAAAGAAATAGGGTCAAATTAAAAGACATAAAATAAAATTAAAATAATCGCATTAAAAAAAAACAAAAAATATTTAACAAAACAAAAAATATATAAAAAGAAATGTTAAATGATCCACTAATTAAATGCCAGCATAATTTGGAAATTATACCTTTTCAATAAACTATTTTATCATAATATCTATTTTATTATAAACATATATGTTAAGTATATTTTAACATTCAACTAACTACCAAAAATTATTTGACTTTGACAATGAATTATACTTTTTAAAAAAGGTATTTTTATATTAAATCCTATATTACTTAACATATATTAAATATTAATGACTGTTTCTTTCTTTTCTCACATATAACTTTATTTATATTATTTAATCGAATTTTATATTATATTTATTGCCGATTAAATAATGGAATTCCATTTTTTTATTATATTATCTTTTATTATTATTTTTTTTATTTTATTCTGAAGACCACATTTTAGGGCAATTTAGTGTCATTAACTTTTTACAAAAACTACATTTGTAAGCAACCAAGCAATCAAGCAAACTTGATTGTAATATTGGAGTCTTGTCCATCATAGAACAGGCTAGTACCAGTTGGGTGACAGAAACAAATAAGCAAAAGGTTAAGGTTTTGCCATTCGGTTCCTGTTATTTTTGAAAGCGCAATCAATGTTTTATAGTAATTAATTCTTAAATAAATAAATAAATAGTCAACTTAACAACTAAAACGCCTGAAGCGTAAATTTTAAAAAGTCCTATCAATATTGTAAAATAGCATTTCATGCCCTAAACTGTTTAAATCTAATATACAAATTATGTTTAGACTACAAACGATTCAGCTCAGCTGTAGAACTCGTCTAACGTATAGGAAGCACGTGTGGATGCCAATCTTCTTTTTATAAAACTCTAGAATAATTTTAAATCCAGAAGTCTAGTTTGGAGAGGGAGGCAGTTAAAAAGCTTAAAACTAACGTAATTAAATGATTTTCGTGTCTATGTAAGATGCACTCTTGGAAGGGCAATATTTAATCGGTGGCGAGTGTCATGGGTGTGGTGATCACCATTTAGTACACGTTTTGTGACGTTGGTTCTCGCATAAATTAGGCACCGAAGAATATATTCAGCTACCATAGTTAATATTTTATATTTCTTAAAGTACGGAACGCAGTGAGTATTTCGCGCAAGTCCCGCGAGGGCTCTTACTGCCTGCTTTTGGAGTATAAATATTCGAGAGCTATCATCGGTACGATGCTCTATGTATGAAGAGTGGAGGTAACGTAGATAGACTATTATATGTACCCATGGGACCTAACGGGATCGTGCAACTTGGGCTCGATGGCCTGCCTGTGTTTACTAAGGTCGGTCCAACTAACAGTTCAGCTCTCTTTTGGTGGCCTCCTCGAAGAACGTCTAAGTTGGAAAGGACCACCGTGAACTCTGCTTTCGACTGTAGTCTACAGTCGTTGATAGTTGGGATCGGAGGTTCGATTTCGAGGAACACCTCGGACAGGACTGGGCGCTTTGGGCATCGTGCGGTGTTAACCAGTCGACTGTGCACTTCGGCGGGTCTCTAAACGGTCTAATACGTTTCGTAAGCAGCGGAGATGGTGGCGCAGCCTCTACCTGATGTCAGATACTCTTGCAAGGACCTGTTGGCCACCCGGTCCCGTGTGAGGTGACGGGCAAAAGGCGCCCCCGATCCGCGATAACTTTGAACTGAATTACTACTAACATCAACTTGGTTTGTCGACTACAGCCGGCGAGCCCGTCACCACAGGAAGTTTTAACGATTAGTCGTTCTATCTCCCTGGAGTGAGCGTAGAAGACTTGGGACAAAACAGTCCACCATCTAACTACGCCACAACCCGCAAGAGACCAACGCCTTAACTGCGAGATAGCCAGTAATGTTACCTGGCGGGCCGACACTCGCGGCCTGGCTTCCAATTGTGACCAGATTTCTCCGGTCTCTCGATTGGTTCCGAGTTCTAAGTCGCTTGCGCGGTCCTCTCCCTTACAAAGCGGTGAAACGGTGTATTCCGAATCTATCGCGGACCACGGTCGGACGGACGGAGGTCGCGCAGGCGACCGCGACCAGACTGGAGGACAGGGAAATCCGTCTAAATCAAGTAGTAAGGGCGTGAGGTCGGTTCGCCTTTTCACTTCCTCTTTCTTACGGGCCTTCGGCATTTCTAGACTGTGGACTGTGTTTGTCCCTAAGTCTTTGACGTTCACTCAATTAGAAAATTATAGGATATCGTTATAACTTCCTGCGGCGGAAAATTTGCCTGTAGCAGTGGACAGCTCTCAATATACCTAAGGAAGAAAAAAAGAGAACACGGTGGCTTCTTAGGTGCACATGTTTCTTTGCTTTTTAACAGCAATACGACTGGAGAATGTTCCAGCCACAAACCGCCATATGTTTTCTTTCATCTCCCTTAGGTACGTCATCCTAATGTATCTATGTATGTACTCCCTCGCCGAGTTATTCACTTCACACCTTTCAGGAAGAGTCGCCCTCTAGCGGTAGAAAATGATAGTGTACATCCCCATTTGCAAAAGAAACAAAATAAAACCGGACATGTGCGAGTTTTATTCGAGCACCGAGGGTTCCGTACCTTAATAAGAAAGGAACTAAGAAACATTTTGACAACGAGAGAGCTTTGAAGCATTCCATTAATATTAGTATTTTTACCTTCCCTGCAGAGAGAAAGTATTGTGAACGCACTTCTATGTGTCTGGTTGTGACTGTGTGTATTCCTCTACGATAGCGCTTAACCCGTCGGACGCCAACAATGCCTATAGGCATTTTGCTCGCTTGACAGATCCGCGCGTGGCCCCCATACATATTACTCGTATATAAATATATATATTATACATGACTAACAAGATTAATTATTAGGTAACAAGAGCGAATTCCTAAAATATCTTATTTTTGGTTCTCACAGTTTTCGGAAAAGCATTCCAAAGTCGAGCTCTACGCTCGGTGAAAGGGATTGAAAAGAATTGAAACTCTGTGATTAATCTTTGCTTCTGCGTGTATATTGGCCTCAATCGGTTGTGCTTTGTCATGTGAGATTTAACTTCAACGAAAGGTGAAAGGTGTTCGTGGGGGGAGGGGGGGTTGTCTATGTAAAATCTCTCTCGGGTCCCGGCAATTATGTCAGGAGCCTACCTCGTGACCCATACGTGTTTGGGATTCTTTCCGGTTTACGGGTTACCTATGTGGGAGCATCTCCACATTTTCCGGACGCATTCTTGCCCAAACTTCTCGTCACGATCTCTGAGGGAGAGAAAATAACCGACGCGTCATTTTATTGTTTAGCGGTCACATATTTATATTTACAGAATCGTACCGTAGTAGGTACTACCATTGATTACATAGCGTATTAAAATGATCAACGTCGTACTACAATTTGGCAACCAGAATTTTAATACGAAACGCATCGTGTAGATGTCACTCATAATTTTTAAAAAATATTAATATCGAAATCGAAGACTATCGCGGCTGTTTAACGTTATAAATAGGATAAAAACGAATTTACTGCGTAAAGTTTGTAACACCCGACGTTTCGGCAATGTTACAACTGCTATTGTCCGTGGTAGACTGAACAACGGCGGTTGCAACATCGCTGAAACGTCGGGTGTCATGAAACTTCATGCGGTAAATTCCTCTTTATATTATTTATAATAAATATTGTTATTTTACCGCGTTCAATATTACGACTTTCGTGGTATGGTGGTGTATGGCGGCGCACAGTAGATGGCGCTGTAAATACGCCTGTTCGGAATAAAATAAAATAAAATAATAATAAATGATATTTAAAATCATATAAGAGCTCTTAATATTATTTATATAAATATGTCATTTTTTTATTTGGTTTACAGGTTTCAATACGAAATAATTATTTCACTTTAAGTTCAGATAGACTAATGTAGATAGCATTCTATCTCTCCGTATTGTTTCTGTGATACATAATAATATAGGATGAAAATATATAATTATAAAATATTGGGCTCATTTGCGTTTCTTCGTGAACTAAAATCGAAAGTTAGTTCGTATGAACGAGACAGGGCAATACGCTAGAGCGGAATGTGAAATGAACAGTTGACACTTTTGCGCATTAAAACAACCCACCAAAGATAAGGCATCTGAATCTAACACCGCACGAAATGTATTCAAATTTATTCGGAGGAGTATAAGTTCGACAGGTAGTTTTTATCGACGATTCTTCGTTTCATATTGCGCTCTAACGTATTGCACTATCTCATTCGCTTAAACTTATTTCAGTTTTAGTTCATTGTGGGAAAATGCCACTGATATTAAAGAGGTATTTATTTTCCAAAAAAAAACCGTGAGAGCAATACGCGGATTAAATAGGAGAGAATCTTGCACACCACTATTTCGTGAACTAAAGCTCCCCACCGTTTATGCCATACTTATTCACGAAAGCCTGTGCGAGTTCTATAAAAATAAAGGAAAGCACCAAACTCTTGCCCACATACATTCCCACAATACAAGGCACACATCGATGTATACTCATAATTCTATACCTGCAACATCACAATTTCAAAGGACAACTCAATACAGAAGCATAACATTTTATAACAGGTTACCAGAGGAATTAAAAAATATGCAAACATATGCACTATTTAAAAAACTTACCAAGGATTTTTTATTGCAAAAATGTCTATATGGCACAGATTTAAAAAAAAATATATTCACAATTGACTACTTGTTTATTTTATTTATTTTTGGATTTGGTATTTCTATTTTTGATATTTCTTAATGCTCTTTATAATATTTAGACAATGTAATGGTTGATTTTGTATAGTTTCATATTTCTAACGTTATATAATTTTATTTTTGCCAGATATATGATACGTTTAAAATATAAATATTATAAAAAATCTATTTATTAATTGTAACTTCTATACCCTCGCCGGGTTTTTTTTTTTTGGAATAAATAAACTTTGAATTTGAACGTGAAAGAAACGCAATCGGCCCATTATGCTAGTTAAACTTTAAATAATGCGAAATTTTAATTTAATGGAGGATACTATTATATATTAGCAAGTTTCTTTCCTTCATTTCGGCGAAGTTCAAGTTCTATCATTGTTACACATTTTCGATTCTCCATTGATTATCATTGTATTTTTTATCGGACCTAGAAAACAATGTCAGCTCTCACTCCAAACTCTATGATTAAGCTGTGCTTCTGCGCCTATATCGGCCTCAATCGGTCGTCCCTCGTCATGTGAGATTTAACTTCAACGAAAGGTGAAAGGTGTTCGTGGGGGGTCGTCTACGTGAAATCTCTCCCGGGTCCCGGCAATTATGCCGGCCCCCCGTGACCCATACGTGTTTGGGATCCTTTCCAGTTTACGAGTTACCTGCGTGACAGCATCTTAACACTTTCCGGACGCATTCTTGCCCAAAGTTCACGTCACGATCTGCGTGGGGGAGAAAATAACCGACGCGTAATTTTATTGTTTAGCGGCGGTACCATCTTGATATTTACAGAATATCGTACCGTAGTAGGTACTACCATTGATGATATAGCGTAAGAGATTGATCAAAGTCGTACTACAATTTGGCAACCGCTGTTGTCAAGGGTAGAGTGGACAACGGCAGTTGTGATATCGCCGAAACGTCGGGTGCTACAAAACTTTACGCGATAAAATTAGTTTTTGACCTATTTATGTGCTATGATTTATTTTCTGACTGTCAAAAGACGGGTTATATTTTTACAGCATATGTATGTACGAATTTACATACCAATTTGACTATGATACCGTTATTTGTGAGTGTCTTCTTGTGAGTGTCTTATTTGTGAGCGAATTGTCTCTTTAACTATTTATGCAGTAAAAGGGAAATTATATGCAGTAAAAGGGAAAAGTCTTTTGGTTTAAACACTTGAGACGATAAATTTACTTATTTTAATAAGAATTCATAATTGTTGATAATATGACCAATAAACATGGACTAACGATTTAAATTATTTTTTTAATATATACTACTACTTTTTGTGACTTAAATATAAAAGTTAGACATATGCTGTCGCTGACTTTTTTGTAGGCATTATCAAGCTCTACAACTTTCCTCTCGAACTTAATCATGTATCTCTCATCGTTAAGGCAGCGTTAGTTAGAAGCGTTTCCGTTCGACCGCTTATTCTCCGACTTACTTTGCAAATCCGACTACCACGAAAAAGTCTTTTCATTTTTCGGTTTAATATATAGCCTATGACACTCACAAATAACGTGGTATTCTATTGGTAAAAGAACTTTCAAAATCGGTTCAGTAGATCCAGAGATTACTTCGTACAACGTCACAAACTTTACCTCTTTATTATATTAGTATAGACTAGTGGAATATTTACTCAGTGTTTCCCGGTGGCCTTCATGACAATTCAGGGTGATCGGTTGAACGGTATAGGAGTTGATGTGCTGCGGTACTATCTAGTGGCGAGTGATAAAATTTTATCCGGGCTCAAATACCAATGTATACCAATTTTCATGGCGATCGGTGAAACGGTATAGAAATTAATGTGCTGCAGTGCCATCTAGTGGCGAGTGGCTAGTATAAAGTGGATATCATAAAACTTTTTCTATGAAAAAATACATATTATATGTACTTGCCAATCGGACCGACTGGTTTTTACCAGTTTGTCCCCTGTAAACAGCCCCCGCTCTACAGGAAACAATACTGTTTCCAGGCTCCCCTCCGCTGACATTCGGAATCACACACTATTGGCTGACTCCGTACGGTGAGCAAACCGTGAAGGAGCGCCCGAAGTTTGACTCCTAAGGGAAACTGGCCCGCAAGCCAGAGTCCTACCCGGGCTCGCCCTTCTGCGTAAAGGCCGCCGGATGGGTGTTGACCGGTGAGCTTGGCAGACCCCAAACGCATGGGTCTTAATGGCGTAACAGAAACAGGGCATATTAGCACCTATTATAAAGGATAGTCGGCGACGAGCGCAAATAGTGAGTTTGCAACGCGTTAAACACGTTCGATCCAATCGTTTACGCAAACATCTTACAATATACACGTGGAATTAGAGCAGTGATAGAAGCTCCTCTCCATTCCAGAATGCCGTACGCGATAACGCCGTGGGCTAAAGAACTGGGAAGGTAAATGTACGGTATAATAATTATTATTTCAACACAATAACTCTAACTCTTACAACTCAAAATATTTACCCACGCCCATAAAGAGTTAAGGGTGGTTTCTAAATTAATTAAGGAATCCTTTAAAGTATATTCCACGCTTGAGAGTAATCTTCTTAATGCACACGTTCATTCGCAAAAGTCACAGCAGAAATTAAACTTTTACGACTCTGCGTCTGAAGACGTACATAAATTTAAAATTATTCATGACAAAGATACACATCTAATATATCACTGTCCTTTTTAGTAATCAATTATGAATGAGCAGGGCAGAGGACTGAATAAAAACATGACTTGCATCTGTATCAAATACATATATTCACATATATACTAATATTAAAAAGAAGCAATGTTTGTAAGTTTGTACTTTTCTATGTTTGTACGTTAGTATGTAGGGGGTAATCTCCGAAACTACTTATCTGATTTCAAAAATTCTTTCACTAATGGAATGCTCTATTATCGATGAGTGCTATAGGCTATATTTTATTGTGATAGATCCATACTAATATTATAAAAAAGCAATGTTTGTAAGTTTGTACTTTTTTATGTTTTTAAGTTTGTATGTAGGGGGTAATCTCTGAAACTACTTATCTGATTTCAAAAATTCTTTCACTAATGGAATGCTCTGTTATCGATGAGTGCTATAGGCTATATTTTATTGTGATAGATATAGGCTTTCAATAAGAAATCACGATAATCGATTAAGCCGGTGAGTTGCTTTATCGGCATGCGCTGAAGAAACGGTTTAATATAAGTAAAAATTATATTAAACAAAAACATCGGCCTTAAAGAGGTCTATAAAAAAGTCCACGACAGCATACATCCAACCTTCATATTTAATATAGAACAACTTCTTTTGTGTCTCAAAAAAGTAAGAAAAATAAGTAGGCCGTGTTTGTTGAAGACATTAACAATAAAATATGAATCCTTATGAAAATAAATTAATTCATTATCACGGGTGTTATATAGATATAAAATTAGCCATATACTCTAAGTATTTAGGTGGTCTAATTATAGAGATATGAAATTAGTAACGCGTGGCGAGGAACGAGACGCGTTCTTCTACGAGATAGGTAGCGCTCTTCTAAGGGGGACGTCTTGTACTATATATAATAATAATAATAATAATAATAATAAACTCTTTATTTGCACTTAATAAGTATACAAAAAAGGCGAGCTTATTGCCACATGGCAATGTCTTACAGCTAACCTAAACATAGTGGTACATGCGCGCATTGTGAAAATAAAGATTATTACATAACATACAGACAAGTGGAAGAAATTAAGACTAAAAATGCCCGAGGAGAGGAAATTGGGAGAGGAACAGGAGAGAAAGGGAAGAACTGGTTATATATCTAAAGGTAAAGTCTAAAATTTACTATTTTAGTTTTTATGACGAGTAACTTATAGTAGGTATTCGAGTTATTGACTATTCAAATTAATAAGTCTTTATTTTGTTTTGTAATAAGATTTTACTGTCAATCAATAACTTTTAGTAGGTTCTAAAGTTTTTAAATATTTAATTTTTAATCTAACAGCTAAATCGTTGATAACTCATGCATTTTAAGTAAAGATTAGAGTAGTAATGAGACTTAACACCTAGCACAAACATTTTGATACGTCTAGGAGCAGTTTTTAACTATCAATTTGGACACGACGTAAATGAAATGAAATTAATCTGACTTTGCATCTAGTCCAAGAATATGGGGGTTTTCTCAGGAAAAAAATATCAGGAAAAGTATTTTTCTCGACGGTTTTTTATGTATTTTTGGACGCTGAATCCGATTTTCAACCTTGCAACCTCACTAGAGGTGAGCTAACTTCAGTAACCGCGGAAAACCGCAAAAAAATGCGTTTTATTTTGTTTTTCGCTTATAATTCACGAATAGAGCATTTTGTGATGACGATTACTTAAAACAAAATTAGAGTAGATAAAATTTCCTACAATACATACCTATTGACTTAATTCATCCGACGTACCAAACCACCGCTAAAGCGCGCTCAAAAATGGTTTTTGTCACTTAGAGCATTGATTTTACAAAATCAACGCTTAGAGAAAACCGCAGAAAATGGCATTTTGAAAGTGCTATAGAGTCGCGCTATGGACTTTGTGGCAAAAAAATACCATTTTTAATCGCGCTTTAGCGGTGGTTTGGAACATCAAAGGTATAAAGTTTGTAGATATGAATTGCAGGAAATTATGTCTACTCTAATTTCGTACTAAATAGTCGTTAATAAAAAATGCTTTATACGTGAATTATAAGCGAAAAACTAAATATAATGCATTTTTTGCGGTTTTTCGCGATTCAGGAATCGCGAACTTCAGGAAGTTAGCTCAGGGAGTTAGCTCAAGTTTACTTCAGGAAGTTAGCTCACATCTGGCGAGGTCGCAAAATTAGAAATCGGATTCAGCGTCTAAAAATACATATAATATCGTTGAAAAAATACTGCTGGATTATTTTCTTGAAAACGACATGCTTGTATCTCATATGCTTGGACTATCCAGGCAGATTCGGATTCACAAAGGTGTAATTAGTTAAAAGTACCCGGAATATCAACTTACTGAAGCATCCATTAGAATTCATAAATAGAGATTCTAGCCCGCTTATGGTCGTCGCTGCTCTGCTTGGGTGGATCGTTCGCAGCAGCGTCGGTATATTCGTAAGGATGTTTTCCGGCTCGACGACTTATTGAAACTTCAATCTTGGAAAATTGTGTTTTATTCAATCTCCGGCGAGCGCTCTTGTGGAAGCTTAACGCTCCAGTACTTCTCTTTCGCAGAATCATCTTAACGCTGCGAAGAGCTGCACAATGCACATGCCTGTGTCTAAATTTACATCATGATACATTTACATAAGGGGCATCCACATATTACGTAATCACGTTTATGAAATTTTCGGACCCCCCAACTGCAACTGCAACTGGAAGTAAGGGCACGAGTGTCGGCCCGCTGGATGATTAATATGGTTATCTCGCAGTAAGGCGTTGGCTTCTTACGGGCGAGTGGCGTAACTAGACATATTGAGATGTCAACCACAACGGCCGAACCCGTCACCGCAGGACGTTTTAACGATTCATCGTTCTATCGACCGTGCAGTGAGCGTAGAAGACTTTGGACATTACAAATCCGACGTCTAGCTACGCCACAACCCGCAAGAAGCCAAGGCCTTTACCGCGAGATAGCCAGTATGTTACCTGGCGGGCCGACACTCGCGCCCTTGCTTCCAATTGTGACCAGATTTCTCCGGTCTCTCAATTGGTTCCGAGTTCGATGTTGCTTGCGCGGTCCTCTCCCTTACGAAGCGGTGAAACGGTGTGCACCGAATCTATCGCGGACCAAGGCGTCCTTCGCCCGACTCTGAACCGGGATCGTATGGCCAATGGTGATTTCAAGAGCCGTAGCCGTAAGGTAAGCAACCACCCCCGCTCTATAGGAAACAATACAGTTCCCAGACTCCCCCGACTGTTAGTCGGAGAGCACAATCGATTGGCTTGCGCCGCTCGGTGCGCTCGATTCCCAGGGGAGACTGGTTGACCCAGTGTCCTACCCAGGTTCGCACCCCATGCGTGGAGGCCATCGGATGGGTGTTGACCCGTGAGTGTGACCGACCCTGAACACATGGGTCATCGTGGCCACCTCATCATGGGCCCGTTAGCTCCCGGCGTAACTATAAGACAGTGGACTGTTTTTTTCTCAATTCTACTACGCTCACCTCACGGGAGACAGAACGATCTAATATCGTTAAAAATTCTTGAGGTGACCGCCCGTTGTAGTTGACAGCTCCAGTTGTAAGTATGTGTTTCTGTGTGTGTGTATTCCTATACGATAGCGCCTAAACGCTTTTGTGAGTCGGTGTGTCTGTGTCTGTGTGTGTGGGTGTGTGTATTTCTCGACAATAGCACCTAAACGCTTTATCCGATTGTGCTGGAATTTGGCATGCAGCCATCATTCTGTCAAGGAAAAAGAGTTGAAAAGATTGCAGTGTAAAATCAGTCCACCAGAGGGCGCGCTAGTCACACTTCAGTCTTGAAATATTGCCGTTAGAGACTTGAAATTCGGTACACAGATGCGTTGTCGAAATCACGTTTTGAAATTTTGGTTGGATTATAGTCCACTGTAAATCGTCTATCGTTCAAGGCTTACTTCAGTTTGTTGAATATGAAATTAATTGCGATTGCGACGCAACGGCCACCAATACGGCAAAAGAGCGGTATAGCATTTGCAGAATATAAGCTGCGGTTAAAATACTCAGTTAAAATATATAATAACAGCTGTTCGCTTACCGTGAGCTAACGGGCCCATGATGAGGTGGCCACGATGACCCATGTGTTCAGGGTCGGTCACACTCACGGGTCAACACCCATCCGACGGCCTCCAAGCACGGGGTGCGAACCTGGGTAGGACACTGGGTCAACCAGTCTCCCCTGGGAATCAAACCTCTGGCGCTCCTGGACGGTCTGCGCACCGAGCGGCGCAAGCCAATCGATTATGCTCTCCGACTAACAGTCGGGGGAGTCTGGGAACTGTATTGTTTCCTATAGAGCGGGGGTGGTTGCCTACCTTACGGCGACTGCTCTTGAAATGACCATTGGCCATCCGATCCCGGTTCAGAGCCGGGCAAAGGACGCCTTGGTCCGCGATAGAATCGGTGTACTCCGTTTCACCGCTTCGTAAGGGAGAGGACCGCGCAAGCGACCTCGAACTCGGAACTAATCGAGAGACCGAAGAAATCTGGTCACAATTGGAAGTGAGGGCGCGAGTATCTCGAGCCCGCCGGTTTTATTCCTGGCTAACTCGCGGTAAGGCGTTGGACTCTCACGTGTTGTGGCGTAGCTAGACGTTAGAATGTATTGTCCAAAGTCTTCTACGCTCACTGCAGGGCGATAGAACGACTAATCGTTAAAACGTCCTGTGGTGACGGGCTCGCCCGTTGTAGTCGACACCGCAAGATGTTCGCTTAGCGTAAAGTTTCGAATCGTGTTGCTAATTTGAGTAGGGTGGCGTTTATTTGCCTTTTTAGACGGTACCTTTAGATATATAGTGATAGACATCCTGTTCGCTTCTTGTTCTTCGCTACCCGCCGCCTTTCGCTGAACGCTGACTTTGTTGGGCTAGTCGCCGCCGCGCAGCCCCCGCTAGTGTTTGCCCGCGTTACTTATTTCATGATATCTCTAAAACTATTCCACCTAAAAAATTACAGTATATGGCTAATTTTATCTCCATTTAACACCTATGATGATGGATTAATTCATTTTGATAAAGGTTCATATTAAACTGCCTTCAACAAACTTTAACGACTTTTTTTTCTTATTTTTTTGGAGATACGCTGACGATTTTTTATAGATCTCCTTGAGGCCGACGTTTTTGTTTTACTTAGTTTTCAAATATACCAAACCGTTTCGTCAGCGCACGCCGATAAAGCACATCACCAGCACATTTTCTCCGACTCGATTTACAAAGAACGCGATTTCTAATTGAAAATTAATATTTATTACACTAAATCATAACCTATAGCACTGCTCGATAATTTAGCTCTCGATAAGTAGTTTTGGAGATTACCCCCTACATACAAACTTACAAACATTACCTCATTTAAAATATTAGTATAGATAATTTGTTTTTTTTCTATTTTTCGACACAGCCGTGGTATTTATTTATTTTATTGGAATTATCAAGTTAACCATTTACAATAAATATAATATTAAAACAAATGGCAAAAACTTTCCTTTTTCATTCACTGGCTAGTGCTGCCCAACTGGGATATACCCGTTCCAGGGCAAGCAATTTATATTTTTACATTTAAAGCGAGGGTCGATGACCAACCAAACACAATAATAATAATAATAATAATTTTAAAATATGTATAATAATAATAAATATATATATATATATATATATATATATATATATATATATATATATATATATATATATATATATATATATATATATATATATATATATATATATATATATATATATATATATATATAAATATGTATAATAAATAAATATATATAATAAAATTTTAATAAAAAAATACAATATTATATAGGAAATAGAAATACTAAATACATTAGAATACACATATACACACATACATACATATAAACACAATATATTATGTTAAGTCAACCTCAACTTATATGATAGATAAACGCTCTTCTTGCAACAGCCATTTATTTATTTTGATTTTAAACAAATGAAAATTGGAGCTGGTTTTTGTGTCACTGCTTAATTTATTATAAACTGTTGTAGCTATGAAAGAGTAGTGTCGCTGTCCGAAAGTCGTCTTCATCCTAGGTACATTCAAATTATCACTCAGGAGTTGTCTAGTGCAGTGATTCCCTAACTATGCGTACCACCGCTTCTACCACGTACGCGACGCTTCTTAAGGTGGTACGCAAGCAGCCATGGCCATAGGACATACATATATAGTAAATAATTAGATAAAACGTTTTTAAATTTCGCGCTTTGACACCCGCGCGGGCGCGCTCTGTCGCTAGTTTGCATTTGTGTTTCGCCTAGTTGTGTTCCACCAAGGAATCAACTAGAAAAGAAAAGAAAGGAATCTCTGATAGACAGAAAGGAATCTCTCAACACAACTAGAAAGGAATCTCTCAACACACAAGAAAAGAAAGGAATCTCTCAACACAACTAGAAAAGGAATCTCTCATAGAACTATCTTGCGATGGAGGTTTGCAAGCGGAATTCAACAAACTCGAGTTGTGTAATTTTGGCTAAAAGTTAAAAATTAATATCCATCGCTGTCTAGAAAAGCATTACTGTTTATGATTCCTTTTACAGCCACGTATCTCTGTGATTTTCTGCTATGTTGATAATAAAAAACAAATATCGTAATAAGCTTAACATATAAATAGGATAGAAAACGAATTTACCGCGTGAAATTTGTAGGACCCGACGTTTAGTCGGACGTTTAGTTAGACGATAGTCTTCGATTTTATAAGCTTAACATAGACCCTAATTTGCGACTAAAATTAAATACAACTGAGCCAAATATTTCCTTCTCTTGTCTCGAACATGCAGCACCATTTTTCGCACTAATTGTATTTTTATTTTTCTATAATAAATAATAGAGTATTGTATTTTTTTCTATAATTAATAAATAAACATAAATTTTTCATAAATAGTTGTTGCAGTTTTTATTACTTTTTTACATTTATTACATTTAGAACTTTTTTTTTAACTTTTACACTTCAGTGGTACGCTACTGATTTATAATTTTGTGAGTGGTACGCGAAATTAAAAGTTTGGGAACCGCTGGTCTAGTGGGTTTCGTGTGCGTAATAATAAAAGATTTATTTTGTTTGGCCACGAAAACCCAACGTAGTGCAGTTTTAACCCCTCGAGCGCTTACGTTTGAATTGTAGTTTCTCTTAGAGAACGCGAAGAAGAAGAAGATTACATCACAACAAAAATATAGCGTTTCAGGAAAACGACGATTACTCGTATAAAGAAGACCTGTTTTATGTTCCTGTTGAAATTTGCTATTAGATACGTGTAACGTCGTTTTGTAAAGCAATAAGCATTATTCAGAATTATCTGTCAAAGTTGTGGTACAGAAAAAAAACTGCCTTGTTCAACATTTCTGTTTTTTTTCTGGAAATAAATCACCCTATGCAAGAAATTGTGAATTCTTTTATATTAATTATAATATGCTTCATTCAACCTATGACTTCGTTTTACTTATAGCCATACAAAAATAAATAAATATTCGGTGTTGAAAATCAACATGAATATTGAAGTTTTTGGTTTGGTTTGGTTCAATCATAGACTAAAAAATGGCGACTGTATGAAAAATAATGAACCAACTAGTTAACGACAGAGAATATCGTTCATACCACAGGCCGTATGATTTATGTGAGGTATCAAGGGTAAAGAATTGGTAAACTTCGGCGCCGATCTCGGCTGGGACTGATGTCCCCTTTGCCGCTCTACGGTAATTTCAATTGTGGGACAATTGTCGCGTTTGCCGCTCAAGGGGCATAAATAATAACCTAGCATCCAAAACTTGAGCCTCTTTAAAGAGTTCATTAGGATAATATTGATATGGTATTCTAATAAGCTTGCCTAGCAAGGCGATATAGAATGTGAAAACATAGGAGTGCCTAGCAAGGCGGGCTCGGTTGCACATTAATGAGAACATTAGAAAAATAACGGTTGTATCACCCCAAGTCTTTCTCAGTAAGCATACAACCCCCCCCCCCACCCACCACCCTCGCACGCAAAACCTCTAAGCTCCTCTATCACCCCCCCCCCCCCACCTGATAGTAATTGGTCTATACAACTGGGTCTTATTGGCGAAACTGCAACAGGGTCCATTTGCTCTCTTTTTGGGTACATATTGAGATGTCAACCACAACGGGCGAACCCGTCACCGCAGGATGTTTTAACGATTCATCGTTCTATCGACCGTGCAGTGAGCGTAGAAGACTTTGGACATAACAATCCGACGTCTAGCTACGCCACAACCCGTTAGAGACCAACGCCTTACCGCGAGTAGCCAGGTTTGTTACCTGGCGGGCGGCACTCGCGCCCTAACTACCAATTGTGACCAGATTTCTCCGGTCTCTCGATTGGTTCCGAGTTCGAGGTCGCTTGCGCGGTCCTCTCCCTTACGAAGCGGTGAAACGGAGTGCACCGAATCTGTCGCGGACCAAGGCGTCCTTTGCCCGACTCTGAACCGGGATCGGATGGCCAATGGTCATTTCAAGAGCTGTCGCCGTAAGGTAAACAACCACCCCCGCTCTATAGGAAACAATACAGTTCCCAGACTCCCCCGACTGTTAGTCGGAGAGCACAATCGATTGTCTTGCGCCGCTCGGTACGCAGACCGTCCAGGAGCGCCAGAGGTTTGATTTCCAGGGGAGACTGGTTGACCCAGTCTCCTACCCAGGTTCGCACCCCATGCGTGGAGGCCATCGGATGGGTGTTGACCCGTGAGTGTGACCGACCCTGAAACAGAATGGGTCTTCGTGGCCAACTCAGCAAGGGCCCATTAGCTCCCTCCTCTTTTTGGGTACAGTACATTGGAGATCAATAAATGCAATACGTGTGATCTGAGCATGTGGTCGAAGGATCGAGAAAATTTACGCTGCCTATACACCACGCGCCCCGAAGGATTGTCATTAATTATCTACAACGGACCAGTAGCACAGTAGCGGTATAGATATATACAGTAGCGGTATAGGTATCTATACCACAGTAGCGGTATAGATATAACTCAATAACCTCCAAACTGGTGACCCCAATCATTGGTAAAGCAGCGGTAAAAGAGTAATTTAGGATTTATTTGTTATCCTTCGTCAGTCCTCCACAATCGTAAATCATGTTGTCATGTAAATCAATATTTTATATCGTGTACTTAACATTGTTTCTTTTTCGTTGACCTTAGGTATCGTGTGGCATTCAGGGAAACGCTATGCTGTGGAAGAAAGATGGGCACCTCCAATGGAAGCGGCTTCACGAGGGAACACTCCAGTTTCAGGGAGACCAGCATGACCGGCGACGGCTCCCAACTGGTCAGGGTCAGGTCTGTCGTCGGCAATAGGATAAGAAGAGCAGAATCACAAAGGTAGGCTAGATGACACACTAAATAAAAATCTGATGTATTTTATACGATAGGTCACTTAACAACGACAAATTTTAAAAAAATAACTTAGAGATGACTGCGCGATGTATAAGATTTAAATGTGTCGCCGTAGGTTGTAATTTCATAAGCAATAATAGATTCAACCAGGGAAAAATACAGACTTCTCAGCTGATTGTATTTGAGAATGTATTTTAGGTGGTAGATTTTTATAATTATTTGTCTAAATTTTTTTCAAATGTTATTAATGTGCACTTCCCAGTTGAATTTTTTATCAATCGTTAATCCAAGGTACCTTTTAGCATCAACTTTTTTATATGCTCACACCGACAGTCCGGTTGTGGATTATGTAGACAGTTATGCGTGTGGAATTTAATTGCAAAGCTACTTCTCGTTCTCTTGCCTGCGATGACCTGATATGCATAACTTTATTTTTTTTCGGCATTGATTATCAACCCGTTGTTATGGGCATATTCCATTATTATTCACATTAGGTAGACTCCCTAGAAACCAGATAGGATAATCTGCGCTTCGGATCGAGCAAATCAAATTGCTGGTTTAACCGTCCAATGTGACTTGTGCTCGCCTGTATGCTACGCCAGCTACGACAGCTACGCCTCGAATGCTACGCCAGCAGAGCTGCAATTTGCGCTTGCAAATCTTCGAAGAGCGTCGCCAGTTCTTCCGTAGATAATGCCATTTTGCCGGGATTAAATTACGACACGAAGCGCGAAATCTTACGCTTTGAAATTTTCAGGAATGTCTGGAGGCAACAAATTGTGTGTACAGTCACAACGGATAAAATACTATCAGAAATTAGACACGCAGTTTGTTAACACTTTAAGGACCATGGGACTTAAGTGTCCCATAATTTCAAAATCATTTTATAAATTATCGAATACGAATAATTTAAAAATTGCATTTTATCCTTGTTATTGAGACATCAAAATCTAAATATTAGCAAAAAAATATAATGTTTGATAATAATTCATAATATTTTTTTTAATTTCGCAAATGACCAACGAACTCTGGTGACTTTAAACAATGAAATAAAATATTTATGGCAACTTTTTTAAACTGATTTAACTTTCCTTGCAAGGAAAATATTGTTGACCCACTTCTGTGTGTGTCTTGTCTGTTTATCTATCAGTCTGTATTCCTCAACGATAGCGCCCAAACGCTTCATCCGATTGAGCTAAAATTTGGCATGCAGGCATCTGGTCATTGCATGAGTTGAAAAGATTTTGGTTGAAATCGGTCCAACAGGGGGCGCATTAGTCATACTTCCATCTCGAAATATTGGACTTAGAAACTTGAAATTCGCTACACAGGTGCTTCGTTGGACCGAAATCACAATGTGAAAATTATTTTAAGCAGTACCTTTGTAGTCGTAAATATTTGATAATATTTTAAGTCGTACCCATGTACCTAGTCGTAAATTTATTATATATAAATAATCGTAATATTTATAGTCGTGAATATATCAAGTCGAAATATTTAAAGTCTCCCATACATTAATTATTTAGTAATGCCCCTAAAATCGGCAACGCTAGCAATACGTGGATCGTGGAAATTCGAATTCGAAGGCTAACGGAGACCCTTGTTTGCAACTAGGGTTGTCGACTACAGCGGGCGAGACCGTCACCTCAGGAAGTTTTAACGATTAGTGGTTCTATCTCCCTGGAGTGAGCGTAGAAGACTTGAGGACAAAACAGTCCACTATCTAGCTACGCTACACGCCCGTAAGAGGCCAACGCCTTAACCGCGAGATAGCCAGTAATGTTACCTGGCGGGCCGACACTCGCGCCCTTGCTTCCAATTGTGACCAGATTTCTCTATCTCTATCTATCGCGGACCACAGCGTCCTTTGCCCGGCTGTTCACCCAGGATCGGGTAGCCGATGGTCGTTTCAAGAGCAGTCGCCGTAAGGTCGGCAACAACCCCCGCTCTATAGGAAACAGTACTGCTTCCAGACTCCCCTGACTGCTAGTCAGAGTGCACAGTCGATTGGTTTACGCCGCACGGTGCGCAGACCGTCCAGGAGCGCCAGAAAGTTGATTCCCAGGGGAAACTAACCATAAGATCAGAGTCCTACCCAGGCTCGCACTTCATGCGTGGAGGCCGTCGGATAGGTGTTGACCCGTGAGTGTGACCAACCCTGAACAGAATGGGTCTTCGTGGCTAACTCAGCAAGGGCCCATTAACTCCCTACAACCTCACAAACTTTACCTATTTATAATATTAGTATAGATAAAGAATCGTCAGTTTTATAGTCGTTAATATATCAAGTCAAAATATTTTAAGTCTCCCATACATTATTTATTTAGTAAGGAACCCTAAAATCGGCAACGCTAGCAATACGTGGATCGTAGAAATTCTAATTCGAAGGCTAACGGAGACCCGCGTTTGCAATTTGACTTTCTAAATTGAATGATATGACACACGTTCCAAATTTAAATTTTCGTTCCCTTGCGTTGCATATTAACAGGAATGTTTTCCAACTGCGCATCGACTTTATTTGTGAAATAAAGTCGTAGTACTTACTTAAATACGGCGGTATTAAAGAAAATGCTTTTCTTGTATGCGAGATATAGCAAACAGAATTTAACAGCAAGATTTCGGTCCAACAAGGCATATGGGCACTGAATTTCTAGTCTCTAACTGCCATATTTCGAGATTAAATTATGACTACACACCCAGTACATACCCACATACAGACACACACACACGCACACACACACACACAAACACACTGAGAGACTTCAATGGAAATCGCCTTAACCCCTCCTATCGCGGGGTAAAAATTTAGTCGTCACCTCTGCCCGGGACAGTTTTGCGCGTGAAGTCGATGGCCTTGAGAAAAACGACCATAACTTTTAAACTACTATACGGATCGTAAAAAGAATAACTGTAAAATGATCGCATTGAAATTTGAAATTTATAATATTATAACCTTATCTCGTCAAACAATTAAGATAATAATGAATAAATATTTAAAAAGTTGGCATTTTACGCAGCGCGGAGCGCCCTAACCAATATTGGTTAGATACAATTTTAGCATTTGTAAGCGTCTAACCAAAAATGGTTAACTCAAATAGGAAGGGTTAATCGTCTCATAGAGGCTCAAAATGGATATTTCCATCTTCATCTGGAAAAAAAACTTGCGTGTTCACAATACTTTCCCTTGTCGTCGCCCTCTGGTGGACCGATTTCAACTCTTGCCATGACCGAATGATATCTACATGCGAAATTTCATGCTCAATCGGATGAAACGTTTAGGCGCTATAGTGGAGGAATACACACACACACACACACTTACACAGACCCACAAACTCACAGCCAGACTTCAGTCCGGAAATGGACCTAATCGTCTCAGGGGGTGTAAAATGGATATTTGCCTCATTATCTCTTTTTTTTTGAGCGTTTACAATACTTTCCCTAGTGCGGGGAAAGTAAAAACCTGAAAGTAGCGGGTACGGAACCCTAAAAATACGGAATCCTAATTTCATAATTAGTGTAATTCACGATGTGTTAAGCGTGGAGATACAGCGGGAGGAGGGAGGAGGTAGGCAAAGGCAAAGCCAGAGGATTGACGAGGAGAATCGGGATAATTAATCTTTCGAGAGACTGATGGGATTGCGCGTGGATTGAGTGTATGACAAATTGCTTTTTAAACAAAGAAATCAATTCCTTTATTAAATAGATTTTTGGTCGTGAACAAAAGGGGAGGAACTGGAAATGTAGGAACTGCAGGAAATAGTGCTGCTTCCAGACTCCCTCGACTGTTAGAGTGCACAATCGATTGGCTTATCCGCACGGTGCGCAGACCGTCCAGGAGCGCCAGAAGGTTGATTCCTTGGGGAAACTAGACCTAAGGCCAGAGTCCTACCCGGGCTCGGACTTCATGCGTGGAGGCCGCCGGATGGGTGTTGCGCCGTGAGTGTGACCAACCCTGAACAGAATGGGTCTTCGTGGGCAACTCAGCAAGGGCCCATTAACTCCCAGAATACTTAGACAATGGACAATCCACTATGTATCTCCGCCAACTATGTTACCGCCCGGCAACGGGTATAGTTAACCCAGCGGGTAGACGAAGCGCACTCACTACCCGTTATGGCAGTTTTCTCAGGCCTCCCGACTGGTAATAGGTTTGGAGTCGCTTGCGCGGTCATCTCCCTTGTGTAGCTATGATTCGGTGTTTACCGAATCTATCGCGGACCACGGTATCCTTTGTCCGACTCTTCGCCCGTTACCGGGTAGCTGAATGGTCGTTTACTTTTTTATTTATTTTTCTATAAACCAGTTGATAGGAATTCCTACACTTGGTTATCGAAAAATATTAACAAAATTTACAGCATAATATGTAAGCATATACCAAAATTATAAGGTATAAGGTATGAACGTTGGTGTTACAAGGTATAAACGTTGAACATCCAAGCTCAGATTTTCTAGGTTATATAGAGGAAATAAAATTTTCCAATATTTTCTATTAAAAAGTCTTACATAATTTCATACAATTTACTTATGGAAAATAGTATTAATAATCAAACAGGATTATTGCCTCATTTCACAAACTATCAAATAAGAAAAATACAAATACAATCAGTAATAATAACATCTTGCGGTGTCGACTACAACGGGCGAGCCCGTCACCACAGGACGTTTTAACGATTAGTCGTTCTGTCGCCCTGCAGTGAACGTAGAAGACTTTGGACAGTACAATCCTACGTCCAGCTACGTCACAACCCGTGAGAGTCCAACGCCTTACCGCGAGTGAGCCAGGAATAAACCCGGCGGGCTCGAGATACTCGCGCCCTCACTTCCAATTGTGACCAGATTTCTCCGGTCTCTCGATTGGTTCCGAGTTCGAGGTCGCTTGCGCGGTCCTCTCCCTTACGAAGCGGTGAAACGGTGTGAACCGAATCTATCGCGGACCAAGGCGTCCTTTGCCCGACTCTGAACCGGGATCGGATGGCCAATGGTCATTTCAAGAGCAGTCGCCGTAAGGTAGACAACCACCCCCGCTCTATAGGAAACAATACAGTTCCCAGACTCCCCCGATTGTTAGTCGGAGAGCACAGTCGATTGGCTTGCGCCGCTCGGTGCGCAGACCGTCCAGGAGCGCCAGAGGTTTGATTCCCAGGGGAGACTGGTTGACCCAGTGTCCTACCCAGGCTCGCACCCCATGCGTGGAGGCCATCGGATGGGTGTTGACCCGTGAGTGTGACCGAAACCTGAACACATGGGTCATCGTGGCCACCTCATCATGGGCCCATTAGCTCCCAGTAATAATAACAATAGTTAATAGCCGATGATCAGAAAAAAAAACGCAATTGTATAATAGTAAATATAAATAACTAGCTGACCCGGCGAACTTCGTACCGCCTAACAGCCAATGAATGTCGTGTTACAGATTAGTTGAACTTAATTTATGATTTTATGAAAGTAATACAAAAAAAATTATAAAAGTACAAAAATTAAGTACTTATATCAATCGCGTGTCAGCAAGACATAATCGAATTAAACTATTTACATATTGTGCATCATGGCAGGCACTCGGTTTAATTCACTTCACTTTTTATTTGTTTATCAGGCGAAAGAACAAATAAAGCGCCGATTTGCCGACACGTGAACATGCCACGTACAATTGACCATAAGAAAACACGGATTTACATTTGGTGTGGGAAAATGTTTTTCTTTTATTTTAAATTTACGACAATTTTCCAATTTTCGTTTTAAATAGTTATTCTTCTATTCGGGAAGGAGGCAATAACAACAAATAAAAAACCATGAAAACCCAGCCGTTCTCGAGTTATAAGTGTTCGAACAAACCCGACTTTGTTTTTTATATAGATATTAATAGTCAAGAAAGTCAATAGAGTTGCGAAAAATCGATATTGTTGAAATCCCCAATGATATTAATCAAATACATATCAAAATACAAATATTTTCAATCAAAATACACTGTATATTTTTCTTAAAGTGAACCTTTACGAGGCCCCTGATATATTATGGAAGTTTATTGTAGAATAACTAAGATTGGCAGAGATTATTTCGAACCTTGCTCAGTCACGCCCGTCACACAATGACGCAAGTCCCGTTTCAAGAGCGATTGAAACTAGATAAACTGCCGTCCCCATTCTATAGAAAACAAAGCCGTTTCTAGACAACCCCGGCTATCTGTCGGAGAGCACAATCGATTGATAGTAATATTAGAAGAAAACAAAATTAAAAAGCCACGTCCCAAAAAAAATCTTTCAAAAATCATAATTTTTAAAATAAAATATTACAATTTTGTAACCAAATTACAAACGCCAACAAATTTTAAGATCAAAGATCAAAATCAGGTATTAAATTCAAAGTTTAAAATCATTGCTTAAATTTATATATTTAATTTCACACGATTTATTTCCGTCCGAAAATATAGAGTCGGAAATGATTGAGATCATTGCTAATCAATAATAATTGTCACATATTTTATTATATACTATATTTAATAATGTTATTTCGGGAGCTAACGTTGCTGAGTTGGCCACGAAGACCCATTCTGTTCAGGGTTGGTCACACTCACGGGTCAACACCCATCCGGCGGCCTCCACGTGTGAGCCTGGGTAGGACTCTGGCCTCCAACTCTGACTAACAGTCGGGGGAGTCTGGAAGCAGTACTGTTTCCTATAGAGCGGGGGTGGTTGCGGACCTTACGGTGACTTCTCTTGAAACGACCATCGGCTACCCGATCCTGGGTGAACAGCAGAGCAAAGGATGCCGTGGTCCGCGATAGATTCGATACACACCGTTTCTCCGCTTTGTAAGGGAGAGGACCGCGCAAGCGACCTAGAACTCGAAACCAATCGAGAGACTGGAGTAGTCTGGTCGTAATTGGAAGTAAGGGCGTGAGTGTAAGCCCGCTAGGTAATACTCCTGGCTATCTGGCGGTTAAGGCGTTGGCCTCTTACGGGCTTGTGGCGGAGCTTGATGGTGGGCTGTTTTTGTCCAAGTCTTCTGCACTCACTTGAGGGAGACAGAACGACTAATCGTTAAAACTTCCTGAGGTGACGGGCTCGCCCGCTGTAGTTGACAACTCGAGTTGTAATTGTATGTATATGATTTAATTTAGATAATATGACTTTGTATTTAGGAAATTAAGGTTTAGATTTAGGATATCCAGCGACGAACAAAAGGTAGATATTTTTTAGATTACGTGGGCAAATTTATGTCAAAATCAACATAATATTGCGCTTGATCTTGATAAGTATAGCGTGGTGATAAGTGATTTTATTTTATGCATAAAATACTATACCATTGTTGATTTTCATGGCTTTGGAAAATGGACCACAGAACAAAATTAATGTAGACCTGCACTTTAGGAAAATATCATTAAAGACAACTTATTAGGAAAATTTATGGTAATGAAATAATTTTTTATCAAAAATAAAACTACAAAATGATTTCAAATCTATTCTATTATAACGCTAAAATATAGAATTTATTTATTTTATTGGAATTATCAAATTAACCATTTATAATAAGTATAACAAATAGCAAAAACTTACCTCTTTCATTCACTGGCTAGTGCTGCCATTTATATTTTTACATTTAAAACGAGGGTCGATGAATCAACCAAACACAATAATAAAAATAATAATTAAAAGATATACATAATAATAATTAAAAGATATACCCACATACATACATATAAACTCAATATATGTTAAGTCAACTTCTCGACTACATCGATCATGGCATTTATAGATAAACGCTCTTCTTGCAACAGTCATTTATTTATTTTGCTTTTAAACAAATGACAATGGGGGCTGGTTTTTATGTCAGTGATTAATTTATTATAAAGTCTTGTAGCTATGAAAGAGTAGTGTCGCTGTCCGAAAGACGTCTTCATCCTAGGTACATTCAAATTATCACTCAGGAGTTGTCTAGTGGGTTTCGTGTGCGTAATAATAAAAGATTTATTTTTTTGGCCACGAAAACCCAACGTAGTGCAGTTTTAATAAATAATAACCTAGTATCCAAAACTTGAGCCTCTTTAAAGAGTCCATTTGAAGGATATTGATATGGTTCGCGATGCATGATTTTTAAAAGAATGCAATAATAATTTAAATAAACAAACTACTTTATTATTTAACTAAAACACTGACAATATTGTTTGGATTCAGCATCGTAGCCATAACAGCATGATCGACAAAGCCTGGATACTTTTCCAACTGATTTTTCTTCTCATGCTAAGCCTGAAAGCGGCGCTTCTTTAATGTTCAGTGGGCAGTAGAGGAACAAGTACGGCTGCAACTCTTCTTATGTTGAAAATCCTCTGATGACATCCTCTGAATTGAACTTCATGGCAAACCAGATATATCAGAGAGTTGATCAATTGTTCGACGACGATCTTCACGGATGAGGCTATTGATTTTTTTTAAATTGCTGTCAGTTCCTGTTACTTTATTAATTTAAAGTAATTACAAAATCCTAAACTCTTTGGGTAATTATACAAATCCATATCTTTAAACCACAGCGCTTCCAGGAACAGGCCCTGGCGACTCAATCGCAGACGAGCGCGTGGAGTATCTACGCACATCGCGCGTGTGGGGGGGGGGGGGGTATCTTCGGCGTCGCACCGCGGTATTTCCGTGCAGGTTTGAGACCACAAAAATTCGATGCGGTGACCAAACTTGATTACGTAATCTGGACGGGCACCCCCTCCCCACCCCTTGACGTAATCAAGCGTAAGCCTCAGCTCCAACCCCCCCATTCTCCCCTCGTTGATTACGTAATACGTGGATGGCCTCATATATAATTATTTTCATTACGTTTTTTACAGATTTATTTCTGGTTCATAAATTTGTCTATGTAGAATAATATAGATAGATGTATATTTCAAGAATGCAAACAAGTAGACCTTTCATTTGGCACAATACGATATATTAACGCTAAATTATTAACATTTGGACATTTCGACCATTACTCTCTTGATATTTAGACAGTTAAGGTACTTTATGGCACTCGGCATGACCTAACTGCTGTAACAATCCTACTAATATTATAAACGCGAAAGTTTGTATGTATGTATGGATGTTTGTTACTCTTTCACGCAAAAACTACTGAATTGATTTTGATGAAACTTTACAATAATATAGCTTACACATCAGAAAAACATATAGGCTATAATTTATAAAGATATAGCGTGAATTATCTAAAATATAACGATAACTGTCAAGTAAGTAGGAAAAAATCTAAGAAATTGACATTCGAAAGTTAAATTCTATCCTACTATCCTACTAATATTTCCTACTATCCTACTAATATTATAAACGCGAAAGTTTGTATGTATGTATGGATGTTTGTTACTCTTTCACGCAAAAACTACTGAATGAATTTTGATGAAACTTTACAATAATATAGCTTACACATCAGAATAACACATAGGCTATAATTTATAAAGATATATGGTTTTCTATCATCATTATTACAATTTTCCATCACCACGCGGGTGAAACCGCTGGGCGCAGCTAGTACTACATACTTCTAAATGGGCTCGATGAATGTCGGCGAGCTCGTTGAGTGATATTGATTTTTTATGCGCGTAATCCTCTCCGACCAGGCTTCGAGCACCTGGGAGGTATCTCTCGGACAGTAAGAGCGGTTTTACTGAAGATTTTTCGCGTCTGGCAATATTAAATGTTGGGGATTTTTTTGTTTTTGTGAATTTAAAATGTGATTTAATTCGTAGGGGTTACCAATGTGAGGAACCCCGAATAAAAGCGAATTTTATTTTTGTTGAGATTACGATATTAAGTTTAAGCGATTGAATAGGATATGTTTGAACGCGAGGGTGTTGGTGCGCGACTGAAGTTACGAGGGTATGGATGAGGATTGTACTTGTGCTCGTAGTATCTCGTACTGGGCACGGCTCAAGTCTGTGGTATTGCAGACTGATGCTTCTCGCCTCGATAAGGAAAGGAAGGAAAGGTAACCAAGAAGCCGGGACACCGAAGTGTGCCGTCGCTATCTTGGGGACGTGATCACTCGAGGAATTATACTTTGATTGCTTTTTCGCCGGTTTATATAAGCCGATAAATGATGCAATCCAAAATATTCCGAGTAAAAGTATTGTTTCATTGTGCTGATTCATCGCTGCACGAGGTAAAATAATAGCTGAATTGTGTCAGTGTATTTTACTGGAAATCAATGCATTTGTTGATTGCATGTGACGGTACTTAAGGGCCGTTACAGGTTCAAGCCTCTAGTGTATGCGGTGGAATAAAGAAACAGAAAACATACATAGATGAACCCTCAACACATTACATACCGTTTTTTGTTGGGTAGTCGTATACAAAGAAACACAACTAACATACCTCGCAATTTTGTTAAAAAAAACCTATTAAATATTTTTTTGTGCAGCTTTTTAACGCGTAATCGCAGGAGAACCGGATGAGTGCCGCAGGTTGAGAGGGGCGCGGAATTTAGCCACGCTCACTGGCCACGCTGTACGAGAGCGCGCCAAATTTAAAATGACTGTATATATTAGAGCGCCCGCTTTAGGCAACATGATCGCTTTAGCCCCCTTCCCCTAAGCTGTACAATAGTTTAGCGACCGTTTTCCCCGAGAGAAAACAAATTTTTACAGCCGAGCGTTGCTCCCTATGGTCAGCGATCCCACGTTTTAGCCACGTGGGAGAAAGTTTTTGAGGTTAAAAGTTGCCACTACAACACCTCGCCACACTCGTTCTACTACCCTCCCCCCCCCCCACCCCTACAGGCTGAGTATCGTTACTTTTGGGTCCCCCCAGCGTATACGGGTGGGTAGGTATTCTGAAAATAAAAGCAAAAGATAATTCCACGTACCGAGCTATGCACAAAGCTGTGTAGTTCAATATTAATAAAATGAAAGGCTATTCTTACGCACATTTTCCTCGTTGATATAGTGAACAAAGCGAACAAAGGAATACTTTGAAGGAATATCGTCCGTGAAGTTAGATAGACCCATTCATTTATTTATAACAAACGATATTATACTATTACAAAAGAAGATAAAAACCAATTTACCGCGTGAATTTTGTAGCACCCGACGTTTCGGTATAAAGCAAATTCGATATAAAAACGATCTTCAAGATGACCCAAAATATGGTTCGATTTTTGAGGCCTGTAAAGGATGTAATACCACTGCAAACGCCAAATGTGTGTATAAAGTCGAATGCAGCTGTGGTTTAGCCTACGTTGGACAAACGAACCGGCCCATAGCAACTCGATCGATAGAACATATCAAAGCTGTTAAAAACATTCAGCGAGAAAAAAAGGCGATCTGCGAAGACATATTCGATAGCGGAAGTAACCACTGGCTGCAATTTCAAAATCCCATTGTGCTCTATCCAAAGAACAATTCTACTTTGCTCGCATGATCAGGAAGGCCATTGAAATAAGAAGAACACCGAACTTTAATAGAGGCGATGGTTACAAACTTCCTTCTGCGTGGAACCCTCTTCTTAAATTGTTCCCACCGCAGTGAGTGTTATATGCATGACGGATTTTCGGAATTCGCGCTCTGAGATACTCCAATAGACCGCGAGTAAAAATTAAATAAATACGGAAATGCTGTAACCGGGACCGTTTTCACTGTACACCTTCACGCGGTGGAAGTTGTCGCTCGTGGCCTGCCAGCCAAATATATTTTAAACCTTTTAAAATATCAACTGCTATCTAGAAAAAATATAAAAAATCGGGATTTTTGCATTTAAAATTCTATGGCTTCGAAGAGGGAGTGAATGGGTGGTGAGATGAATGGGTGGGAGTGAATGGGTGGAAGTGAATGGGTAGTGAGTGAGATGATGAGCTCACATGTGGCAGGACAGCTGGCCTAAACCTACCACAGCCGGTCGTTAGTCCGGATCCACCGCTCACCCCCCACAAGTGTAATAATGTCTAATAAAATTATTGTAATTATTCACAATTTTAGATTTGGTTATGGCTAACTTGACGCACGTGGAAGGGACGTCCGTCCAAATTAAACTTTCAGGAAAAGGTCGAGCTCCAATTTGGAAATTCAATCTGCATATTATTTTGCTTTCATTAGCGCTTATACATTATATGAAGAGGTCATTACTGTTATTATTATATTATTGCTGAACTAAAATAATTTCGCTGCGGGAATCAGAAATATTGTATGTTTACATAGAAAACCAGATTCATTCATAATAAATTAATAGTAAAAACATACTCGTATTTTTAAAAACAAGGTTTTATTAAAATGCTCTATCCCAAGCTAACGCTGGTTGGAGCAGCCATGTCATTGTGGAATTTAGAACAGGGTATCATAATTGAATGTTATACAGAATTTCGTGTTTGTGCTGTTGACCGCTGAGGAGCAGTGGTGTGCCCAGGGTCGGTGAACAGGGCAAGTCCGACATACCTTTTTGTGTTTTTGTACGATTTTTATAGTAAAAAATGGTACCTATTTACTCTTCATTCTTCACTTGGAAATGTACTGCTTTTGTCGTAGATTCAAAAAAGCACCCTGAAGGCATGCTACTGCTAGACAGAATTTAACATATACTTATCAGCAGTCGCATACCTGCGGTGGCTTTAAGGTGCGAGTGAAATCAAGTTAAGATAGAACTCACCGAAAGGGACAATTTCCTACATTGTTTATAAGGCAATAAAAACCACAAATCAATTGAGATTATACAATAAAAATCTACTCTGCCACTTGTACAAAACAAACTGAACTAAATACGGAACACGCTCGCATTCTACTTTATGCTAACGCAAGCCTGACTTAACTGGCAATACAAAAGTCGTATAGATACATATATTGTTTTACGTAATTTGCCACAGGTTAAAATAAGAGAACCACTGATTTTGAAAGCCCCGTTGCAAGCCCATGCGTGCGAGCGAGATGACTAGCTGAAGCGAATCGTTGCGCTGTCATAAGATGTTTTGTCGCGTCGAGCGATCTGTGGTCGCTAGATAGCAATAGGCGCTCGCAAATTCATTTATTAGTTTAGCGATTATTTAGCGATTTGTTAGCGAAGACTTTTAAGAGAAAAAGGCAAGCCGGGCTTTTCGGCTTGTATCAAGGAACCGCCACTGCTGAGGAGTCCCATCGTTGGAAGCCAACCCTGGGTGCAGCAGCCCTGTCGCGGTGAAACTTAGAACAAGCTATCATAATTGAATGCGTATACGATATTTCGTTTCTGTGCTGTTGACCTTTGAGGAGTCCCCTTATTGGAATCTAACCCTCAGCCCTATCGCGGTGAAACTTAGAACGGGCTATCATAATTGAATGCGTATACAAAATTTCATTTCTCAATTCAATTTATTCAATTCAATTTATTTTCTATTTTTAGAGATTGTTGAAACTTACTCTATATATGAAAATATTACAATGTCAACAAAGTACACTGATACATAGGAAACAATAAAGAGATAAGCAACAATAATTATTATTATTTTCCAAAATCTGTGCTGTTGACCGTAGAGGGGTCCCCTCGTCGGGAGCCAACCCTGAGTGTAGCAGTCATGTCATGCTGAAATTCAGAACGGGCTATCATAATTGAATGTTTATACAAAATTCTGTGGCCGTGCTGTTGAACGTGGAAGATTATCCTAGATGGAAGACGATCCTGGGTGTATAATCAGGTCTACTCACCATAAAAATGTATTGTCATTGGCATTGAACCAATGATAAAATCAAATCAAATCAAATCACATTTATTGTCTCCAAAACTTTATATAGCCGCTTAATATTAAAATAACTTTAAAATGATACTAAATATTTCATAAGAGACTCACCAATTGATAATAGTTATATTAGATATTTATATCTACTGTCATGAAATTTTATTATTAAAATTAAATGCTCCTACAAATCCTACTAATATTATAAACGCCAATGTTTGTATGTATGTATGGATGTTTGTTACTCTTTCACGCAAAAACTACTAAATGGATTTTGATGAAACTTTACAATAATATAGCTTACACATCGGAATAACACATAGGCTATAATTTATAGAGATATAGTGTGAATTATCTAAAATATAACGATAACTGTCAAGTAAGTAGGAAAAAAATCTAAGACATTGACATTCGAAATTTAAATTCTGTCCTACTACCCTATCCTACTAATATTATAAACACGAAAGTTTGTACGTATGTATGGATGTTTGTTACTCTTTCACGCAAAAACTACTGAATGGATTTTGATTAAACTTTACAACAATATAGCTTACACATCAGAATAAACACATAGGCTATAATTTATAAAGATATATGGTTTTCTATCATCATTATCACAATTTTCCATCACCACGCGGGTGAAACCGCGGGGCGCAGGTAGTAAGAAATATAATTGATTATCGGGGACAATTAGAAATAATAGTAATAATATAATAATCAATAAAAGGGTACAAATGTCAATTTAAATAAATAAAATCGAGATGGAAATTTAAGTCACCTAATTATAATTCGTTAATATTATTTAATATGCAATAAGGTAGCCTTTTAATTTCGATTTAATTTGGGATATTTTTCCGTTTCTACATATAATTTTAATAATATCAGGCAGTTTATTGTAACACACCATTCCAACGTAATTTGGATCCCTTTTGAATAATTCCAGAGACAATGCTAAATTGTGCATACATCTGGTGAAATGCGAGTGAAATTCTTTTTGGGTCTTCAACTTTCCTATGTTTTTTAAATATTAACTTTATGCATAAAAGGAAGTGGTTCTAATTCAGCTTGCAAGATATGACCTAAATAAACTTACAAACTTACAAACATTGCAAGGTAAAACAAATCTTGTAAAAATGAAACGACTAAGTACGAGTTTACTTCGTGCATTTATAGCGCTTTATTACACGTATATGTATAGCTCCTACGTACGAGTATATGTGTACGTATAGAGCCTTATTACACTTTTATAACGCCTATTACACGTTTACAGCTATTACAGGTTAATAACACCTACAATCTTTAACCGTCTCCATGTCAGCAGTAAGCAGTGCGCGAGCAGCATGTGTTTTAAATTAAAAATAATAAAGTAGATGATGAGCCAAGCGAGTAACACACTCTATGCTAGTTATTTTAGTATAAACACGTTCTTAAATGACAGTTCTGTAAAAGATTGTCTATGAATTTCAATTCCCCTGTCCATCAACCGACAATGAGGGAAAGAATTGTGAACCGCTAAAAAAATTTTCGTAATGAAGGCAGAAATATCTCTTTTGAGCCATTCTAGATGAAATTCCATTCCATTCTGAGTGTGTGTTCCTCCACGACTGCACCCAAACGCTTCATCCGATTTTGCATGAAATTTGGCATGCAGGCATCATTTGGTAATAACAAGAGTTGAAAAGATTGCGGTTGAAATCGGTCCACCAGAGGTCGCACTAGTCATAAAGTATTTCGATCTTGAAAAATTGGACTTAGAGACTTGAAATTTAGTATACAGATGCCTTGTTGGGCCGAAACTTTGAAGAAGCTGCCATCTCTAACCCTAAAAAAATCAAGGCTTATGGGCTCTCTTTTCTTATTATATCCGCCGGTAAGGCTATGGGCTCTGTTTTATGTGACACTCGAGGGATAGTCAATATTGAACAACTCGAACGTAAGCTACAATTAAATACATTGTATATTCCGCATAAATTAAAAAAAACGGTTGTGTCACCCCAAGACTTTTCCAGCAAGTAGACAAACTCCCCCCTATTTAATATAGTATTAAAGTGCTAGTTTTAAAAAAAATACGTATTTTCTCAAATATGGCGGTCTTTAAATACTATTTGCGTCGCTTGTATACGAGATATTCCAAGTAAAATTTCACAATGTGATTTCGGCATCTTTGTACCGAATTTCAAGCTATATTTAGGTATATATATTCATATCAAACTGAGATATTCCGAGACTGAATTATGACTAGCGCACCCTCTGGTGGACTGATTTCAACCACAATCTTTTCAACCCTTGCCATGACCAAATGATGCTTGCATGCAGTGGCGTAACTAAGCCGGTGCAGCCGGTGCGACGCACCGGGGCCCACAGTAGTATGGGGGCCCAAAATGGAACTTCAGTCTACGATGAACTTTCTATCTAACTTTGCTAGCAAGTAAACTGATCAATGATTTTGCTTACTTCAAATCAAGGTCCGTGTGTCCTACTGAAGTTCTTGGAAACTTGATATGAATCATAATTTTGTGGCCTGGTTGTGAGAACACGAAAAAGAATTTTAATATCATTTCGCTAAAACGAAATTGGTAGATTACTTCCATATTAATTGTAAATTATCTTTATTCTGTTACTGTTTTCCAAAAAAATAAAAACGAGCGAGATTTGTCTTCAGTTTTTGAAAAACCTAGAAATGATTCTCAATATTAAAAAATACCATTTACACCAGCGTATGGTCAATTTGCATAGTATTAAGACAATTTTTGGAACTTCCATACAAAAAATATAAGAAAAAAACGTTTGAACTTCCTTATTTTGTAGAAATGTTATGGCAACACATTATTTTTTTTCTATTTATTAAAGATCCTTTTAAGTGATATAAAAAATAACACAATGATCTTAAGTTATTTTATTATTGTAATCTAATTTTTACTTTATAAAAAACTATTCATTTGATAATTTATTATAATTGAAAAGCCAAATCGACTATATTAGACGACGCGCGAAGCCGAAATCGTCATTCATAATTGGCCACTGCCAACGTTGGGACGTATTCCCTTGTCGCCGCGGTATACCTATACATCTATATGTATATATCGAAAGTGCGCTGGCGCGTGGTATTGCAAAAATATCTAAATTTTTAGTCGCGTCATCTCGGAAGGGAGCCTTAAACCTAAAACGAACACGTCGATTTATAATATAGCAACAATATAAATATATTACATAGCTAGTATACAGTAACTGCATCCTATATGCTATAATGAATATAAATGGCGGGGGGCCTTTTCTTTAATTTTGCACAAGGGCCCATTTTTTAACCGACTTCAAAAAAGGAGGAGGTTTTCAAATCAGTTGTTTTTTATGTAATTAGCTCAGAACTCGGTCATTTATGAACCGATTTGGATTTTTTTTATTTCAAAAGATATATCTCCAGATTGGTCCCATTCAAAATCCTGTTCTGATGATCGGATCAATGAGGAATTAAGGAAACTTCTGAAATATTATTAACAATTCATTGTTTATGGTAATTATGACCTGATTCTATACCCAGGGTTGGCTGTTGACGAGGGGACTCCTCAACCGTCAACAGCACAGATGCGAAATTTATACGTAATTATGTAGTTATGATATCCCGTTCTAAGTTTCACCATTACACGGATGCTGCACCCAGGGTCGGCTCCCGATGAAGGAAATTTTGAATACGCATTCAATTATGATAGCCCGTTCTAAGTTCCACTATGACACAGCTGTTGACCAGGGGTTGGTTCGAGACAGATCATTTTAATAAAAGATTGTTTTAAAAATGCGTTTTTACTAATTTTTTTTTTATACACCACTGCCTGCATGTCAGAGTTAACAGCTACATCGGATTAAGCGTTTTGGCGCTATCGTGAAGGAATACACACAGACACACACAGACTCACAGACAGTCTTCAGTCTGGAAATAGTGTTGATCGTCTCGGGGTGGTGGGGTGGTCAAAATGTATGTATATACATCTTAAAAATGAAAAAAATATTTACGCGTTCACAATACTTTCCCTCCATCGGGAAGGAAATACAAGAACTTTTAAATAAAAGTTAAATTCCTAATACTCATTATGGCATTTAATTAAATGTCATGGTAAATACTAACTTGACCAGTGCTTTCTCTCAGGGTTTGTTTTTATTTTATTTTTTATTTTATTCTGGAACCAAACAGAACTACATACAATGCAATGAAAACCTATTTAAAAGTGACAAAAATCCATTAATGTGATTCCGAATATAAAGTATACAAAATGAACGCAATATAATTTTATATTGTTTCCGCTTGAGAATGGGGGGAATAAGGATGGGAAGTGAGGTGAAAGGAAGAGATAAAATAGATAAAAATATATTATGTATGTATATAAATATATTTATATTTAATTTTAGGTATGATATATAGGTATTATACTGAATATACTTGAGATAAAATTATGTCCTTGAACTAAATTAAATGAAATATAATATGTATAAATGTTTTGTTATCATGAAGTTTTGTGATCATGAAATGTTATCAGTGAAGAAAATATTAATCACTCACCTTTTTCTTGGACTTTACCTACCGATTTGACTCTTGCGGAAACCTCGCAATACCTATACTTTTAGATTCCTTATCGAAATCTGAGATGTAAATATATATTGGGAGTAAGGGGGTATAATTTGAAATAAAGGAAATAAGGGACGAAAATCCCCGTTCGCAGAACACCTTGTATCTCGGCGACGACGGCGCGGCGCGTTAATTTTGAGCGAGACGAAATATCGAAAGATCCGATTCGCGACGCACCACCTAGTGGCCATAATTTCAACAGAAATTTAAAAAAATACGTGTGGCACTCGGGGACTGCCGCGGTAAAGCTATTGCATAGCATTTTTTGTGCAATTATAATTATTTATTTATTTTATTTTTTCTGATATCAGATAACTGCGCTCTATCGGAAAGCGTTGAAATTATTCCGAATCATTTGCGGCTGCGAAAGCAAATGATTCGGAATAATTTAAACGTCTTCCGATAGAGCACCGCGCACGATTTTTTTATTCGATAAAGCAAAAAAACCGGATAAATCGAAAAAAATCGTAGATAAAAAGATGGATAATTAAATTATCTTTAAAATGGTGCAGGTTTCATAATAATACGCCAGATAGTATTTGCGTAGTAGTCGTTTTTGTGCTCAGTTAGACCTAATTTCACAAATTAATTACACTATGTAATATAAACAAATTCTCAAATATTCAAAGTTAAGAATATTAGGACAATGTTCTTGTTTAACATAATTTTTTTTCGAATCGTAAGCAGTACTCGTTTAGACGTAATTATCAGTTTAAAATCATTAATTTTCGTTAAGAAATTTCTTCATTCGGTCGCCACGCTGGCCAGGCCCGCGATAAAAGCTATGCAATAGCTTAAAAAATCTTCATAATTCCCAGGGAAAACATCTCGGGCTGTTGCTCGGCTGGTCTTTTTTACTGGCTCGGCGTCGCGCTTGTTATAAATGGGAATAACGAAACAGATCCTCTTTACTTCGTATACTTCCGAGCGGGCAGAATTTTTAGGCCATTTTCGCAGCTAAATTACAAATGGCGCGCATTTATCCCATCCCGGCAACAATGCGTCTCAATTGCGTCTTTACGCCCTGTTAAATTTGGTTTAATATCTGCAGAAAATGTACAACGAAACCTTCCCAGCGTCGCTTGACAATACAATCTGCGGGTCCATTTATTGTTCTTAGGGTCGCTTGAAGTAGGTTGGGTAACACCCAGGCACATTCCATTGGTATACAGGTGCCCTCATTGAAACATATAGGATCCTCAAAGAATGCTACAATTGCCCCGAATTGCCTTCAATCTTCAAGGACGCCTTGGTCCGCGACAGATTCGGTGCACTCCGTTTCACCGCTTCGTAAGGGAGAGGACCGCGCAAGCGACCTCGAACTCGGAACCAATCGAGAGACCGGAGAAATCTGGTCACAATTGGTAGTTAGGGCGCGAGTGCCGCCCGCCAGGTAACATACCTGGCTACTCGCTGTAAGGCGTTGGTCTCTAACGGGTTGTGGCGTAGCTAGACGTCGGATTTGTTATGTCCAAAGTCTTCTACGCTCACTGCATGGTCGATAGAACGAACAATCGTTAAAACGTCCTGCGGTGACGGGTTCGCCCGTTGTGGTTGACAACTCAATATGCCTTCAATCTTCAAGCGAAACTAAAAGCATCATCTGCGAGGACACAACTTTAATCTGGAGAAAACACGATTCCACATGAATCCCAGGAAACATTTCCTAACCAACCGGATTGTGAACCACTGGAACAGTTTACCTGCTGAAGTGGTTGAATCGAGTAGTGTCAACATATTCAAAAATAGACTAGACGGACACCTTAAACAGAAATTGTATTTGTACTCAGTTCTATATTCAGACATATCAGCAATTATGCCGCCTGATTGTAAATGTAATAATAATAATAATATTATTATTGATCACCTTCGTCAGTTCGCGAGTTACAAACATACAGTTGGTATAACACAGCACAGCCAGAGACAGACCTTCTAGGTCTAGTTGGTTGTGCGATTTCGCCTCATTCGGATATGGTAGCATATTTATATGCATAGAGCTGCGTTTTTCGCTATAATAATGTTTGTTTTTAATTATTCCTCATGTGCAACAGTATACATGTCCTAGTATTTTTTCTTGTACGTTATAAATAAATAAATAAATAAATAAATATTTAGAGGTACGGATTTTTTGTTTTCACGAAATAGATGCGAATTTATGCGACATTTCTTGAAATTTAAAAAAACGCTAAAATTTCTATGCAGATGATAACAAATGAACAAATGAAGCCTACTTTCGTATTGGTCAGTTATTTTGTCAATCTGTAGCTCCAAGTCACCAACTGAAAACATGAAGTTTGTGAGGTTGTAGGGAGTAATCTCACAAACCTAAGATTACCAAGTTTGTGAGGTTGTAGGGAGTAATCTCTGGATCTACTGAACCGATTTTGAAAATTCTTTTACCAATAGAAATCCACGTTATTTGTGAGTGTCATAGGCTATAGCCGATGATAGCCTATATTTCATAGGCTATAGCTATAGCATATATTAATCCGAAAAATTAAAAGACTTTTTCGTTGTAGTCGGATTTGCAAAGTAAGTCGGAGAAAAAAACGGTTGAACGAAAACGTTTCTAACTAACGCTGCCTTAACAATGTCAAATATATGATTAAGTTCCACAGAAAAGTTGAAGAGCTTGATAATGCCTACTAAAAAGTCAGCTGCAGCGTATGTCTAAATTTTATATTTAGGTCACAAAAAATAGTATTTTATATAAAAAAAATAATTTAAATCGTTCGGTCAGGTTTATTGTTCATATTATCAACATTTATGAATTCTTATCAAAATAAGTAAATTTATCGTCTTAAGTGTTTAAAACAAAAGACTTTTCCCTTATACAGCATATAATTTCCTTTTTACTGCATAAATGGTTAAAGAGATAATACGACATAGGTATGGAACCGTGACCGTATCTCGGGTTGGAACTCCTGAAAGACAATATATTTTGGTATCAAATAATAACATTACATCTAATATAGTATACAGAGAAGTTTTGAACAATTAAAATAAACAATTTATTCAATCATAATCATTTCATTCACTCATTTGAAACCCGGTAATATAGCCAAATTGGCATGCAAATATATGCATACATATGCAGTAAAAATATAACCCTCCTTTTTGCAGTCAGGAAATAAATCATAGCAATCGTCGTAGGAAATAAATCATAACCTAGTACTAACCGAACCACATTCATAATTTCATCACAAGTAAAAATGTTAACCGCCCAACGAACAACCAATGATAACATAAAAAACACACACACAACAATGATAACATAACAAACAACTTTGAAGTTGATGTTACATGTAATGGAGTCAATGTGCCTCGGCCAATAGTATTAGGCATCTATTAAAATCTGGCTATTTTAAAAAATAGCTTTTTTATTTATACTCTTAATTGTGAAATTTGACAATGGGTGGGTTTATTATCGTACGACAATCTCTTACGACTAACCTTACTGCTGTACCCTATACATGAATTTTAGTGAAAGAAAAAATACGTATCATTTAAAATAATGTATTCTTATGGATATTTTAATATTCTGTTTGGTTGCCTTTTGTTCGGCCTTAATTGCAGCAGCATTTCTTTTCCTTAAACTCCTTACTAGCGTGCTGCACTTTTGTTAGATTTTTTAGTATTTTTCTTAGTATGAGGTATTATATAAAAATTTAGGTATTTTTGCAATGCCACGCACCCGCGCGCTTTCGATATATACATAAAGATAGACACGGGATTGACAAGGGAATACGTCCCATCGTTGGCAGTGTCCAATTACGAATGACGATTTCGGCTTCGCGCGTCGTCTAATATAGTCGATTTGGCTTATCAATAAAAATAAAATAAATTATCAAATGAATAGTTTTTTGTAAAGTAAAAGTTATATTACAATAATAAAATAACTTAAGATCACTGTGTTATTTTTTATATCACTCAAAAGTATCTTTAATAAATAGAAAAAAAATTATGTTTGGCCATAACATTTCTGGAAACTACGTAATTTCATATATTTTTTGTATGGAAGTTTCAAAAACTGTTTTAGTATTATACAAATAGACCATACGTTGGCGTAAATGGTATTTTTTTAATATTGAGAATCATCTCTAGGTTTTTCAAAAACTGAAGACAAATCTCGCTCGTTTTTATTTTTTTGGAAAACAGTAACAGAATAAAGATAATTTACAATTAATATGGAAATAACTTCCCAATTTCATTTTGGCGAAATGATAGCTTAAGGACCGGGTTTTTAAAATCCGGCATAATTGTATTAAAATTATTTTTTGTGTTTTCACAAGCAGGCCACAAAATTATGCTTCATTTAGCTTTTGGCCGCCACGGCCGCCACGGCCTCATAATCGTTTGCGATTCGGAATTCCTCAGTTACACCTTACCTTATTTTTTATATTACTCTCAGAAAAAGCAAGTTATACTTACGAAACGAAACTTCTGAGTCTTTATATTATAAGAAATTTGTACTTGCCCACAGATACGTTCGCCACAGCAGTCCGCCATCCCTGACAACGCCCCACCATGTCACGTGGCAAGACTCAGAATCCCTGGTGAAGCTGATCAACGTCCCCCAGAACGACTCCAAAGCGCCTGTTCACAAGAGCAGAGAGAAGAAGAGGATGAACTTCACGGCCAACACCAAGATGTTCTTCAACGTTCAGCGAAAGGCGCCCGCGGAGGTCATATTTAAAAATGGCGGCGATGCTGACGTCACCGTTCAAGATGGCGGCCGCTGTCCTTCCGTCAAAATTGACAGCCCCGAACCCGACAACAAATTGGTGGTTAAAATAGAAGTGGACGATTTACCATCGCCTAATTCTGAATAGTTCTGATATGTGAATCAATAAAATTCGTGGAAGTATTAAAACATGGAAGCGGCAAGTGTGCTTCGACTCTCAATATCATTTGCATTCTGCGTCTCTTGTGTTTGTTTGTACCGCTCTAAAGACCTTTAATATCTTATAAATATCTAATATAAAACGAATTTACCGCTCGAAGTTTGTAGCATCCGACGTTTCGGCGATGTTGCAACCGCCGCTGTCCAGGGCAGACTAAAGTAATATCAATCTTCATCCATTGTTCTGCGGGTAGGCGGCAAACTGCTACTGCTACTGCTACGCAAACGGCGGGTTCGATAATTGAATCGCTAAGACAGGGAAAGATGTTCTTTTACGCGACTGCCAAAAAAAAGGAGAGTAGTATTTTCCAGCACTACTTCTCATTCTCTTTCATAATGCATGAAGCCCCTCTTTGGAATGCTTTGCCAAAAAATGTCAGAAACGCGTCAAGCATAACAAGTTTTAAAAACAGACTCAGAGAACATTTGGAATCTTCCACATAAATTCCCTTTCCCTTCCCATTCTCCTCCTAAACCTTAGCGTCCGTATAGGTGTTTAATTTTGGTGTGTCACATATGTGCCCACAAAGAGTTAAATATATATTTCTTTCTATCCTCTTTTTTTGTATTCGTCTCTTTATATATGTTAAGCTATGTAGCATCTACCCGCAAATAATGTTGTTACAATGGTTTAGGTTAGCTCTAAAATATTGCCTGTAGGCAATAAGATCGCCTTTTCCTGCGAATTAGGCATTTTGTTATTATTGTTATTATTATTATTATTTTCAGGGTTCATGTATGTATGTGGTCCGTTTCTTTATTCATAACTTCTAAATGCTTGAACCGATTACAAATATTGTTACAATCGTTATGTCATTTCGGGTGACATTGGGGTATCTAAACTGTCGATTAACCTGTACCTCAACCCCAAATGCCAAATAAATTAAAAAGTAATAATGTAAATACAACGGTTATTTGACTTCACAAATAAGATAATAACGAAGTTACCGCTTGAAGCTTGTAACACAATATTTCGGCGATGTTGCAACCGCCATTGTCCAGGGTCGGCTGACAACAGTGCACCCTGGTCTATCATAAGAACAGTATAACCTGAACAACAGCGGTTTTAACATCAGTGAAACGTCGGAGTAGTTATGGTGGAATAAAAAAACAGAGTTTCATAATTAATAGTTGTTGAAAAAAATCCGTTTTTCAACTACAATTGCGTAGAATTATTATTTTTCAAAATGTTGGATTAGAATAAATTCGTAAGAACCAAAAACGGTTATTTAAAAAAAATGTGGAATGTAATAATTAAACACTTTCTATAATTTATTTCGCTAAAGTAATATTCCAAATATTTCTCTTCGTTACTAGGCCTATCGGATCTATTCCTGACGGCCGCGAAAAGGAAGAACGATAAAAACTTAACTGTCAAATGATTGAATGTCAACACGCACCGCCAAACACGGGCCCGGTGGCATAGTGGTTAGGTCGCCTGATCTTACATTTTAAGGTCCCGGGTTCGATTCTCGACTGGGTCACCATTTTCCGTTGGGATCAAATTAACGGAATTGCATTTTCAATTCTGTCGATCGAATGCAATAACAAGACACACACTTACAGACATGTTACACGCACACAAACATATAACACGTCATAGTAGGGTTGGTTGTAAGAGATTCTCATATGACAATAAACCCGCCCATTGTGACATTTTCACAATAAATAGTATAAACAAACAAACAAACAACACGGCGATTTATATTAAAGACGCTGTTTTCTCCTTATATAAAAGCATGGGGTCCCAGAACATACACTATGACACTCGGGAGAACAAAACGATTCTAACAATAAGGCACACTTCTAAATCGGTTCAAGCGTTTAGAAGTTATGGTGGAATAAAGAAACGGAAAACATACATAGATCAATCCTAAACACATAACACTCCTTTTTTGGGCAGTCGTGTAAAAAACGATGTGTAGGCCGTTTACCCGTGGCTGTCTAAAGGCGGCTGTACAATATACGTTCTTATACTTTTTGTATACATTTTTTTGTATACAATTAGAACTTTGCATATCCAATTGACACATGATTACTAAACACCTGGACACAAGCCGCTTCTATAGCTTTTAATTATCTTACTTCCATGGTTACAGTAGAAGATCTCAATTCGATTGCCATGTTTTAAATCTGTGATGAATTACTGATAAAATTATTCGTTAGATATTTAAATAAAAAGCAAAGACTTCATACAAATGTCTATGGTATCAGGATGCGCACATATTGGTTAATTTTTGTACATAATACTATAAAGTTAACATAAAAAAATATATTTAAATGTTAATAATAATATTAGGGAATTAAAATCTGCTCTTCTTGAAAATGTACATTCCAAATATATCTTATGGAATTTTTTAATTATCTGTCAAACTAGACAAAATAATGATTATTAAAAAAACGCTGCAATAGATACAATACATACTGTTACTCTTTCTCTCTCTACTATCTTGTTTAAAACATGCAACAATACTATTTTCTTCATTTAATCATATATTTTTTTCTCTCTCCCTCTCTCTCTCTAACTTACAACTCAGCTTCTACTCAGTTGTCTTTAAAAATGATACCGAATATTGTAAATATGTTTTAAATGACCAAAGGTCTTCATTGTTATTGTAATACTGTTATTTTAATTTGAAAGTTGGATAGTATATTATTATGTAATGTTTTGTTATGTATGACAGGATATTCTAACTTAATAAATAATATTGATAATTTGATAGGTGTTCTTTTAATTTAAGGCGAATTTAATTTTTTAAACCAATTTCAATATCGTGAAATGTTTTATTTTTCAGGTTTAATTTTCAACATTGAATATCAAAATCGACCCATATCAAAAATGGTGCATTCCCCAATGCGATTTTTTCCCATACTTTTCTAAATAAATATTCGGTAAAGTCCGTTATTGTAAATCGAGTCGGAGAAAATGTGCTGGTGATGTGCTTTATCGGCGTGCGCTGACGAAACGGTTTGATATTTTTAAAAACTATGTAACACAAAAATGTCGGCCTCAACGAGATCTAAATAAAATTCCGCGACAGCATACATCTAACTTTTATATTTAAGCTACAATAACTGCTTTTATGACTGAAAAGAATAAGAAAAAAAGTAGTGGAAGTTTGTTGAAGACATTAGAAGTAAAATATGAATCCTTATCAAAATAAATAAATCCATCATCACGGGTGTTAAATGGAAATAAAATTAGCAATGCACTGTAACTTTTTAGTTAAAATAGTTTAAGAGATATCATGAAATAAGTAACGCGGGCAAGTAATTCGAAATACCTAGCGGTTGCTGCGCGGTGGCGACTAGCCCAACAAGGTCAGCGTTCAGCGAAAGGCGGCGGGTGGCGAAGAACAAAAAGCGAACGGGACATATTTTACTATATATCTAAAGGTAGCGTCTAAAAAGGCAAATATACGTCACTCTACTCAAATTAGCAACTCGATTCGAAACTTTACGCGAAGTGAAGCCGCGGGCAACAGCTAGTAATACTATAAACTCAGAAGCATTTGCCATAAACTTATCAAAATCTTTGGTCTCAGATATTCTTTGTCCTATTTTATTGTAAAGGCGGTAATCTTGAAACAAAAATGGCTAAGTCCATCTGATGGTTAAATTGAATTGACTAGTATCCGATAGTGACTAGTATTTGAAGGATCATCTATCAGAATATCATATTTATTTCATACAAAATGTATTGTATACCAGTTTATTGGTCGTTTTTTTTTTTTAATAATTTTGAACAACAATAGCGAGGTCCATTCTTTGTTTGAACTAAACATTTCTAAGTTCAATTTAATCAATCAGAACGCAGCGTGAGGACATTTTGTTGTTTACATGTTTGTGTCAAAGATAACTAAGTCCAAGCTATTTCGGCACAAAGTTGGTTGACACCGTTGACTACGTAATGACCAATATTGGCTTGGCGGATTACCATAGATACATAGACGCCCGCTAGAATAATTTCGCGCGTCATTTCGCGGATATTTCTGGTAAAATTCCATTGTCAAACATCATCATTTCTTTTTTTTTCGAGAAATCATCAAAATTTTTATTGGTTTTTATGAGCTAATATATAAATATTTTTGTATGTATATAAGCAAAAAAAAAATTAGATTTGATAGAAAATCTAATAAAGATCATGATAGTATTTACAATTTCTAAAGGGTTCCGTATTTTTCCGTAAGACAAGTACAAGTTAGAAATGCCGAGTTTTTTTCCCTTTTTCGAAATTCTCATATTTATTCATAATTATTTAATTGTTTTACGTAATGAAATTGCAATGTTCTATATACAAAATTTCAATGCGATCATTCTACAGTCATTCTTTTTATGATTGCTATAGTAGTTCCATAGTTATAGTACTTTATGTCGAGCGCTGCGATATTGCAAGAAATTCCAATAAATTGCCGCGGTCTGCCATGAAATTATGCCGCTACTCGAAGGGTTAAATTCATCACTTAAAAGGAATTAATATTGCTTTTAAGTAATGAATTTAACCCTTCGAGTAGCGGCATAATTTCATGGCAGACCGCGGCAATTTATTGGATTTGGTTCTTTCAATATGAGCCGAACCCAAACAAAGTGGCGCGAGTGCAAGAAACCACGATTTTGACCCCGCGTAAAGATTTTGGTTCCAAATAACAGAATAATACTGAGCTATGTCCCTGTATCAATACATAACAATTAATACGTAAAATCGTGTCTGAGGATAGGAATTAGTATATAGAAAAGTCTGCCTGATGTTTCTGCCTGATGTTTCTTACCGAACGTTGAAAGCTCTATGTACATATGTCTAAAAAATCGTCTAAGTACTCTAGAAGAGTGTTGTCAATAAAAAACGGACCACTGCTGCCGAATGCGTCGTTTTGGAAACGTTTATTTTGCTTGTAAATTTATTGGAGGTGTCACTCAAAACCCATAACTATAGTCTACATTTCAGCCCACTAAAAATAGTGATTAAACCTAATCCTAAATAAATAGTAGGCAAAATATTAACAAAAAGAAAAACTGACTCCATTTTTTTTATTATCGCAGCAGCCATGTCATGGAGATACTTAGAACTGGCTATCATAATTGAATGCGTATTCAAAATTTTGTGCTGTTGACCGTTGAGGAGTTCCCTTATTGGAAGCCAACCCTGGGTGCAAATGGGCTGTCGTAATTGAATACATATTTTTAAAAATGTGTCTGTTCTGTTGACCGTTGAGGATTTCCCTCGTCGGGAGCCAACCCTGGGTGCAGCAGCCATGTCATGATAAAACTTAGAACGGGCTATCATAACTGAATGGGTATACAAAATTTGGGGTCTGTGCCGTTGAGGGGTTTCCTCGTCGGGAGCCAGTCCAGGGTGTAGAATTAGGTCATGCTTACCATAAAAATAAATTAATTGTTATCGGAATTGAGCCAACAGTAAATTTTCAATTGCATATGATGATATTTGAGGAGTTTTCTCAATTCCCCATGAATCCCATCATCAGAACAGGATTTTGATAAAAATCGGACCAATCTGTAAGTATATTCTTCCGAATGAAACAAGATTTGTCCTAATCGGTTCATAAATGGCAGAGTTCTGAGGTAACAAACAATGAAAAAAAAGATACAACCGAATTGATAACCTCCTCCTTTATTTGAAGTCGATTAAAAATGATCAGCCTGTAGTCGCATGTCACGTGGTATTCCGGAAGAAAAGGCCCTGTAATCAAAAGCAAAAACATCTTAAATTACTCTCGACCCTATTAGGAATCTCTCCACCGCCAGAAGGAACAGAAAAATCAAAAAGAAATTCAATAAACCTCTTAACTTTTCCGCCTCTCATTTCCTAATTTACCTGAAAAAAGCGGAAATAATTTCAAAATCACTGTATTTCCATACCCCATTAAGCGCCCAGGCGTTCATAAAATGACTCTCCGAATTGATTAAATAAAACATGAATTTCACTTCGGGGTCAGCACGGGAGCACCGCCTATTTCTTTAGATTATTTGAAGAAAACTGAACTACCTTCCCCTACCCTAGCCAGTACAATAAGTACAGCTAGCCAACCTAGCCAGTACAATAAGTAGGTATACTTGAATGTTGCTACCTACTACGGGTGAACCCGCCACAGCAGGAAGGTATAACCATATTAATTATTATTATTTATTAGTTTCAAATACTATTCAAGAGCATTACAGATGAATCCAATTCCCCCTTGAATATTATAGTTAGAGTGTAAGTCTAAAAATAAATGACTTACATAACTAAATTAATGCTAACATTGAACAAGAAAAAAAACATAAAAATATAAAACTAAATAAAAGACACAATAGATAAACATGAGATAGAAGGGAGTTGCCTTTTTGGCTGCCAAAGGGATATACAAAAGATATCTATTTCTGTGTATCTTTTTAAGGAATTAAGAAGAGCTATAACCCTTCCCCCTGGCCTGTCTACAAAAATATTTGTACGGTGGTACGGCACTATAAACAATAGATGCGATCTCCTCGCTGTGTAATTTATCGGTACGTACAATTCAAACTTACGTAGTATCTCTGGCAAATAAATAGTCCCTTGAATTAATTTATATGCAAATATAATTAGTGAAATATATCGACGCGTTTCAAGACTGTTGTATCCTACCATTCCTAGCACAAAATCGGACGGAAATAAGTATGGATAAATATTATATTTTCAGTAATAAATATATTTTTAAAATTTTCTTTGAATACGCTCTACCATCTGAATGTATTTGTTTTCACTTGTAGGTACACCAGATGACCGAGTTATATTCAAGTATGCTACGGACTAAACAATTATATAGTAGAAACATTAAATGAATATTACTAAACTGTTTGCATATGCGAATAACAAAACCGACCATTTTGCTAGCACGATTAAAAAAATATTTGTAATGTGTGCACGGAAGTTCAACTGCGTATCAAATGTAATTCCCAGGTCCCTCACCTCGGTTGACCTTTTTAAAATTCACCCGTTTATTGTGTATGGGAAAAAGCAAGGTGTTTTCTTCTTAGTGATGGTTAAAACAGAGCAGTTGTTAGAGTTGAATTCCATGTCATTGACAGAGCTTCATCTTGTCATTATAATTCCATTAATAATTCTTTCAAACGTGGGGTAATCGGAGAGACATAAGGACGACACTGTCCACCATCTAGCTACGCCAACATGCCCTTGAGAGACCATACGCCTTACTGTGAGCCACTGGGAAGTGGAAACACCGGGCAGCCACGTGCCCTCACTACCAGATTTGGCTGGATATTTCCGTCCCCCTGTCTGGTCGCAGGTTCGAAGTCGCTTGTACGGCCTCTACCAGATGTTAGCAGTATAATTCACTTCGAATTGATAATTCTAGATAACAGTGACACCCTTTGTACGTCTTTCACACGGGATCGGGTACACAACGGGTATTTTCAAAAGTAGCTGACATTATTTCATCAACCACCCACGCTGCTTAGGAAACACATACAAGCATTTCCAGACCCCCCTCCCCCTCCCTAATATTTGTCGGAGTGCACAGTCGATCGGCTGACGGAAGCACAAACCACCCAGCAGCGCCTGAAGTTCGTCCCCTAGAGCAGCGGTTCGCAACCTTTTTCATGTTGCGACCCCAAAATTAAAAAAAGAGTTTTCAGCGACCCCAGAAAAAACACTAAATTTACAAATGCAAAGGTTAGTTCAGGTAACGAGATCAAGGTAAACTTCAATTTTTCTCCATGTTCTAGCTGTTTATATTTCGTAAATTATATCGGAAAGTTTATTTATTTTGGAAAATAATATTAGAGCAAACGAGAAAATATGCCTTTAACATATTTATGAAGGCATTAAATGAGACAAGCAATTATTTTAACATTTTATTCACTAATAAAATTAGGTAAGTAAGTTTAAAAATTAATTTGAACCTTGTGCTTGCACACATTCAGTCAGTATATTAATTCTTGGTGATATATTATTAGAAATAGACACCCTCAAATCAGGTTCTACATTGTCTGGAGCGATATTTTGTTTTTATAGCGGTCAATGTGGAGAAAGCTGTCTCACACAGGTATGTAGATGCGAATGGCAGCAATTTCACAAGAGATATTTTGTATAACAGTGGATAATCCTTTTCCGTCATTATCCAGAACTTGGATAGATCCGTGGTTTTGAAAATAGCTCGAAGGCTTTCATCGGACATTAAATCGATCAGCTGCTCCTTTTAATAATAATAATAATAATAAACTCTTTATTTGCACTTAAAAAAAGTATACAAAAAAGGCGAGCTTATTGCCACATGGCAATGTCTTACAGCTAACCTAAACATAGTGGTACATGCGCGCATAGTGAAAATAAAGATTATTACATAACATACAGACAAGTGGAAGAATTTAAGACTAATAGTGCCCGAGGAGAGGGAATTGGGAGAGGAACAGGAGAGAAAGGGAAGAACTGGTTACTTCTTAGAAAGGTAGTAATCCTTAAGGTGAGTCTTGAACGATGGTAAAGAAGGCGAGTTTCGTATATTTGCTGGGAGATCGTTCCAGAGTCTTGCACCATGGACACAGAAAGAATAGGAATAGAAATCACTATTATGACTCGGAATTTTTAATAAGCTGTCAGAGGCTGACCGAAGTACGAGACCGTGGGAACTTAGTGGTTCAAAAAGCTCCTGGAGATAGGAGCTCCTCCTTTTCTTTAAGTTCATCGAATCTCTCCGTTTTAAAGAAATTGAAATCAAAATGTGTATGGAGAGGTTATATTTTACAGCTACAAGAGAGGTTATATTTTACGCATAACCTTTAATAAAAATCGATAAGTACAGGACCTTGCTGACTTTTTAGACGACCCCATAATTATATTTCGCGACCCCGTACGGGTCGTTGGTTGCGGAAGGCTGCCCTAGAGGATTCGATCGGTCCACGACGATGCTGTGGCAGGAGAAATAGAGCCTAATTCAGGTTCGACCCTCATCGAGGAGGCTACCGAATGAAAGTCAAACCGTAAGTTTAGCCGACTTAAGATAACGACCGGGTCACAGTGACCCAAGCTGCAAAGAACGATTAGCTACCAATAGGTAGGTAAAACCAGTAATTTTATTTTGATGTTACATACAAAATACAGTTATAATTGCAATTGACCTGCCTTTTAATTACGGAAATTTTCAGCCTAAAAGAAATAAATTAAATCATCAAACAATTACTTTTATTTTGGTCTTTCTATGCCACAATATCGAACATAAGACCAAAACTAATCAACCGCCCAAGGAATAACTTTAGCGATCGCTGGTTTGGCATGTTGTCAAAAAAGGCGGCACAATTTTTCGGACATTTTATTACCGTAAAATATAAGTAAAATGTGCATTAGCAATATCGCCGCGTCGGAATATCGAAACCTTTAATAATATTTAAGGTTTATGATATGAAGCATATTATGAAGAAGATACTAGAAGAATGAAGCATATTATGCTTCATTTTCATGCTTCATTCTTCTAGTGTCGTGTTATATTTTATACGTTAGCAAGTATTTTATTATGTGGACGCTTGTAATATAACATAATATCAATAACAATTATATTATTATATTGTATGATAATAATAGAATAATAATAATTAAACAAACTTCATTATTAATTTAAAAAAAGGCTTATTGCATTGCGGTGTCTATCAGCTAACGTATAACTTAAGTTTATATTTCAAGTTTTGCGCTAACTAAAAAATATAAAATTAAAATGATAAAAGAAACAGAAAAGTAAATTAAAAAATATATAATAATTAAATAAACACAAATAATTAAAATTAAATAAAGACGCAGGGGAAAGGAAGGAGGCGAAGAAAGGAAAGGGAAGCGAGAAGGAGAAGAAGAGGAGGGTTGGTTATGGTATATTTTAGGTGTATGTGCCCCTTTAGTCTGGCCTTGAACGTGGTGATGCTGGGTGCTGTTCCGACATTATTCATTAAAGCATTCCAGAATCTTGCAGCTTTTACGGAGAAGTGGAAACAGGTTATTGATAACATTATACATACTTCTTTTTTTTAAATTTTGTTTTAATACTTTCTATTTTCTGATTATCCCTTTCCTCCCGCCTTCTTTGCTTGTCCATATATTCCACTCCTCCCTTCGATATCGAGTTTACATATGTTACTAATTACTGTTTTATGTTTTTTATGATGACTTTTACTTAAGTTTGGTTGTTTGTTTCTACCCTTTATTGCGAAATTTCACAATTGGCGGGTTTATTGTCATATGACAATTTCTTACAAGCAATCCTACTATGATGTGTTTATATGTATTTGCGTGTAACATGTGTGTAAGTGTAAGTCTTGTTATTGCATTCGATCGACATAATCGAAAATGCAATTCCGTTAATTAGATCCCAACGGAAAATAGTGACCCAGCCAGGAATTGAACCCGGTGCCTTGCCTAAGAACAGGCGACCTAACCACTATGCCACCGTGTGTGTATTCATTTATGACTCCTTTTTATACTTCAATTTGCCTTGAGTCACAATAACCCTGGCGGTATGGCCGGAAGATATTGCCACTTGGCAATAGGCCCACCACATTTCACTCTTTTGTGTGTGCAATAAATCTTTTCAAACAAACAAACAATTATCATTAATGATAATCAAAATTAACGTGATCATCAAAAAGAAACCATCATAAAATAATATATAGCTAACCAAGCTGCTTAATTTGGGTTCATCCAGTAAAGAAACCTTTCCTGAATCTATCGAACATTCGCATTTACAATGCATTTATTGTAACAACTTCTCCTCCCCTTTTAACAAGTGGAGATGCTTGGTTCAGGTGCATACAATGTCAAACTTTGGGCTCAAGTATGAATGAATGAATGGGCTCAAGTATGAATGTTCAGATGTTCATGTATGCAACTATTATAGGTATGTCATTTGGTCTGTGACGGGCCAACCCTCACTAGACTCCAAGTTGTTTGATGTGAGGAGGTGGTGTCAACTTGCGGGTTATCTCCGTATTGAAAGTCGATTGAATGAATATCAGGAGGTATTTATCGTATCAGAAGGAATTTATAGTGATTTATATTGCCAGTTTGTTAACGCTTCCCGAATATGTAAAGGGTTGACGTGAATGCAGTGGCTATCTGCCTGAAGTTACGAGGGTGCATGGATAAGGATTATAGTTTGTGCTCAGAGTATCTCGTACTCGACACGGCTCCAGTCTGTAGGAGTTCAGACTGATGCTTGCTCGTCTCGATATGAGGAAGGAAGGAAGAGGTACCCATGATGGTCGGACCCGTTGATCTAACTCGTGAGAGTGGTGCTGGGTGATTCCGCCGCTGTCTTGGAGGGAGTGATCATTCGAGAAATGATACCCTGGTGCTATTCTCGCCGCCTTATAAAGGCCTAAAAATGACGCAATCCAAAATATTCCGAGTAAAAATGTTGTTCAATGTAACTGATTTGACAAAGTAGTTAAAATTCGTACTAATTCAGCGCTGCAAGAGGTGGAACAATGGCTGTATTGACGTCAATGCATTTTACTGAAATTCAAAGCATTTGTTGACTGGCATGTACGATACTTAGGATCGTTACAGGTCTATCCAATTATCGTTTGTCATTTGATCTATCCACCGCGGTCACTGGGGGATGATTAGGATCCCCTTTGACAAGCTTTTGGGTCGATTGTAGAGAACGACCAAGTTCGCGGCGGGTAATAATAATGGCGATTCACCGGGGAGCAGCAGCGCGAAGCGGAAGTGAAACACATCGATGTTGATCAATTGACAATTTATTGGTATTAGCGGGCGAGCCGGCGGGTTCGGGCTCACTCGCGGTTTACAACGATGTGTGATCATAAAGCTACAGGACCACTCGTCTGATCCAATAATTCGTGAGCAGCGGTAACACTGCGGCGGAAAAATTTTAATTGTTTCCTGGCGGGACAAAAGAGTTATATCCTATGACGTAGGAATTATAAACTATTACACACTACACCCCCCAAGTGGAAAAATGGATTTGTACTGTATTTTATATGTGGAAGCTGGGCCCTTGCTGAGTTGGCCACGAAGACCCATTCGGCGGCATTCACGCATGAACGCTCCTGAACGGTCGCTCCTGAACGGTCTGCGCACCGTGCGGCGTAAGCTAATCGATTGTGCACTCTGGCTAACAGACGGGGGAGTCTGGAAGCAGTACTGTTTCCTATAGAGCGGGGGTGGTTGCGGACCTTACGGCGACTGCTCATGAAACCACCATCGGCTACCCGATCCTGGGTGAACAGCCGGGCAAAGGATGCCGTGGTACGTGATAGATTCGGTATACACCGTTTCACCGCTTTGTAAGGGAGAGGACCGCGCAAGCGACCTCAAACTCGTAACCAATCGAGAGACTGGAGTAATCTGGTCTCAATTGGAAGTAAGGGCATGAGTGGAATCCCGCTGGGTAACACTCCTGGCTCTCTCGCGGTTAAGGCGTTGGCCTCTTACGGGTTTGTGGCGGAGCTAGACGGTGGACTCGGTGGAAGGCTTTGGCCTCTTACGACTGTTTTGTCCAAGTCTTCTGCGCTCACTCCAGGGAGATAGAACGACCAATCGTTAAAACTTCCTGAGGTTAGCTACTTTTTTGTACAAGCATTAAATAAATAACAGCCTTTTGCAAACTCTAAGCAAAAAGCGTCTTGTTTTGGACTTACTTCCCACACTTTTGTTTTTTTTCTGATACGTTTCCTTTCCTTTTACCGATTTTCGGTCTGAATTCGATGCCTCTTTCAATATTTAGGTTTCGTATTTACATAAGCCTCTCGTATTTGTATTCGTTAGTGGAAAAGCCTTCGCGTAGTAAATCATTTACGACTCCGTGTTCATAATATGTGCTCACTTACGTATTGCATGCCAATCCATTTTCATTGTCAATAGATGGAAATATTTTATTTGGTATTCAGTTTAGTACAGACAATAATAGTACACCCCCCCCCCACATTATTGGGTGACAGAATCAAATAAGCAAAAGGTTAAGGTTTTGCCATTCGGTTCCTGTTATTTTTGTAAGCAAATCAATGTTTTATAGTAATTAATTCTTAAATAAATAAATAAATAAATAAATATTATTTACTATGAATATTTTATGTTGATAGTAAATAATCAATAAATATTATCGATGCTCAATAAGTGTTATTATCGCATTACTTAGGGAAGCAGCGCTTGAACTCATCAATAAGGTGCTGCGAATGATTTAATGTTTTTCTTAATATCGGTCTCATCGAAAACCTCTATAGAGTGCTTTTCTTCTGAGATCGCTAATAATTTGGGAAAACATGCGAAATTGCATGGCTTTGATAATATTTTACCTTTCTAAAGTTGCAACCTTTCAGTATACGTCGTGATGGCATGGAATGTCTTCACGCCACCCTTGCGAGGGGCCCTTCCACGTTGAAAATGATCCTTTAAAGGCAATTTGAGTTACTGTTGAATTTCTTTTAAGTATATTGCCTCTCCGCCTCGCTCAGTGGTTTACCGAAACAAAGGTGTCAAACTCATGGGCTGCCGAAACTTTTTAATCCAGCGAGACACCTCGAATACGTCAAAGTTATTTATGTCACCCCTTGGGCTGCGCCGCACTTCAACCTTTCAATCGCTCAAACTCTGAAAAGGACTGAAATGCCTCGTCATGTAAGCAGGCAATAATGGCAGCCATCGTGTTCGTCCAAAGGGAGCGGGCTGGAGGAATTACCCCCCCCCCCCCTTCCCCCTTCTCAGAAATAAAGCACAACATCGCGATATCGCGATCGCTGAACGCGTCGTTTCAAAATGGTGGTATAAAACAAAATCATTGCATACAACCTTGAATATACAGGGTTTTATATTGCTCAATGCCATAACTAGAGCAGTCGACTACAGCGGGCGAACCCGTTACCTCAGGAAGTGTTAACGAAGTGTCTCCCGTGAGGTGAGCGCAGAAGACTTCAAGCTCCATTACATGCCCGTAAGAGGCCAACGCCTTAACCGCGAGATAGCCAGGTATGTTACCCAGCGGGCCGACACTCGTGCCCTTACTACCAGATGCAACCAGATTACTCCGGTCTACCGACTGGTTACAAGTTCGAGGTCGCTTTCGCAGTCCTCTTTTTTATGAAGCGGTGATTCAGCTGTTCAGCCGGAATCGGGTGGCCGAATGGTCGTTTCAAGAGCAGCTACCATAAGGTTAACAACCATGCGCCCGAATATTGACTCCTAGGGGAGACTGGCCCGCAGGCCAGCGTCCTACCCTGGCTCTTTCTTTTGTGTGGAGGCCGCCGGATGGATGTTGACCCGTGAGTATGACCGACCGTATACGAATGGGTCTTCGTTGCCAACTCCAAAAGGGCCCATTAGCTCCCTGCTCAATGCCACAACTTGGATTGTCGACTACAGCGGGCGAGCCCGTCACCACAGGAAGTTTTAACGATTAGTCGTTCTATTTCCCTGGAGTGAGCGTAGAAGACTTGGGACAAAACAGTCCACCATCTAGCTAAAAGCCACAACCCGTTAGAAACCAACGCCTTACCGCGAGATAGCCAGTAATGTTACCTGGCGGGCGACACTCGCGCCCTAACTACCAATTGTGACCAGATTTCTCCGGTCTCTCGATTGGTTCCGAGTTCGAGGTCGCTTGCGCGGTCCTCTCCCTTACGAAGCGGTGAAACAGCTCAATGCCACAGTACATTTTAGCAATCCTTCTACGCCGGCGACATGCAGGTGGCGCTAATAGCATTGTCCGGCGAAACAAATAGCAATTTATTTGGCCATCCATAAAAACATTGATAAAGAATGGTTTTATACAAAGACTGATTGATTATTAAAACCTAACAATTTAACCAATGATATCAATAAAAAAATACCATTTATCTTCTTTTTTATAAAGGCTGATTACATCACAAAAATAATACAGAGAAATAGAATGCCATCTATTAGTCTATCTGAACTTTTATGTGCGTAATTATTACGTATTGAAACCTGTATACCAAATAAAACATTTGAATCATTATGTAAATAATTTAAAAATAATATGACTGATCTCATCAGCTTGACAGTTGATTTAATAATTCGTTTGTTATTATATTATTATTTTATTTCTAGATAGGTTACTGTATAGACGTGTTTAGAACGCAATCTATAGTGCGCAGTCATACTGCTATACCACGAAAGCCGCCATATTGAACATAAGATAAGTTTAATCAATGTTTGGAGCTTATGAATTGCGTATCATAGTAATATCCTAGCTGTTTCTATATGCTACTGCATTTCTTATATCCGTTTCTATATGTATATTATAATCTATATCCTACTGCATTTCTCTATGCAAACTGATTAAAAACCATTACCGTAAAATCTACTTTTGGACTTTTTCCAACATTCATTTCCAGGCTACTTTCAACAATCGGGTTGCTCAACGTTCGTATAACCCGAATATTATTGAAAACCTTCGAGCGTTTGTGCTCCTAATTTTAAAATGAAGATCGAAGAAAAATGGAACTTTGATCTATGGCTCTACTTTAAGATGCTGAATAAAACACCAGCAGCAGACACAAGACGTTGCAGTAGACGAGGGTAGTCATAGGTTAATACGATAAAAATAAAAATTTAAAAAAAATAATAAAATACAAACGGAGCTGCCATGGTTTTCACCGACCAAAAATCGGGCCCATCATATATAATTATTACACTTCTGGGAGGTGAAGGGTGGATTCCGGACTTACGACCGGCGGTGGTTGGTTTAGGACAGCTGTCTTGCCACATGTGAGCGTTCACCTTACCACCCATCCACTCCCCCTTCGAAGCCATACAATTTGAGATGCAGAAATCGCGGTTTTAGATAATTTTTCTAGAAAGGAGTTGATTATTTTCCTGGAGAGACCAAGATCTTTAAAAAGGTGAAACAAAGATTTAGCTGGCAGGCCACGAGCGCCTACTTCCACCGCGTGAAGGTGAACAGTGAAGCCGTTCCGGATGACGGCATTTGCGAGGTCATGGTATTTATTTAATTTGTACTCGTGGTCTTTTGGGATATTTGATTCCCATGGTTCGTGGGTTTGAGTCCCAGTTAACTCTACGATAAGGACCATCTTCCGAGATAGAGAGTAAAGAGTTATATCTGGACGCAGGGCTGTGCATCCGAGACTTTCAGGGAATTTATACTGCTTAGAGACCGAATCGACCTCCATAATCCAATCTGAAGCTTTCTCGATTATTGAGAAAGGTTTTGCAGTGAGATGTTTGTGCCTTTAGAGCCAACCCGCACAAACTGTATTGGGGGTTTGGAGGATACTGTCAAACCCTTGTTGGCACGAGCCACTGAGAGGCTAAGTACCTCGCGAATAACAGCAAGGACTTTGTCGTGGCGGTAAGTGTACCGTCCTTGATCCAAGGCCACCTTGCAGCCAGCTAGAATATGTCTAGCTGTGCAATATAATAATCGCATACACGTATAATCAATTACTGGGCTCGATTGCGTTTCTCTTGAACTAAAATCGGAAATAGGTTCATGTGAACGAGACAGAGCAGGATAGAGGTGTCGACTACAACGGGCGAACCCGTCACCCCAGGCTGGTATAACCATATAGATCATTCTTTCAACCGTGGGATGAGCGTAGAAGACTTGGGGACAAGACAATCTATCTAGTTCACCAGCAACCCGTTAGAGTCCAACGCCTTACGGCGAGGCACTGGGGAAGGTACCAGCGGGCAGCCTCACCCCCTAACTACCAGTTTTGGCAGGATATCTCCGTCTGGAATTAACCTTCAGGATACCTCCGTCCTCCCGACTGGTTACAGGTCCGAAGACGCTTACGCAACCTCTACCTGTTGTATTACAGCGGTTATTCAGTTTGAATTCAGCGGACCTGGGCGTTCTTTGCCCGTAATGCCACACAGGATCGAGTGGCCCAAGGCATGACATCAGGTGAGACATCCACCCCCGCTTCTTAGGAAACAGTGTATTTCCATAGTCTCCAGACCCCTTCAGCAATTAGTCAGAATGCACAACCGATTGGCATCGCCGACCGGTGCGCAAACAGTCCGGTGGCGCCGGGATTCGATTCCGCCGGGAGAAACCGATCCACTCGAGAAGGCTTAACCCGGGGTAACCTTCCACTCGAGGAGGCAACTGAATAGGAGCTGAATCGTGAGTTGAGCCGATCCGAGAACAAAATGGATCTTGTGACCCAAGCTGCACGAAACCCTTCACCACCAAACGAGACAGAGCAGTACATTCAAGCGGAACGTGAAACCAACGATTATCACTTTTCGGCATTAAAACTACCCACCAAAGATAAAGCAGCTAAATCTAACGCTGCACTAAATGAGTTCAAACCTTTATATTTTATATATACTTATATAAGTTCGATAGGTAGTTTTGGTGCGGGAAAATCGACGACGATAGTTCATTTCATATGCCGTTCTAACGTATTGCTCTGTCTCGTTCGGTTGTACTATGTTCCTATTTTAGTTCACGAAGAAACGTAATGCTTTAAAAAATATTTTTTCTGTATTTTTTTAACAAAATCCTCAATAATATTAACCCTGAAACGTTAAAATCGAAATCGAAAAAGTGTTAGATTTCTTTGTGTCGAACATTCCATTTATAATCTTTATTGCAGCAATCGTGTGGAGGGGCCTGACAGACCCCAGTATAACACTTTTGTATATTACCGATAGATAGCAAGCCCTTCAAGTTTTCTTTCGTCTTTATATCCGTGCCTCTTAAAAAAGTTTTTAATCTCACAATCTGACGTTTTCGTCCTAATATTATACGAAACGGACATTTTTTTCGTTTCTCGGGTCTATTAAACCCCGTCACACTAGTAACGTGGCCCTTTTTTACTTGCGTCCGATTTCATAAAAACATTTAAAGGATATTTATAGGGTGTATTTATATAAAGTATATTATCATTATATCTGTTCTCTGGTTAGTAAAAGAAAAAATGGAAAAAATGGGATATTCATTATAAAATAGTCATTAGCAACAAGAATCTAGGAACAATCGATAGTTTATGAATTTTAAAAATCTATACTTTCTTCAATTAAGAACTACATAGGGAGAAGTCCCATAACGCCAGACGGTACCTAGCGTCGGACACTAATAGCATCTCGACAAGTCGCGGCGCGATGGATACAAAGACGGGTGAAAAGGGTGCGGGGAAGCGTACGCTTTACCTTTTCCTACTTCTTTGTATCGATCGCGCCGCGACTTGTCGAGATACTATTAGTGTCCGATGCTAGATGCCTTCCGGCATTAGGGGACTTCCCCCTACCAGTTATTGCTAGACCAATAAGTTGGTACCTGAGTATGTATTCTTAAAGAGCTTTATTAAGTCAATATTTTAGGCGGGGAATCTGACGTCTGTTACTTCGTATGAATCACAAAATCATAATAATAACGAAACCGCGAGCTGGGGATAACTGAGCGAGAGTCTGCGGTGAATCCCTTCCTGCAAATCTCTCACGCTTATGATGAATACAGGGTCGGAACCTACTTTTACCTACCTTACTGTTTAATGCCATATGGAAGGTGTTCTACATAAATGTGTCAACCCTCAGGGGGTACGGCATTCTCCGTTTTTAAAAAGGATCTCAAGAACAAAGCCTCGTCTCTCACCTGTCCACCGCATGGTGACTAATGGAAACGGCGTTGTCACTCCTACCTAATGGCATCAGTACTACCCCTATACCTAGTCTGGAGCCCCTCCAGTGAATTTTGGAATTTAATCCTTAAGAATCGATTACATTTAAAGCCCCCGGGAATTTGAAATAGATATATGAGAATTTGATGGATAAAAATCGAACGTTAAACGTTAACAAAAAGGGTTGCGTTTAATGTCAGTAAAGTTCGATAATTAAAAAGACTGCAACAATACTTAACACAAGACCATAACTTCGATAAAATTTCTAAAAAATAAGATTAACCAATCGATCGATCAATTAATCAATCAATTAATCAACCAACAAACCAATTTACCCCATTCGACTATTGCTATATTTAGATCGTTATATTTATATATTTGTGTATGTATGTATATGTATGTGTGTATGTGTATATGTATCTATATGAGTACCTACGTAAGTTAGGCTTTTCCACCTAAGTCAGAAAATAAGTCGTATGCCCAGATACAGGCTATATTTGGCCTAGTTGGGTATGCGCTGAGCATGCTCATTTGAATGTGGGCCGTTGTTTCTTCGCACCATTACTTGGTATGACCATTTTTATGTGTTTTATAATTATGTTTGATACAAATAAATAAATAAATAAATAAAATAAATTGTATATGCAATGACAATCGCACTTATGGAGTAAACTCAAGTCGCGCGTTTTTCGCGCTGACACGCTCATTTTTTTTTAAGGAAATAGGTACAGCTGGCTGCCACCTTGTATTTATTTTTATTTATTTACAAAACAAATATTTAGGAATTATTTTTACAGATTAATTTTGCTTCACTCCTAACCAGGCAGTGACCGTTCCAAGAAAAACGCCAATTTTATATGATATTATTTGAAATTTGAAATTTTAAAGTTTAGTTTTATGAAGAGGTTAATAAATTGTTATTGTTAATTAAAAAAATTCAAAATTAAATAAAATAAACAAGATAACCATTAAAATCAGAATAATTATTAAATAACAAAATTAGTAAAAAATAATTATAAAATAAATTTAAGTACCTACCTAAAATATAAAGCTGAAATCACTTTTGTTTGCGTATGGGCAATTTATACTGTTAGAGATAAAATATGAGAGTGTGTAAATTGTGTGTGTGTACCTAATATGTGTTGTAATATGTGTTGCTTTTTTTGAAATGTCATGACGATACTTTCAGTTTCCGTTTGTCCTTTAATTATCAACCACTGAATGAAACTTTTTTAAAGAACCACCTGTCGATGTGTTTTTCTAAAATATTCATTAATCTCGGAGCAAGGTAATGATATTGGTGTTGTCCAAACGATGCAAATCTTCTGGGCACTATATATTGTGGTACCTGCGCCGATCTTGTGTTCTTAGCAGGGAACGATGTCTGCTTGCGCGAGATTGAAATTTAAAGCAGTTTTTAAACAATATAATTGCCTAATGTTAAGTATTTTCGCTATATGGGCCCCTTCCTTGTGAAATAACCAATTCCCCCGCTATAACTTTTGTCTCGACCCACGTACGTAAAAATCGAGTTTGTCGTGCCGAAACAAATTACCCTCACCCTGCTTATATAGTAGATGCCCTGCGCAGTACTGGGCGAAGTTCTCCAATGCGGCCCTGGACCGCGTGCCAAATTAGCATCAAATTCATTGGAGCGACACAATTTACGACGTTTTTGCTGCTATCTTGTCTTTTACTGGCGCCCCGAGAAGCGCTTACGCGGCGTAAAAATAACGTAAACCTTAAACCGCTCATGAATCTCTGGCAGATAATAGAGATTCGGAGTGGATGTCATTTAAAGCGGATTCTTGTCGTCAGGTGTATGCGCGTGCTTTCCTCGATTGCCCCGTGAAGAAATGAGCCGTTTTTTATTATGCTGCTCAGAAATACAGAACATATGGCAATGGTTAAACATACCTGAATACCGGCTGTAAAACAAATTATACGAAATGGTATTTCTGAAACATTTTTAGAAATTTAATTATATATGGTATTTTTGGGGTTTATCAGAGTTTAATCCTCAAGAATTGATTACAAAAAGCCTTACGTTTAATGTCAGTGAAGTTTGACAATTGAAAAGAGTCCAACAATACTCAACAGGAGACCATAACTTCGATGAAATTTGCCAGCTTCCGAGCCAACCTATACTGACCATACATCAATCAATTGATTGATGATGATTGATTGACCATGATTGATTGACGATGATTGATGATGATTAATTGATAATGATTGATTAATGATGATTGATTGATGATGATTCATTGATGATGATTGATGGATGATGATTGGTTGAAGATAATTGATTGATGATGACTGATTGATGATAATTGATTGATGCTTACTTAATTGATGTTTGAATGATGATTTATTGATGATGATTTATTTATGATGATCGATTGATGGTGACTGATTGATTATTGATTGACGATTATTGATGATCATTAATTAATGATGATTGATTGATGATGATGATGGATGATGATTGATAGATGGTGATTGATGATGATTGATGATGATTGATTGATGATGATTGATTGATTGATGATGATTGAATGATAATGGTTTATTGATTATGATTAATTGACCTATTGATGTTTGGTGATTGTTGTTTGATTGATTGATGGTTAATGATTGATTGATTGATTGATTGATCGATCGATAATTCAATCATCAATTACCCCTTTGCCTATTGTATATTCAATGACAATCGCAAACTATCGCAGAGGTAACTATCGCGGAGTAGGTACTATTCCTTAATAAAAATAAAATTAAAAAAATTAAAAAAACGTTTTTATTGCGCAATAAGGAGATTTTTCATGTTAAAAACATGAAGAAAAAAAAGACGTTTTTTATTTGATTTTATGTTTTAGCAAATACTAGATAGACAACACCAGATAGGCAAATGTACTAGGAGTGACTCTCCATTAGACGATGCCGGGATTTTCACATACTCATCCTACTCTTTCGTGCATTTCATTTCGCCCTTTTCATTCAAACATGCCTTCTTATTTGTATAATCTCTTCTCTCCGCTTTCATCCCATGGCCTTCCATTACGCTCTCAGGAAAATCTATTACTGTTAACAACCTGCATGTCCAATTCATTTGCATTGCAGGCGGACCGAATATGGGGGAGTTATTGGGCCCTTGCTGAGTTGGCCACGAAGACCCATTCTGTTCAGGGTTGGTCACACTCACGGGTCAACACCCATCCAACGGCCTCCACGCATGAAGTGCGAGCCTGGGCAGGACACTGGCCTTAGGGTTAGTTTCCCCTAGGAATCAACCTTCTGGCGCTCCTGCGCACCGTGCGGCATAAGCCAATCGATTGCGCACTCTGACTAACAGTCGGGGGAGTCTGGAAGCAGTACTGTTTCCTATAGAGCGGGGGTGGTTGCGGACCTTACGGCAACTGCTCTTGAAACGATCATCGGCTACCCGATCCTGGGTGAACAGCCGAGCAAAGATGCCGTGGTCCGCGATAGATTCGGTGCACACCGTTTTACCGCTTCATAAGGGAGAGGACCGCGCAAGCGACCTCGAACTCGTAACCAATCGATAAACTGGAGTAATCTGGACGCAATTGAAAGTAAGGGCGTGAGTGTAAGAGAATAACCGCGAGATAGCCATGAGAGTTCGCGGTGACGGGTTCGCCCGTTGTAATTGACAACTCTAGTTGGACCGAATATGGAACTCTGTGCCTTTGCGTCTGGGACAACTTGAATACCTGATCAGGTTTAATAAATCTATTACGAGACCTACTCCCCCCCCCCCACTCCCCACCCGTCTCCAAGCTTGCTCTTATATCCCTTTTCTTTCTTTGATATTTAGTTAACATACACTGTGAAAAATATTACATCGATTCTTACATTACCATTTTGTTATTACGGATTTATACAGAATGACGATGTTTCAATCGTAATTTGTTATAAAAGTATACTGTAGCAGTATACAGTATACGGAAATAACAGTATACTGTAGCTTCAACATGATTTAATGTGTCCTCTATAACCGTGCGTATGCTACTAGATGATGTCAAGTTATAAGCGAGATTCCGAAGTCGCGACGTAATGAAATAACATTATGTTTTAACATTACGGCACGGTAACTACCGTCACGCCAACACCATTACGCGTCATGTCTATTTATACATATGGACCACAGTCCAAGGTATATATATTTAATCCTTATTCAAACATGCGTATTTCCTTGTATTACACCGTTATATTTTTCTCAGTGTATGTATGTTATTAATTTATGTTTTATTTCTATTATTATGTAATTGTACTCATTTAATTCGACCACTACTTTACAATAATTACACTTGTCATTTATCATAAAGATTTAGTCCTAATAACCCTGAATGTATGATCGTAAGATATTACCACATGGCAAAAGACCCACTATGCTGTACTCTATTGTGTATGCAATAAAGTATTTTAAACGAAAAATCAAACAAACCATCCTTAATAATATTTAAATTCTTATTCAAATCTAATAGCTGTTTCACTCAGCGTAACCGCCTCTATCATAACGATTTAAAAATATATATTTTTGAGTTCTTTGATGCCGATGACTATATTTTCCAAAGCTCAACCTCCTTTCAAATTTGATTACAAAATCCTGTACATTTAATCGACGCAGAACCTAATCTAATTGCCCTCGAGCTCGCTTCATTTTACAATGTCCAAATTGCCTCGTTAAATCTTTATAGGACAATAAAATTAACCGGAAAAGGGTCTTTTCCATTTTTCCCTGCTGTGGCTCGTGATGGTGGAGAAGGAAAAACTTAACATGGGAAAGCAATTTCGCTCTTGAAATGACACGTCACGGCGATTTTAATTGGGGTAGGTTGAGTGGAGGAGGGTGACTTAGTCGACAGGGGATCACTCAAATATCTAAGCAAATAAACGCCATAAAATCACGTTCTTCGATTCTATACATGTGTTTGCAGTGCTGCCGCACTGAAATATAATTTGGAACATTTATAGATGAATTCTATAAGCTAGATATTTATCGTGATATTTGTATAGTAATCCAGGATCATAATATTTATAGAACGTGTAGTATAGCGAATCACGTATTGTGACAGGATTTCTAGATATCCAGATTATGTAATAAATTGATAATGTTATTTTATTTATTTATTTATTAATTTTTCACACACATTTAAAACACTAGGTTAATAAGATTAAAATATACATGCTCGAGTACTAAGGTAGACTTTTATGTATTCTTTTTTTTTAGTTGGTAAGTGTAACATAATGTAGCATAATGTGGTAGCTCTATATTTACACAAATATTACATATACTTAGTATATTTTAGTAACATGATATACATAATAATATTATATAATCATATATACACATACACATATATACATATACATCTACACATATACATACACATATATACATATATACATTTGCTAAATATATTAATTATACGGATTTACAATTTTATATGTGCATAGCAAGAAACCTTTTAAGGCTACTTAATTTAATGGTCAATTTAGTTATTTATTTACCTATATATTTATTTATTTTACTTATCCATAAACTTAAATATTTTCATTTTCTTTATTTAATACTAGTTCTTTATTTATATACACATTTATACATTATATTACCCTAAAATTCGCGATCGGAATGAATGAATGAAAAAAAATAAAAAGTGAAGTCACTATGTCTTAAATACTATCACCCCAGAACAGATATACAAACTAGTGGGGTGATAAAATCCACACAAACGTAATCTTATCTGCTTCGCAAAAAAAAAATGTTAAAATATTATTATTTTTTTTTGCCAAAATCAATTTTATTATATTGGATAAATTAAAAAAATAAAAAAGATATCCGCGACTGAAATCCCTTCCCCCCCCCCCCCTCCACCCCCCCCCCCCCCCCCACCCATTGGCTTTATTTTACAATATCCAAATTGCCTCGTTAATTCTTTATGGGTCAATAAAATTAACCGGAAAAGGTCTTTTCCATGTTTACCTGCTTTGGCTCGTGATAGTGGAGGGGGAAAACTTAACACGGGACAGCAATTTCGCTCTTGAAATGACACGTCACTGCGACTTTAATTGGGTTGATATCAATATAGGTTTCAGAAAATAAGTATAATAATACAAGACCATTCTATATTATATTCAAATTCATATTTCAATACAATAGATGTCTCGTCCAGCCTAACCGACTGCAATATAACGCTAAAAAAACATTTTTTGAGTTCTTTGATGCCGATGACTTTCCAACCTCCTTCCAAACTTAATTACATAATTCTTTATGGGAAAATAAAATTAACCGGAAAAGGGTCTTTTCCATCTTTTCCGGCTGTAGCTCTACGCCTGGAGCAAAACTACCTGTCGAGCTTATAGACGCCCGAATAAGTTTGAAATCTAATCGTGCCGTGTTAGATTTAGCTGCTTTATCTTTAGTGGGTAGTTTAAATCCGTAAACGTGACAAAAGTTCATTCCACATTCCGCTCTGACGTAGTGCTCTGTCTCGTTCACACGGGCTTATTTCCGATTTTAGTTCAAGAGAAACCAAATCGAGCCCATTATCAACGTTATTATAGATGGCTAAATAAATTGCTATTATTTTGACCATCAATGCTGTCAGCGCCACCAGCATTTCGTCGTTTTGGAAGGGTCTCCATCGTTCTATGGAATTTAACAATCTATCTATAAGCTATATAATCAATCTATCGCTATCATCGCAATATATCGCGATCAACAATCTTACGCTATATAATCAATGCAAATACTAAGCAAATATCAATAACGTATCTTACGTTACTCTAGTTTTGCCGTTACTTTTTACCACATCAATATATCGGTAGACTGGGAGATAAGGTTTAATTAGCAAAAAGCACGCCTTTGGATGTAAAAGGTTTTTATTGTGTAATAAAAATATTTTGGAATTTAATTTCATTTCAAAAAATATGAAAAACATTTAATGATTATTCTACCTCAATTAAAATTGCAGTGACGTTCAAGAGCAAAATTGCTTTTCCGTGTTGAGTTTTTTCCTCTTTCCACCATCGCGAGCCACAGCAGGTAAAAGTGGAAAAGACTATTTTTTATATTGCCATAAAGATTTAACGAGGCAATTTGGACATTGTAAAATGAAACGAGCGCGAGGGCAATTAGATTAGATTCTGCGTCGATTAAATACACAGGATTTTGTAATTAAATTTGAAAGAAGGTTGAGCTTTGGAAATTATATTCATCGGCATGAAAGAACTCCTAAAAATGTTTATGACGGAGCCGTTTAAGCTGTAAGAGACAGCCTTTGAATTGAAATATGAATATAAATATTATTCAGAATCGTCTTGATTTATATTACACTTATTTGCTAAAACTTGTAATTAAATCAAAATTGAAATATTTTGATCGATCGGGATTGGCTATTAAGAACAGCTGACATCAGGTCAACATCCACCTTCGCTGCTTAGGAAACGTATAATATTTTTTTTAACCCCCCCCCCCCACCGTTATTATCCGGAGTGCACAGGGAAAACAGAGTTTCCTTCCAGGTTCGACCCTGTGAGAGGAAGATACTGGATGGGCCTAAACCGTAAATTTAGCCAACCCAAGTTAACGAGCGGGTTTTAGTGGCTCAACTGCACAGGAACCATTAACTGACATTGACCGTGAGATGACAGTTGGGCGGTGTCGAATACAACAGGCGAACACGTTACCCCAGGCTGGTATAACAATACGTGATCGTTATTTCAGGCGTGGGATGAGCATAGAAGGCTGGGACGGTACAAACCTACCGTCCAGCATAACCACGAGCCCGTCAGAGGCCAACGCCTTGCTGCGAGGCATCGGGAAAGGTAACCAGCGAGCAGCATCGTTTCCTGACTACCAGTTTTGGAAGGATATCTCCGTCTGGAATTAACCGTCAGGGATACCTCGAACCTCCCGACTGGTTACGGTTCCGAAATCGCTTGAGCGACCTGCCGTATATTCGGCGGTGATTGAGTTTGAATCTATCGCGGACCACGGCATCTTTGCCTGGCTGTTCACCCAGGATCGGGTAGCCGATGGTCGTTTCGAGAGCAGTCGCCGTAAGGTCACTGCTCACCTAAAATCACCTTATATATCGGTAGGATTGCTATTATTGATTGAGTCACATTGATTGAGTCACATATCATTGATTGAGTCACACCTGCGCTATGGTATTCTTTTATGGGGTAATGCAGCACACATCAACAGTGTATTCACTCTCCAGAAAAGAGCCATACGTGCGATAGTAGGTATTGGTCCACGGCAGTCATGTCGTGAACACTTCCAAAAACTAGGGATATTGACCGTATATGCAATTTTTGCTCAAGAAGCTCTTTGCGAATTCTATTGCAATAAGAGCTCGGCCATATCCAACGAGGAAGTACATCGGCATGACACCAGGAATAAAACCCTGTATCTCCAACCGTTCGTAGCACGTACTGCCAAGTTCCAGGCGACTAGTCGATACTTAGGCCTCAAACTTTTCAATAAATTGCCCGAAAGATTAAAAGAAATTAAAAACATCGATATTTTCAAGAGATCCATCCGAGTCTATCTGCTTAAAATCAACATGTATGCCCATAACGACTTCTTAAAATATTTTGAAAATACATAGCATCGTATCTACCCATTTAATCTAATACATATTATTTACCGTTAATTGTTTTGTTGTAAACTGTTATCATATAGTCTATGTTTTTGTAAATTGGTAAGTTTAAAACTATATATTGTATATCATCTCTTGTCTAAATTGAGTAACTAATTTAAGATTAATTACTGTCATTCCTACACAATTGTATGGTTGTATTGGAAATAAATACCTTTTACTTTACTTTACTTTTTATTCTTGAGGTAATTAATATTTCACACACAATTTTCGATGGGAGGAACGATGTTCGCCGTTCGTCGGAAATAACTAATAATGTTTTGAAACTTGGCATAGATGTTTATTAGGACATACTGTTAAACATACTAAAAGTTCCCTACTCTAGCTGTTGCGCTCGAGTCGCCATCTTGGAAAGAATATGTACAGATTCAGTTTTTATAACTGAAGGTAAACATAAGAATCTATGGCAAATGGCTCTTCAGTTGACGGTAATGTTTGGGTCAATTTACTTGACTTACTGTCTGCATTTTCTGAAAAGTAATATTGTATTTACGGAAAGATAACAATTTTTATTTAGGTGTACGCATTTTAAGATTCAGGTAGACGAATTGATGGCATTCCCGTATTATTTCGATGATGTAATCAGCCATTTTTTTAAATACAGCTTTGTATAAAATCCAGCCAAGCCTAAGGCTTACCTGCTGGAGATTATGATAGGGTGACTTTCAGTGCAACTTTAGTGGCCATTTTGACCATATTATAATATATCTGCTGCATTATCTGCTACATTAGTAAGGATTAGAACATCATATTACTACCACAACGCAAGCCTTAATTAAGTTAAGATATAAAATTCAATTGCTATAACATCTATTACCAAAATATTCGGGGGATGCGATCTAAACTACAAGAAATAAACCTAGAGGTGTTAAACAACAACTATCATATAATTTGTCTGACGGAAACTAATCTGAACTCTGGTGTATACGATGGCGAAATATTTGATTCACGTTATGTCATATATCGGCGAGATCGGGAATCCAGTGCATCCGAATATAACAACGGGGGCGGAGTTCTGGTGGCTGTACTGAATACAATCAAGTCTAGAAGAATGCCATTATGGGAAACGGAAAACGAAGATCTATGGATACAAATAGAGCCGAATAATTCTAAAAAGAAGGTTCTAAATATATGTACAGTCTATTTACCACCTAACATCCCGATTAATAAATTTCAATGTTTTACTTCAAAATGTCAAGAAATCTGTATAAACTCAGAAATACAAAATCAAAACGTCATCATTGGAGATTTCAATCTACCGCATATCAATTGGAACAGAATCTGTGAAAATGGAGGGGATATAGGCGAAATACATTTTTCAGGGCAAAAATCCATAGCCCTACAGGAACTTATGTCGACCGGTAACCTCACCCAATCTAACTATATCAAGAACCCTTTCGATCGAATTTTAGATTTAATATTGTCTGACAAAGACAATATATGTGTTAAAAGTTCCACAGCAATAAGCCGAGTCGACGCTCATCATCCACCGCTAGACATATATCTGAAACTCGCATATAACGTCGAGCTGGTTCAAAATACTGCAACAGCTCGATATGATTTCTTTAAGGGCGACTACAAAAAATGTACTGAATTATTATCACTAATTAACTGGTATACATGCCTAACGGGTGATGACCCAGATTTATTAGTCGAAACATTCTATTCCAAGCTGTGGGAAATAATTAAAATAGCAATACCATTCAAGAGCAAAAGACCCTCAAAATATCCTGCATGGTTAAATACATCCTGTATAAAGTTGCTGAAGGAAAAAGAAAAATTCAGAAAAAAGGCAAAAAGGTACGGCAACGCGGTCGACTACGAAACATTTTCTTTGCTGAGAAAAAGAGGTAAAAAAATGATAAAAGAAAGCTATAATGACTATATTAAGACAATTGAAGAGTCTCTAAATAAGACAAGTAAACCATTCTGGTCATTCGTAAAAGCAAAAAAAGCAAAACCAGCGATACCGGATACTATGTATTTTCAATCCAAAACTGCCAACGATGGATCCGGAATAAGCGAGTTGTTCTCGGAATACTTTTCCTCAGTTTTTGATGCTAACCCAGTGCAGCTGACTCAACAAAGTGTGTGTGTTTCGAGTGCTAATTACTCGCTATGCAATATTATTATTAATAAAATAGATATTAGAACTAAGTTAAAAATGTTAGATGATAGTAAAGGTCCAGGTCATGATGAAATCCCTCCCTTATTCATTAAAAAATGTTCAACAGAAATCGTACAGCCATTGCACATTATATATAATAAATGTCTTGAGATAGGAGTATTTCCATCGCAGTGGAAGATTGCTAATATCATACCGATTCATAAATCCGGAGACAGGAATTCAGTATCTAACTACAGACCAATAAGCATACTCTCCTGTTTCGGAAAGATATTCGAATCTCTTGTCTGTGATCATGTTACACGACATTTTAAACATATAATCTGTCCGTACCAGCATGGATTCACCAAAAACCGATCGGTGGAAACTAACCTGTTGGAGTACAACCAGTACATTTCATCCGCGTTTAATAGGAAACACCAGGTGGATGCCGTGTATACCGACTTCGCTAAAGCGTTTGACAAAGTTAATCATGACATATTACATATGAAACTTGCAAATAACGGTATTCACGGTAACCTACTTAGATGGATGAAGTCGTACCTATCAAATAGGACACAAATTGTTCGTGTGAAAGGATATACATCGATCCCTGCCTTAGTTAAATCTGGTGTGCCTCAGGGATCAAATCTCGGACCACTTCTATTTTTAATATTCATTGATGATCTCTCTAAGAGTCTACGCTGTCGGCATCTAATGTATGCAGATGATTTAAAAATATTCAAAGAAATACTGACAATGGAGGATTGCAATGCACTACAGAAAGATCTTTGCGAATTGAAAAATTGGTGTGAATCTAATAGAATGGAACTGAATGTTGAAAAATGTCAAATTATTCGTTTCACTAGAAATAAGCAAATTAAAGACTACCCTTACTCTATCGGCAATTCAACACTAAAATCTACAAAAAGTGTAAGAGATCTAGGAATACTTCACGACGAGCACCTGACTTTTAGAGAGCATATCAACAATGTAGTAAGTAAGAGCGAGCGAACACTGGGTTTTATATATAGGGTTACTAAACCGTTTAAAAATATTAACTCTTTTAACTTGCTCTATAATTCTCTTGTACGCAGCCAACTGGAGTTTGGTTCCATAATTTGGAATCCATACTATGAGGTGCATTCGGAAGCGATAGAGTCTGTGCAGAGGAAGTATATGCGTATGGTAACCTATAAAACCGGCCTATCACGCACTCTCTACTCTTATGAAAAGCGTTTAAATTATTTTAAGATTTTTACTCTTAGAAAGAGGAGAGAGTGCGGAAGTCTAATGTTTCTGCATAAACTTCTTAACGGCGGGATAGACTCACCAGATTTATTAGAAGCGTTAAATTTCAACGTACCATCCAGGCGACTGAGGCAGCACTTAACATTTCACCTTCCCACTTCGCAGACAAATCAATCTTTCCACAATCCTATCTCACGTACATGCCGGTTATACAACACTATAACCGATAACATTGATTTCTTCAACCTGGGACCATTAGTAGTTAGGTCCATTATAAATAACGTATTATGAAACAAATTGATAATTTACCGTATGTTTTTATTATTTTATTCCAGACATTATTCGATCTATTTTTTTTTTTTTACCATTTAATTGTTTAACTTTTTTTCAGAATTCACTAAACTTATTTCTAAAATTTTAATTTTTGTTTTGATAATTTTTATGTTTTTATTATTTTATTCCAGACAATATTTGATCTATTTTTTACCATTTCATTGTTTAATTGTTTTTCAGAATTCACTGTAAACTTATTTCTAAAATTTTTAATTTTTGTTTTGATAATTTTTAAGAATATTAATTTTTGTACTGATAATTTTTGATAATTTTGATAATTTTGATAATTTTGTAAATCATGAGATACGGCACATACGCAATTATAAATTAAGCATGCGGAGTACGCATATAATATTATACCCTAATTAGAAACAAAGTAAAAATGTTAGCGATAGCCATGTAATATTAGAGTATTGTTTGTGTACCTTTTATAATAAATAAATAAATAAATAAATTAATCGGTACAGAAAGCCACCCTCTTAATAATATTTACATAAAAAGATGAACGTACTTAATGGTAATAAAATAAAATATGAATCTTATTAGTATCATTTACACTTGTGTTTCACTTTCACTTATTTTAAAGCTAACTATTTTTAATTCTTTTTTTTTGTTTTTTTGTACATTTTTTAAGGTTTTTAAATTTAGAGGAATTTTGTTGAATAAACGAGGGATTAGCCAATTCAATCTTCTTTTGCCATAAAGGTTGCGAATAGGAAAGACGAGTAGCCGTTCATTTTGTATCTGTCTAGTGCTGTGTTTATGTTGGACATAAATTCGGAACTCGTCAGTCTCGATTGCTATCGTTGGTTAAATTATTAGGTTTAATATGAAATCAGTCGTTTATAAAAAAACGTTTATTCGAATCTTTTTGTAAATAGCCAAATAAATTGCTATTGGTTTGGCCGCCGATGCTAGTAGCGTCACATGCATATCGCTGACACAGAAGGGTATAATACCATACATAATCCATGGTTTTACATTTACGGATTTTACTTAATTTGTCGAATTTTGAGATGGTGATGGCAGTATCCTGATTTTATCCCTTCATTTAGTTGTCTATTATTTAAATCTTATTACAAGAACATGGATGCTAGAATCCAGTAGTCCAAAATATTTTAAAATCCTGCAAAATTGCATTTTTTTTCAGTTTTTCTTACCAGTTTCCGAGACTCTGAAGGGGCGGAGACGAATCGGCAGGGGGGCGAATCCGCTGATTACCCTCATATCTAGGCCACTATGCCGTGGTAATGTATTATACCATGTCTGCCGAAGCTTGCACGTTTTCAATAAAAGAGGGATTATGGGGGATTGTGTCTGGTCCCGAGGAGACGAAACGGGAGTATTTCGGTATCAATTTTTAAGCTAGGCCCGAAACATCAAATCAAAACAAAATTGCTTTGTCGTAGATACATCGTGTATACAAAATGAATGTTAGTACGAATGTGGGAGTGAATCAATCTATTACCATTGATTAGCGTATTAGATTGCTCAACGTCGTACTATGATTTGGCAACCAGGATTTTACTACGAAACGCAACTTGTAGATGACACTCATAGTTTCAAAAATTGATTAAACTTCTGTTATTTAATTCAACATAGATGGCGCTCTGAACGCGACTATGCTGTATAAAATAATAATAATATTTATATTACGTTTTTTTATATCTTATCTCTTATTATTTTTAACCTACTTCAAAAAAGGGAGGAAGTTGTCAATTCGGTTGTATCTTTTTTTTAATGTTTGTTACCTCAGAATTCCGTTATTTATGAACCGATTTGGAAAAAAATATTTGAAAGGATATACCTCCAGATTGGTCCACAGATAATCCTTTTTTGATGATGGGATCCATGAGGCACTGAGGGTACTCCTTAAATATTACTATGTCAAGTTAAAAATTCACATGTTGGTACAGTTTCGATGACAATGCATTTTCTATGGTAAGCGTGACCTGATTCCACACCCGGGGTTGGCTGTTGACGAGGGGACTCCTCAACGGTCAACACCACAGACATGACATTTTGTATACGCATTTAGTTATGATAGCCCGTTTTAAGTTGCACCATGGCATGGCTGCTGCACCGCGGGTTGGCTCCCGACGGGACTCCTCAATGGTCAACAGCACAGACACGAAATTTTGTATATGAATATTAAGGCATAATTGAATATTAAGACAGCCCGTTCTAAGTTTCACAAGGACAGGACTGCGGCACCCAAGGTTGGCTTCTAACGAGGGAACTCCTCAACGGTCAACAGTACAGACACGAAATTTTGTATAAGCATTCAATTATGATAGCCCGTTCTAAGTACCACCATGACATGCAGTGTTGGGTAAAATTTAGTCGACTAACGATTGTCGATTGACGATTGAATAGGTTAATCGCGATTGACGAGTAACTATTGATTCGTTCAATCGTCAATCGGCGACTAACGATTAGTTTCAATCGTTAGTCGCGATTGACGACTAAACGTCTGCGAGTGATTTTCTCGACAGCGGTCATCTTCAGTTTTGCGTTTTTTCGTCGGTCGGTGCGGTCGATGCGGTCGGTGCGACATGGCTGCTGCACTAATATAAAATTATGGAGTCGATTATTTTTGGTAAAATTTTGTATTATAATATTATTTACATGAAGATAACGAATTTTAAAACGGTATACAGGTTTAATGCGTAATAATTACGCACTTAAAGTTCAGATGGACGATTAGATGGCATTCAATCTTTCCGTATTATTTCGGTGATGTAATCAGCCTACATAAAAAATGTAATAGACACCACCAATAATTGAATGTTATTATTGTTATCATTGATTAATTATTATTTTTAAATAAAATAAAATATAACAGAATGGTATAATCAATCAGTCGTTTAAAATAAACATTCATTGTGAATGTTATTATAGATAGCCAAATAAATTGTTACTAGTTTGGCCGCCAATGCTATCAGCGCCACCTGCATTTCGCCGGCTCAAAAGTGTTACCAAATGGAACTATGGAGTTGCGCATTCTTGTATCATATATAATCAAAATAGTGGGGCAGATTGCGGTTCTTTCTTATTAAAATAAGGGCGGCCTAAAACTAACCCGAACAAGTGCATACACTAAAATGATTGCGATTGCGTTTCTCTCAATTTAAGAACGTGACCTTATATGCTTGGCGTGGTGTTTGTCTATGGAAATTAAGGACGCTTCCGCACCGGACCCACGCTTCAAACGTCAAACGACTTGCGTGAACATAGTGGGATTGGACGTTTCTTGTATCGTGTTTCACGTTTTAAAATCTTCGTTTTATGCCATGGCACCGCAAAACAGCGAAAATAAAAATAAATCATCGTGGAGGCTGTCAATTAAAAATTGCGCTGTTTCTTTCGACAGCCTATAAATTAGCGGATGCTACAGCAGGTACATAGAAAGGGCTGGAATAATCCCTTTGTGAGAAATTTGGTATGTTTTGCAGCCGCTCTGAAATAGATATTTATATGTTATGTCAGAAATTTTGCTTTGAAATACCAAAATTATACGCCCCTACCATTGCAACTCAGCATTACGTCGTCTCCGAATGAGTAGATATGCATAAGGCATCAATTTCTTCCAAAAAGTCACACAGAAACACATAGAAATCAAAGCCAAATTATATGCAAAATTATATGCAATTCACCATTACGTTGCCCCCGAATGAGTAAATATGCATTAGGCGTCATTTATTTCGAAGAAGGCACACAGAAACACATAGAAATCAAAGCAGGCACTTTACGGTCGCCCCGAACAAGAGCGTTCTAAAATAGACACGCTCTCGGATGGTTTTAACCGGGCAACTGTCAAAAAGGTAGAACCGAAATAGCATTTCGGATATGGCGACCTTATTTTTAGAACGAAATGCGTTAAATTGTTCGCGGCTAAATTTAGACTAGAAACGCAATCGCAAAATGACATATTTTTTTTCAACGACAAAACGCTCTCATTTAGGTGCGTTTTCCGACATTATTTTAGATCGTCAACGAACCGCAATCGGCCCCAGTATCTCACAAAAAACCATTTAGAGTCATGGGCTGATTTGTCACTTGGTTGCAATAGTATTGATAAGCTTGAGAATTTGCATTTCAATCCTAATGATATTTGATATGTGGGTTAAGGCGACATGATACCTGGGAACGAACATATCTGAAGAATTTTAGTTTTATGAGTTTTTTGAAAAATATAAGCATTAATTTTAAAAAGTTTTGAAGTGACTCCCTCATTAAGGAACCAATTTAAAATTTGGCCAAAAAAAAGTTGCTCATTGCCTTGGACATTAAGGCTTTAAACTAACTTCGAAAACTTTCAGGCGGGTATACTCCGGTGAGTGTGTTTTATTATAATTTCATTATATTGACTTGTTAATTGTCTAGGGCAGCACTTAGCCACATTTTTTTTTAGGCCCTAAATTGATTACAATTAATTATAACGTGAGAGAGCTCTGAGAGTTACGCTAAAAATGTTTTACCATTAACACCCTTATACAACCACTGCGTAAAGATAGATATTTTGTGCTAGCGCTGCGATAGAGCATTTAGTATGCGCCTAGTAGCAGGCGCGAGCGGACGTAGAATCTGCGCTTGACGCTTCGTCAACGCTGGATTTTTATTGGTCAAACCCTACAAAATTGGCCCCGCCTACTTTTTCGCGTGTACGCCCATTTCGGATATTTTTCTGAGGTCTCATGTCGCCTTAAATATGAATTTGAGCACGTGATTGTAATTCAAAATATTCAAAAAGTATCTAATAATAATACATAATAATAATTTTGTACATCTAATGTGCCGCAAAGTAGCCATACAGGAGAGAGAGCAGGTAAACAAATTCGCATAGCTGACCCAGAATCCAGACAACGGGAACAACCGTGTCAGGTTATTCGGGCGCGCAGAAATTCCTTCTCGTATGGGTACGTATGAAATTAAACTAAGATACAGGTTTAGGTAAGGTTAAGGTACAGGATAGTATATTGTGTAATAAATTATTATGTAGCGTTGATTAAGTTAACCCTAAAAATATAACCATATCAACAAACATTTCTGATTCCGAGATTCAATTGAGTAATTTAACAGGCAAAACTGTCGAATTGAATTATGACTAATAGTATCCAACGAAATAATAATTTCATTTTTAAACGAGTCTTTCATACGATGTAGTTCTATCATTGGATAGAAAACAGCGTCTTTCACGATCGCAAGTAATTATTCACATGAAAATTACCCCAATAATAGCAATCCTACCAATAAATAAGCACATACAATTAGCATAATTATTCACTCTCACCTGACGTTATCACTAGTAAGCCATCTCTTCTATTAACGTCTTTTTGGGATAATTAAATGGTCTAAATATTAAACATTGTATTTATCTTACCGCATGTACTACGCCGAGGAATCGACAAGTCACAAAGTGGGGCTCTAATCATCGATAACTCACGGCATCAGAGAAAAACCTACATATGTAAATAAATGAAACAACATTATGCCATATTTATGTACTTATTATTATTAATTATATAAAAAAGCAACAAACGCTATAACCTTCTTAAAAATTAAACTAAATGTACATATTTTGTGCTTTTGTCACAGATCAATTATTTTAATCCATAATGACCTATTTTAATTTCAGTAAATAGGACACTATTAGTATCCAGGGGGGAACCCCTGGGGGAGGGGGGAAGGGTAACCAACCCTCCCCCTCCCCCCACCCCCCTTCTATAGACTAAGAAGAACATCGTAATATCTATCATTTTAAATAAGTAGGTATTTTTATTTTTATTTATCTGTAGTCCCTATGTATCTATTATTATTATATATATTATATATTATTATAAATTATATTTGATGTATGTATGTATTTGTATGTATTTATGGATGTATGTATATTTATATATTATGTGTATATGTTTATGTATGTGAGCTGTATTGTAACTTTTATTTAATATTACAACGGTTGGCTGTAAGAAATCGCAAAACGATAAGCCCGCCGTTTGTACTAAGTTAAAATAGAATTTAAGTTCCTTACCAATGTAATTATTTTTAGTACAATAAAGGTATTTTTAATTTTTCATTTCATTTCACTATTTACTGAAATTGTGGGGTTAAACTCACCTAAATATAAAATAGATTGTGGGGTTTGGCGCTGGGGGGAGGGTTGTCTGCTTGCCGGGAAAGCCTTGTTGTGTCACCAAACATTTCTTTTATTTCTGGACTGATCATTTCAAATAATGTACAAACTCGCTTCCGATATGCGTACACTATATCTGTAGTCTTTTTAAGAGTATTAGACGCCCCAAAATTTTCTCTGTGGCCAATCCATTTACGAATCAATTTTCTTTTCTTGTATCCGCAACATGTCCGCACGCGCTACGAAGTCCGGTAAATGACATTTCTCCTCTTGGAGCACTAACAATTTCCGGGAATCGCGCGAATAGCACTCGCTACATCTGACAGACAGGCCTCAACTCGCAGAGAGTAGGTACTCGTTTCGTGTGACCGAAGCTTTACGGGCGAGTTGGCGTAGCTAGACTCCAGGTTCAATGAACGACTACATATCTTAGCAATATTTAATCCATACTCATCATAATAATACATGCTCTCAAAAAGGTCTACTTGGGTATAAAATCAAAAACTATCGCGGTTGTTTGACATTATAAATAGGATAGAGGTATAGGATAAATAGGATAATTTTTGAGGCCTGTAAAGGATGTAATACCACTGCAAACCCCGGGTGTGTATAAAGTCGAATGCAGTTGCGGTCTAGCCTACGTTGGACAAACGAAACGGCCCATAGCCACGCGACTGACAGAACACATCAAAGCTGTTAAAAACGTTCAACGAGAAAACACGGCGATCTGCGAGCATATATTGGATAGCGGAAGTAACCACTGGATGCAGTTTTAAAATGATCCGGGAAGCCATTGAAATAAGAATAACCCCGAACTTCAATAGAGACGACGGTTAGAAACTCTCTTCTACGTGGAACCCTCTTCTTAAAATGTTCCCGCCGCCGAACGCCGAACGCAAAGACGTAAAACAGGATACAGTGAGTGTTGTGTGCAAGACGGATTTTCAAAATTCCCGCCGTCCGAGCCCGGCCCCCCCACCACCGTTATAACCTACGCAGTAGCGGAAGCGGTATGCGGCCTACCCGCAAAACAACGGATTGACAGCTCTTCAGTCTACCCTGGACAACGGCGGCTGCAACGTCACCGAAACGTCGGGTGCTACAAATTTCACGCTGTAAATTCGTTTTCTACTTGGGTAGTTTACGCAACTACTCGCGGAAGTTTTAAGGGCGCTTCCAATGCAGTGTGAAGCAACCGATTAAAATAAAACTGGGGCCGATCTAAAACTGGTCGGCCTAAAACTAGCCCGAACAAGTGCATACACTAAAATTATTGCGATTGCGTTTCTCTCAATTAAAGAACGTGACCTTATGTGCTTGACGTGGTGTTTGTCTATGGAAATTAAGGACGCTTTCGCGCCGGACCCACGCGTCAAACGTCAAACGGCCAGCGTGAACATAATCGGATTGGACGTTTGCTGTATCGTGTTTTACGTTTTAAAATATTTGTTTTTGCCAGGGCACCCCAAAACAACGAAAATAAAAACAAATATTCGTGGAGGCTGTCAATTCAAAGATGCTCTGTTTCTTTTGGCAGCCTATACAATTTAACGAATGCTTCAGCAGGCACATCGATAGGGTTTGAATAACCCCTGATGTGACGAAATTCCGTATGACTTTCAGCCGCTCTGAAAAAAAAACGTATAGGCTATGTCGGAAATTTTGATTTGAAATACCAAAATTATATGCAATTCACCATTACGTTGTCCCCGAATGAGTAAATATGCATTAGGCGTCATTTACTTCGAAGAAGGCACACAGAAACACATAGAAATCAAAGCAGGCACTTTACGGTCGCTCCGAACAAGAGCGTTCTAAAATATACACGCTCTCGCATGGTTTTAATTGGGCAACTGCCAAAAAGGTATAACCGCAATAGCATCTCGGATATGGTGACCTTATTTTGGAAAGAAATGCGTTAAAATTGTTCGCGGTTAAATTAAGACTAGAAACGCAATCGCAAAATGACTTAATTTTTCCCAACGACCAAACGCTCCTATTTAGGGGCGTTTTCCGACATTATTTTAGATCGCCAAAGAACCGCAATCGACCCCATTAGGATGTAACCAAAAGAATAATAGAGAATCAACACAAAGGTGGGAGTAACACTATAAGAATATTTTCGTAGTAGAATAATAGAATAGAATAGAATAACTTTATTGTGCTATAAAAACATAACTTAATGAATATTACGCTGGTTTTATAAAAAGACAATTTATGCACAAATGGCGGACTTATCGCTATTGCGATATCTTACAGTCAACCATTTGATAAAATATTTCCTAATTTTCACCGTACAATACACAAAGAAGTAGTAAAGTTAAATTTAAAATAAACTTATACAGATACATGTCAGTAACTTATGCGAAGGTTGCCCAGGGAAGGATAAAGGAGAGGACAAGGTGAGGTATTTGGTTAGTGGCTGTGTAAAAATAAATGTTTCTTCAACAATTTTTTGAAAGTATGCAGCGAAGGTGCATGCCAGATAGAGTGAGGGAGCTGATTCCATAAACGAGCAGAATGGACTGTTGGATAGCGGAGAATCTATAATAAATACGTGATTTTCCATATTCCTTTAGCATCTTTCCCGTGTTGCCAAATACTCCAACCAGATCACGTATGTCAGTAAAATGGCGGTGTTGTCATTGTAAATGTATGCCGCCTATTTCGCCGCATTAGAATTCCGGCAGGTGCCTGAAATACATTACAGACCAAATGTTGGAGCCAATGAAATTTAATGTTTAGTAGACTGGAATGGCGACTAAATAACCAATATTGTTGAATAACTTTTATTATAAAAAAAGACCTACATTTCTAGGTAAAATTGTAGTGGCAGTAAGCCTTGTGACGTCATTCTCAATGGCTGCCTTTTGACATCATCGCGTATATAGATGAGTATATAGTACTAAATCAGAGGCGTAGCTACCGCCGTATCTACCGTATCAATTATACGGGCCACGGGTGCCCCCAACGTGCGTAAGCAAATTTTTTTTAATTTCAGAAATGACAAAGTCAAAAAAGCAATTTCTTTTTTTCCCGCGTAAAGGGGCGAACACTCTCTCGGGCGCGTCCGCTGCCGCGACTTATGGGCGCGATCTGTGTAATGAATTTCTATTGAGCCGTGCACATTCCCGAGCCGTGCGCCTTCGGACGTCCGATAGAGAATAGAGATCTGGCAAGGCACGTCCCAAACGACTGTGCATACTGTCCATAAGCCGCGGCCGCGGACGCGTCCGAGAGTGTGTTCGCCCCTTCAAGCGTGCGTTCAAAAGTTGGCAATACCCTACACCGGTTATCGCGGGCTACGAGATTTCCCCGTTTAAGTCATTTACTTCAACGGGGGAATCCCACAATAATCGATGTACATATGTACGATACGATGATAAACCACGGAGAGCGGTGTTTATTGACGCGTTTTATTTAATTGTGCATCACATTGTAATACACAAACAATTGTTCTTCTGGTTTAGTGTTTAGTAGTATTAGTAGCGATTTGTAAAAAAACAATGAGTGAAAGGAAAAGAGATTAATCCCAGCGGAGCTACGAAAAGAAAAAGTAAACAGAAAAGGGAGGAGGTCATAAAAAAAGTGCCCAAAATTTCTTCATTTTTTCATACACCAGCTCCTGTGAGTGATTTAGATTGCAAAGGTATGTACTACCCAACACATTTATCTTATCTACCTGTAGCGAAATCTTTACCCTTCCTAAGGGCCCCCAAACAAATTTTTATACGGGGCCCCGCCAAGGCACGCTACGCCACTGTACTACATACACATAGTATACATCTGCCGTGTTATGACTATACCACGTAACCCGCGAAACACTGAACTGAGATAATCGCTCTTAAAGTTTTTAACAGATCTATCCGTTTTATTCCTAAACTACACCATACATTTTCTTAGGGTATTTTTCATATCATAGATCATTTAAAGTTCTTCAAATCCTACCTACAAAAAAATACTCTATATTCAGTATAACTATTTTTAAATGATAAATATCTCTTTTTTCGCACAAATTCAATAGCAAACAGTGTACTTTATGATGGCAATACCACGTATTATTGGGTTACGTGGTTTTGTAATTATAATATTACCGTTTATTTTATTATTTATGGATATTAAAGCCTGTGTAGTCAATGGAAAAAAATCTTAGGTGTCTTTAGATTATTTAATATATACATAATTTTCATATTAAAATTTCGTAAGAGTTTTTTATATTACCAAATATAAAAAAATAAGCAGACAGGCAATAAAATTAAGTAAAATTGCATAAAAACACTTAGAAAGGTATGTGAAATATAAATTGTTTTTATTAAGTATAATAAATTATAGTCATTTATAATATTATTACTTACTTACTATGCAGTTACAAGTTACAGATTAGATTTAGTTTATTTTTTTTTACTTCTTTAACGACCTCCTTCCAAACTATAATCATCTGGAAAGTTTTCATTAACTTCGAGGTTTTCAAAAAACACCCTACGTGAAGCGGGCATACATTTAGCCAACTTTAGGGGGTCTTCTTTTTTTTTCTTATTTATCCCTGAACACGAGTCCTGGTGATCTAGATCTGTTAAAGTGTGAACACTGATATCATTGCCTTTGGAGATTGCGTTCTGAAGTTTAATCTGCAGAGATTTTTTGTATACATTTAACTCTAAAAACTCTGCTTGCTCGTAAGCGTTCTTAGCGAATAGTTTTGTAGAACTTCTTCTAAATTCAACCACTTTTAGGTTTGAAATGTTGTATGACTTAGGGAACTTGACTGTCATCTCATCTTAAAATTTCACGAAGTCTTTATATCGGAGACTTTGCACCTCCAAATTGCACCTAGAAGCTTTTATTTTCATCTGAAAATCTTCGTAGTCATACAGATCAACAGCAGTGTTGATTTTTCGCGCAATACACGCATGAACGCTGTCGGCTGCCATAAAAGTATGACCTGGTTCCAAGTATGTAATTTTAATGGTTTCTACCTCAACGCTAGAGTCATTGACTATTCTTAGTAATGCTGAGTACAGCGTTTTGTTTTTATTTTGCGAGGTACAATTGTCCATGTAAACCTTAGTTAGGTTATATTCCAATTAGCCTGACTAACAGTGGGAATATTCAAAGTAATTGAATTGCCTCGGCGGGCTGCTGAGGCCCGCGCCGCGACCGAGCCGCGGCACGTGGTTTAGTCGTAATACGCTAGTACTATGGGCTGCGATATTTATTGCGATAAAACCCTATAATAGTGGTTTACGTATTTTAGTCATAATATTTTTTTTAAAAATTGGGTTACGTGGTTTGTCCACCACGTATATCTCGGGAATGAAACGTCATAATGAAAAAGTAATAATACAGTTATATAGTATTCGAAGAATAGAGTTGAATAAGCCTTATTCCGACAAAACCACGTAACCCGGGTTGCGTGGTTTTGTTGGAACACGGCAGACATGTGGTAGGTATATCTGGCTGTCGTTGTAGGAGTCTTGTTACCTCGGCTTACATATGGCAGAATAAACAGTGTTAATATTTAGACCGTTACATTATTAAAAGAAGCTAATATAGGTGCGGTTCTGTCCCCGCTTCTTTTCTCAATTTTTATAAATCCTATTTCCAACCAAGATCGTGGACATACTCATCTGTATGCAGATGATGTCCAAATATATAATCATTTCTCTCCCGAAAACATCAATGCCTCGATCGCCATCATGAACTCTGATCTTCAGGCCATTTGTGAATGGTGTGCGCTGATGGGTCTACTAATCAACCCTTTGAAATCCCAGGCTATACTCATCGGAGGTCGTAAATTGCTCTCCAGAGTAAATGTAAAATCCCTTCCGCTTTTAAAACTAAACGATATCACCATACCATTGTCGCAAAAAGTGAAAGATCTTGGTCTAATTATCGATGAACATTTATCCTGGCAACCACACGTGGACGAGGTAAGTCGTAAAATATTTGCTAGTTTTCACCCTCTGCAAACACTCAGAAGATTTCTTCCTATGGACACAAAAAAATCTCTTGCACAGTCTCTCCTCTTGCCTCTCCTTGACTATGCAGATGTGGCTTATCTCGATTTATCAGAGGAACTGCTCAACAAACTTGAACGTTTGCAAAATGTATGCATACGATTCATCTTCGGTCTACGTAAGTATGATCACGTGTCCGACTATAGGGCACAGTTAAAGTGGTTGCCAATACGCCAAAGAAGAAATGTTCATATACTGGCTCTCCTATATCGTGTACTCACCCAACTAACACCATCCTATCTCCAGGAGCTTTTTGAACCACTGAGTTCCCACGGTCTCGTACTTCGGTCAGCCTCTGACAGTTTATTAAAAATTCCGAGTCATAATAGTGATTTCTATTCCTATTCTTTCTGTGTCCATGATGCAAGACTCTGGAACGATCTCCCAGCAAATATACGAAACTCGCCTTCTTTACCATTGTTTAAGACTCACCTTAAGGATTACTACCTTTCTAAGAAGTAACCAGTTCTTCCCTTTCTCTCCTGTTCCTCTCCCAATTTCCTCTCCTCGGGCACTATTAGTCTTAAATTCTTCCACTTGTCTGTATGTTATGTAATAATCTTTATTTTCACAATGCGCGCATGTACCACTATGTTTAGGTTAGCTGTAAGACATTGCCATGTGGCAATAAGCTCGCCTTTTTTGTATACTTTTTAAGTGCAAATAAAGAGTTTATTATTATTATGGTAATATAGAGAGATGGCTTACTGTTGATACAATCGACGAGAGTAATTAATATGCTAAATGTATGCTAAAATTTCTATTTTCGAATTCTTCATTTTCTACACGTCATGTTTAAAATAAATTTAATAATTATTGTTTTAAATTGTAAACCTTGTATTATAACTCGTATTTTACTCTGTAACTTGTAAACCACTCCGCCGTCGTCTGGTCCCAAGTCCAGGGTGCGAAAGGAGGAGGGTGGTTGGCCTGCCGCGTCGACCAGAATCGGGTAACCGAAGAAACCAGGCAAGAAACCAATGGATAGTACAATTAATCATTCACGAAATAATGCTACCGCATCTGAGGCAGCCGATGCGCCAGCTCCGGGGACCAGGGATGCTGGTGAGAAGTTGGCAACTGGCCGAAAACCCAAATATTTTACACCGAAATCGGACATTCATATCGCCGCATGGAATGTGCGAACGGGGCATCACGTCGGCCAAAAGGAAATCATAGCAATGGAATTAGCGAAATGCAAAATATCGATCGCCGCATTATCGGAATTACGACTCACGGGATCGGGAACAATGACAATTGATCCGCCAACAATCGACGAGACGATGACGCTATTTTATTCCGGAGGCGACAAACGAGAGGCCGGGGTCGGCTTCATGGTCGATCGCCGAGCTGCCGGCAGCGTTATTGCGTTTCAACCGATATCCGAGCGCTTAGCAGTTATCACCATCGATGGAACAATCAAGACCCATATCGTTTCCGTTTACGCGCCAACCGAGATGAGCCTGGATACGAACAAAGATGAATTCTACTACCAGCTTCAACACACGCTGGATACGATACCCCGAACCGAATTAATTATACTAGCGGGCGACTTTAATGCACATACGGGTGTAGATCGGACGGGTTGGGAAGAAACGATGGGAAGATTTGGACACGGCGAAATTAACGACAATGGACTACGCCTGTTATCATTCGCATTGTCGAACAACATGATCGTCGGAAACAGCATATTTCGTCATCCCCGCAAACATCAACTAACGTGGCAAAATCCGTCCGGTAAAGATTCAGCAATGTTGGACTACATTTTAATCAATTCGAGATTTCGATCAACAGTCAAAGACGTACGGGCGATGCGTGGACCCGATTGCGGATCGGATCACTATCTCGTTCGAGCGAAATTACAAATGCGACTACAACGAGCGAAGAAAAATGCGCCACCACCAACCAAGAGAAACTGGGCATGTCTACAGGACCCAGCCATTGGACAGAAATTTCAAATCGCGCTATCCAACAAATTCGCAACGCTCGTAATATCAGACGATATCGACTTTGAAGAAATGCAATTATCGGAGTCCCTTGTGAAGTGTGCAACGGAGCTGTGCCCACCCATCCGTCGACGGACGCAGCAATGGATTTCGGATGACTGTTTAGACCTCGTCGACCAACGAAAACGGATGAAACACGTCAATTTCGAAAAATACCGATTATTGAACAAAGAAGTCCGACAAAGAATGAAATCGGAACGAGAAGCGCATTGGAATAACGTTGCAGCCGAATTGGAAGAAGCAGCATCGAGGCACGAATACCGGACGCTATACCAAACAATCCGACGGTTAGGCGGGAAAACAACATCAACGAACGACAACATCAAGAAATCGGATGGAACTTTCGTGATCTCCCCCCACGAGCGCCTGCAGCGGTGGAGGGAATTCTTTAATCAGCTGCACAATCACGATCCGCCTCAAGGTCCAGCACCGCAACCGCCGATTATCAATCAGCCGGCGAATCCGTTTTCCGATAACGAACCAACAATAAACGAAGGTAAAACGGCAATAAAATCGCTGAAAAATGGTAAAGCGCCGGGTCCAGATCAAGTTACCGCCGAGATGATCAAAGCCGGAGGTGACATTCTATTACAACAACTACATGTTCTCCTAACGCATATTTGGCAATCGGATCGTATTCCGTCGGCATGGAAGAAAGCCATCGTTGTGCCAATTTTAAAGAAAGGCGATAGCAGAGAATGCAAGAATTATCGCGGTATTAGCCTTCTTTCAATAGTCGGCAAAGTATTTACAAAAATCATACAGTCGAGGCTACAAAAACATCGAGAACAAACGAGCCGAGAGGAGCAAGCAGGATTTAGACCATATCGAGGATGCATTGATCAGATATTCGCTCTTCGTCAGCTAATGGAAGAAAGAATACGGTGCGGCAAACGAACAATCGTCGTCTTCATAGACTTTAAATCCGCCTTCGATTGCATCGATTGGAACAGCTTATGGAGTGCCTTGGAGACAGAACACGTGCCACCAAAAATCATTAAACTTCTCCAATCATCGTACGATGGCTTAACCAGCAGCGTTCGAATCCGTAACGATTTGTCTGAGGAATTCCCGATTCAAACTGGTGTTCGACAAGGAGACGTCGCATCGCCGCTACTTTTTAACGTGGTGATCGACGCGATTATGCGGAGAGCATTCGACGGTCGACGCGGAGTTAGATACGACGAATCAAACTTCATAACCGATTTGATGTTCGCTGATGATAGCGCAGTTTTCGCCGACACTGATGCCGAAGCAACGGACATTTTATACGACATATCCGGAATTGCTCAATCATATGGATTGAAAATCAATACGGATAAGACCAAAGTGCTCACTACGGACGGTTCGAAGGCCAGCGTTTACCTCGATGGAACCCAAATCGAACAGGTCCCACAATTCAAGTATTTAGGATCGTTGGTTACGGAAAAGAAAGTGGCTTCGACGGCCGATGTCCATAGCCGGATCGGTCAGGCAACAGCAACATTCGCCTCGCTCAAGTGGTGCATATGGAAGCGAATGAATATTACCATCAAAACCAAAGTACGACTATACCGAACGTTGGTTCTTCCCATTCTTCTTTATGGATCGGAAACGTGGACGTTACTACAATCGGACCTCAAAAAGTTCGAAGTCTTCCAAATGCGATGCTTGAGGCAGATTCTCGGTGTCTCACTCCGCGACCGAATTCGAAACGAGACCATTAGAGAAAGATGCGATCTAGTAACAACGATCGAAGAAGAAGTACAAAAACGTCGACTACGATGGTTCGGCCATGTTTGCCGAATGAACGACAATCGCTTGCCACGTAAACTTCTTTGGCGAGACCGTCCGACAGAATGGAGAATTCAGCGATCGGCACCGAAGAAAACCTGGCTAAATACCATCAAAGGCGACCTTAAAAATCAACGATTGTCGGCTAGGGATGCTCGAGACGTGGCAAAAAATCGTCAAGAATGGAAGCGAATCGTGAATGGAGTACGAGATCCAGCGGCACCGACAGCAGCGTATTGGCTGCGAGGGCGACCCCCTCCCCAATCGCCGGCTACGGAATAAATAATAATAAATAAAATAATAATAATAATAATAATAAATGTATGCGCTTTTATATCCGCAAGTCTTGATGCTTGTTGCCTCGGAGGGGGATTGTTCGTGGGAATTAATTTTGCAATTGTGAAAAACATGTTGAAAGACGCTATTTTCACACATTAATTATTTGCATCCTAAGCAAAACATATTTGAAAGACGAATTTATCAATTCTTTGAATGCTTTAAAACATCAGGTAAATTGATAATTTTGCTGATTGCATCTCTACAATTATATCTTGGTATTAAAAAATGTCTACTGAATTGAGTAAATAAATTTAACATTTTTTTATGCTTTATTCATCATCATGTGTCACTACATACACATACATGCATACATACGGGGTGAGTTTTAATTAACCGGCATCCTTAAAGGGGATGAATCAGTACGAGCAAATAAACTATTAAACTAGTTTTGATAAAAAAATGTCGGGTTTTTATTTATTTGTCGAAAATTACTTTTTTTTTGTAGAAAAGAATAAAAAGCGTTAAGCACGCTGTGCTATCTAGCGGTAGGTAAAATGCCGCGGATATTGTTTATTCGCGATATCTTACCCACCACTAGATGGTGCAGCAACGCTTGTCAAACTTCTATTCAAGAGTTATATTATTCAAATTTAAATTTAAAAAAGGAAAACTAATTTATTAATTTAGTTTTTACACATTTTTTCCAAAATTTGCGTATTTGCTTTTATTGATTAACCCACTACAAGGACGCCGGTTAATTTAAACTCACCTAAATATTAATATTGCGATCTAAATATTGTAGTATTCCTCCTGCGTATTAGATTAATAAAATATATTATATTTATTATTAACCTCCCCAGCCAAACCCCCCATAACACCTCCTTAACCTCCCTCACCCCAACCTCCCCTCCTCCATCCCACCTCCTATAACCTCCCACACAACTTTACCCCCTCCCCAAACGCTATCCCCGCAACGCCTCCATTTCCCCTTAACACCTCCTAAGTCAAACCCCTCCAAAACCTTTCCCCAACACCACCCCTCCCCCCTTTTGCATCCTAGGCACTTGGGTGGAAGAAGAATATTTTCGTTCGGAACAATGGGGCCGATTGCGGTTCTTCCGATTGCGGTTCTTTCGGCATTAAAATACGGACGGCCTGAAACAAAACCGAACATGTGCATACACTAAAATTATTGCGATTCGTTTCTCTCAATTTAAGAACGTGACCTTATATTGCAATTTTTAGCCCGAGTATTGCAATTTTTAAGAAACAACTGGTCTCGTGGATGCTTGGGCCAGGAAGGTCCCGAATACATCAAGAACTCTCAACTATCTAGCTCTGTTTGGCTGCATTTTTGTGACTATTACTATTATTTGAATTTTTCTTTGTGACTATTTTATTATTTTAGAAACTTTACTATTACTAGTATTATAATGTTATTACGACTTATTATTTTTTTTACAAATATTACAAATTTTATTTATAATTTAAGTTATGACTTTAGTTTAATATTTACTGAAGGATAAGTGTATTTAATTATCTATTTACTTCAATATTTTATTTTATTACAATTATATATTTATATATTTTATTTTTATATATATTTTTATTTAAATCAATGTTTTTTTTTACTTTCGCTTTTTTTTGTTTAAACTATTTTTTCTACTTTTGAATATGTTTTCTTTTAAAACTAGTATTTGTTTAAAATGTTTGCCCTAGAACAAGTGTTTACTTAGTTGGGCGACATGGGACCGATCTTCACTATAAGCGTGACACAACTTGCAGTGTAGATATTAATTATGATTTCTTACGCTTGTTGCATATTATGTACATTACCATAAATAAATAAATAAATATGCTTGACTTGGTGTTTGTCTATGGAAATTAAGGACGCTTCCGCGCCGGACCCACGCTTCAAACGTCAAACGGTGAACGGATTAGACGTTTTCTGTATCGTGTTGTACGTTTTAAAATTTTCGTTTTTGCCATGGCACCGCAAAACAACGAAAATAAAATGAAATCGTCGTGGAAGCTGTCAATAAAAAGGCGCTGTTTCTTTCGAATGCTACAGCAGGCATATTAAAAGGGTTGTAATAATCCCTTATGTGCCGAAATTCCGTATGTTTTAAAGCCGCTTTCGAAAAAGAAATGTATAGGTTAAGTCGGAAATTTCGCTTTGAAATACCAAGATTGTACGCCCCTACCATTGCAATTCACCATTACGCCATCTCTTAATGAGAAATTATTCATTAGGCATAATTTTCTTCAAAAAAGTTCCACAAAAACACATAGAAATCAAAACAGGCACTTTACGGTCGCTCCGAACAAGAGCGTCCTAAAATAGACACGCTCTCGCCTCGCTGGGCACTGTGAAAAAGGCAGAATCGCAATAGCATTTCGGATATGGTTACCTTTAATACGAAATGTAAAACTGTTCGCTGCTAAATTTAGTCTTGAAACGCAATCGCAAAATGACTTAATTTTATTTAACGACAAAACGCTCTTTTTTAGATGCGTTTTCCGGCATTATTTTAGATTGTCGACGAACCGCAATCGGCCCCATTATACATCCTTACTTAATCTATTTTATTTGAAGTTAAATCATTATAACCCCCACCCCCCCATCAGCAGATCCCGTATTTTTGTAGGATTTCAGTGTTATTCAAATGGCTATTTTCCAATATGGTTCTTTTCTCGGTTACCCTCAGGCGGCTCGATGTATGTCGGAATTTAATTGTTTTTGTGTCGCTTGTATAAGAGATATTGCAGCCAAAACTTACAACGTGACATCGACCCTGCGAAGCGTCTGTATACCGAATTTCAAGTCTCAGTACATCATTTCAAGATCGAAGTATGACTAATGCGCTCCTGGTGGACCGATTTCAACCACAACTCTTTCAACTCTTGCTATGACCAAATGATGCCTGCTTGCAATATTTTAGCTGAATCGAAGGAAGCGTTTGGGCGCTGTCGTGGAGGAATACACACAGACATATAGACACAAAGAAGTGCGTCCATAATACTTTATTGCCAGGAAAGTAAAATCACAAAACAAATATACTAGGTGGGTTTGTGACCGGAATAAAAGAACCCTCAAATACAATGGAGAATGTTCACTAATTTTTATTTTTAGCTCTCCGTATTGTCTTCTAAATATAAAAAAATCTTGTGAAAAAATTATTTCGATACGTCCATTAGTTTTCGAGATATGGAATTTTAAATATAGATGCGCAACGCTAGTTTCTTCCGCCGGCGCTCGCTGCGTGTGACGTCACAGTTCAACACTCGCTCAGTCCGTCGCGCGCTACCGTACGGTTTACAAAGTTTCATTAGAAGATTACGCTAATATCTTTTGAAATGTCTATTCCAAATAGTAGAAAATTGTGTTTTGTGCCAAAATGTAAAACCACAACCACCAATGAATCGAGAAAGTTGTTTTTTCTTGATCGAATGGATGTCAAAATGCGAAAAAACGTTTAGTACATTGTCCGTTTCACTGTATTCGCAATAAGTCAAATTATTTTAGTAAAATTTTATTAAAAAGAATAATTAGGTATGTAGGTGCTATTTATTACACAAAACTTAAAAGATTTGGTACTTGCGCTGCATTTGCTAAATTGGTTATTATATGGTATTCGTTACATTAGATTTCAAAATAGCTATGTTAAGCGGCCGACAGGTATATTAACTTACTTTTGCATTATTACTCCTCGCATTTCGGCGGCAAAAAAATCACTATTATTCGAAAAATAATGTGCAACCATAAATCCATCTATTTTAGGTAGATTATCGGATTACCCTTTTTCAAATCCTTCGTCCATTGTACTGCACTTAATTAATTGAATACACTCTATGAACGTAACAGTATAATGCTCGGACGAAACAAAACAAAATGAAATCCATTGACGAGTACATTTCGTTAATTCATAGAAAAATACACAGTGCAACCGCTGACAACCGGCAGTCCTCTAATAACGAGAGCGCGCGAGCGATCGGAGTGTTGGAAAATGACGTCACACAGTAGCGGCCGCTCGAGCGCCGGATTCGATATTTACGGGGTTTTAAATGTGTGCAAAACAAAAACTACTGGGTATTATAGAATGAAACTAAAACTAATGTGTTTGTACACATACTAAGCTCTAATATGACGAAGTTTCAAGTGAGTTTGCAGACCCAGTAACATTCTCCATTGCACCCCTTATTAACTATTTGATAATAACTTGTCCTTGGGTGTAATTTATATAAAATACATACAACCAGTGTAGACAACGCACAAGCCAGACTGTACACACACCTTTTTATTTATTTATTTATTTGTTCGTTACATATACATTCAAATGCAAAAGCACAAAAGAAATATAATGTACAACCCAGAAAATACCCCTATACGCTTCTAAATTTAGGCATACATCTGTCTGTGCCCAGGCCAAATTGTGCATAAATTATATGTTAAAGTTTGTATTCCTAATGTGCCAAGTAAAGTGAAACCGAGCCCGCCTTGCTAGGCACTCCTGTGATAAGGCGAGATCACTTCCTGAGTCTTATTAGAGTACCACGGTTGTGCCAGAAAAAAAAAACAAATTAAATTTTATATATACTAGTATATTACCTAATAATTTTAACCGCAGATCATATCAAACACATGCAATACCGCCTTTTTGCCGTTCCGACGGCTGCCGTGCGCATTCCTAAGAACTTCGTTTTTATTATTGTAAATATTTCCCAGCATATGAAGGTAGACAAATAATTACGTATCCGACCCGAAGTCTTCACAGATTGACGATATTCAGGGGTTCATAACTAGCGTTATTATATCGAATATGAAATTAATCATGCGGATATTTTATTTTTCCTATAAAAGTAGTTTTCTAGGTATAAATTAACCTAAAAATTATGTAAACATGTACTTTATTTAAATTAAATTATTTTACAAGAGATTTAATAAAGTTTATATTACTATTGGATATATAATTTATATTACAGGAAATTAATGTAAATTTTTATCCTTAGGTCTCATCAAATTTTGCTATCTAATTTCTCTACGGATTTACTCGTCGAGCTTTCCTTACCGCTGAAGAAACCTCCCCCAATGCGGGGAGAGGGTGCGAGGAATGTGGGCAGAGGGGTTCGTCACGACGAACGCGAACAGTACGCATTAAGGGCAGGTAAAGGCAGCCGACATTTTCAAGGGTTCGGGTATTTGTGTAGGCCGAGTAGCGAAACGTCTGGCGACCATCCGAGCCCTTACGAATCGTGACGTATTCGCGTTGATTTCAATTTTATTCTAAAGCTGGGCATTGACGGTCAGTTTTTCGCATCAGTCTAGACGTAAAACTGTGGCGTCACTCCAAATGGTTTTATGCCAACTAGATTTCCCCACTCACTGGCGTCACGACGGCTCTTCAGTGTTCGACCGGCCGCATAAAAACGTGTTCTCTTTGCGGACGTCCACGAAATAAAAATGGATTCTGATTCCCAAGATGAAATATTACTTGTTACTGTGGCTACTGTTTGTTGCTGTATACTCACCAGAAATAAAAAAAGAAAGCAAATGATGAAATAATGGCTAAAAAAGGAGTCCGGGTTAAATGAGAACCGAGTGACTGGCGAAACTATTTAAGGATGGATGAAGCGACATATTTCAAGCTTCTAGAACTTGTAACTGAATATATTGCTAAAGAAGATACTAATATGAGACAAGCTTATAAACCCTCATGAGAGATTGACTGCCACTCTTCGTTTCTTAGCATCGGGAATGAAATCTGACTTCTATAATATCTAATTCGCTTTTATAAATAATATCTAAATAAAATTGGAATATTCTATCTAAATAAAATCTTATGCAACTTTTTGTCGATAATGTATATTTCTGTCCGTTACTTTCTCTATTTTTCGATGAATTCTATCATTATGATACGTCCAGATGACGACGACGACGTCGCCATTATAAAAACAAAAACACAGCACGCGCAATCACCGCGGGCGCTGCGAGCGAACTGACGCGTTGGATTGCAGATTGCGCACTCACGGTCAGTCAGTTTGGTACGACTCGCCAGTTGGATTATGGTAGCCACTGAAAATTTTCGTGACGCGTCGTCAGTTAAAATTCTGGAGTGATGATTCGACACTCACGATCAAATTTTGGATGCACGCCAGTTCAACTGACGCGAAAAATTAACCGTCAATGCCCAGCTTAAGAGAAGCTACCGTCTACCTACTGTGCCTACTGTCTGTAAGGAGGGATTTTAGTAGACGCGACGGGCAGATACATAGCACACTCTGCGCTCGCGTTCAAATATCAACTTAGGATGTTAGGGACCCTGGATGTTAGGGGCATCACTGAAACAAGCTTTATTTAAACAAATTTTCGCCCCCTCGAATTGCCGCCCGGGGCAGTTACCCTGCTTTGACTCACCCCCTCCTAGATCCGGGTCTGCAAACAATGAATGGGAATGGATGTTGTAATTGAGCGGGATAAAAGTTTTCACTAAGTTGGGTGTCGGGGCGGCGGAGTTGTTGTTTTAATTAAATTATGAAAATACAAATTACTGATCGGAGCTATCGAAGCGTTGTTTATTCAATTAAAAGTTTTCGAATCGGTAGGAATATTTAACGGCATGCACCCCGCGACCCAGTGTTTAATCGTAAACACAGAGCATTCGTGTATGGGGGTCGTACTCGAATCGGATGAATTTTCATCGCTTGATGTTCCTACATCTATATACCGTGAGTTTTTAATAAGTGACATCCTTATAGTGGGTGATTCAGTACGAGCAGGTAAGCAACTTTTGATATTAAATTGTTAAAACAAATAATGTAATAAAATTATTTTCAAAATTACGTTTCATTCCGAATGATTTAAAAAAGTTTGAGAACCTATCAGTTGTTTCCTTAACATTGGTAACGGCCTCGGTCGTCGGTCGGCGACCTTGAACGGCGTTCTCTTGAACACAATAGTCAAATAGCAAGGCAATAAATGGCGCTGCGCTGTTATTTCTCAACAGATTATTTTGAATACTTAAAACATTCACCACCACTATTGAACAGAATAGATATTACAAATAAAACGAGGCCTAGAGTATACCTAATAGTTAAAAAACAGTAATTTAGTTGAATAAAAGAAAAAATACAGATTGCTATCTAGCGGTTGCATTGTTTACTTTCAGTGAGCATATGCATTTCACAATAGTCGCAAGCATAATTAATAGATGGCAAAAGTGAAATAAAATAAAAGAACAATAAACACAACGATTACGCTATATTACCGATGCATAAGCATTAATTCCACATTGAAAGTATGTGTATACAAACAACACAATATATTAAAGCGTAACGTACGCATTACTGCGCGTTTATAACACACCATCGCTTATTTGAACGCACGGCGCCTAGCGGGACCCCTTGAGTATGATACGACCAAATCTGGTTCTGAAACAATTATCCGTTGAGTATGATACGACCAGATCTGGTTCCGCGTTTTTTTCACTTCTTTGACGTTCTCATATTTATTCATAATTATCTAATTGTTTTACAAAATGATATTTCAATATTCTATATTCGAAATTTCAATGCAATCATTGTGCAGTTGTTCTTTTTATGATTGGTGTAGTAGTTTCGTAGTTATAGTACTTTAAGGTCGATGTCGCCGAAAATCCTGCAAAAGAGACAGATGCATCCATGAAAATACCCATTTACTCCAAAGGTTAAGTGTCACTTTTATCACTAATCACTTTTGAACTAATTATTTTTTAATTTCACAATTAACGAAAAAATCGTGAGACATTATTATGCGTAAAGAACGGACCGCCTCTCCACCGCGGCGACCGGTGACGTTGGTACTGTTTACGTACTGTAAACAGTACCAACAACTGTTCGTGTGCTACGAACAGCTGATATTCTTCTCAAACTGTCGCTGTTATAATAACAAAATAGTAATGAATTAATTTTTTTTATAATTTTATATCAAAAGTTGTTTACTTGCTCGTACTGATTCACCCACTACGAGGATGTCACTAATTAAAAACTCACTCTGTATTTATCCCTACCTTGTACGACGAACGCTTTTTAACTGGTTTGAGATAGGTACTTTTGAACCTATTTGTGACTTTTCTTACTGGTGAGATAAGAGGTTAAGAAATCAACAGGAGACACTTCATCAAGTCTTTGTTAGAGCTCTCTTTTGAGCATTTACTAGTGTGATTTGATAGTTTTATTACTTCTTTGTGTTTTGACTCTAATGCATCGTCCGATGTACTACTATAATTGTCATGTCGAATAATTATCGGATTGATATTGCAGTTTCAAGTATCCAATAAAATTATCTTAAAGTATGTGGTGAGGCTCTGGGGGGAAATATATAAAGGACGGCGTTTTTGCAGTGACTTTCATGAGTTTTTTACCACATAAAGAATACATATAATTTATTGATATTGTGAGGTGATTTTATACATACAAGTATATTTAAGAATGTTTCGGAAAATTTCAAAAGTTTTCTTCGAAAATTAACGAAGATATCAGCTGCCGCATGTTGTAAGTCGTTATCTAAAATTAAGTGCACAAAGAATTTACTTTTTTATTTATTTTATTTTATTTTATTCTGGAACCAAACAGAACTACATACAATGCAATAAAAACCTATTTAAAAGTGACAAAAATCCATTAATGTGATTCCGAATATAAAGTATACAAAATGAACGCAATATAATTTTATATTGTTTCCGCTTGAGAATGGGGGGAATCAGGATGGGAAGTGAGGTGAAAGGGAGAGACAAAATAGATAAAAATATATTATGTATGTATATAAATATATTTATATTTAATTTTAGGTATGATATATAGTTATTATAATGAATATACTTGAGATAAAATTATGTCCTTGAACTAAATTAAATGAAATATAATATGTATAAATGTTTTGTGATCATCTAGATAGACTCTAGATTTTTTTTTATTGAGTTCTTATAAGACGTTTTTGATGAGTGTAATATGTTCCAACTGACTTCTTACATAGGAATTATAGAGGGTTTTAAGAGCCTTATTACAAAATAGCGTAGGTATTCTTTTAAAATGAGTTGAAAAAATGAACGCATTTTTTTTTGGATGTAACTATAAAAGATAGGATAAATAAATAAATAAATAAATAAATAACTATTCAACCCTGGGAGAAAACCGCGGCACTGAGCGCTCTTCTCTTGCGCAAGCAAATATATACACAATTTCTAATTGTTTTTTGCAGTGTTTTCTCCTTTCTAATGACAATAATTTATATTATGTCGTATTGCTAAAAGAGTGAACTTTAATATAGTATAAGTATTATATAAGAATCTTATTTTATTTCTGAGAAAATTAGAATGATACAGGAAGATTTTTTTTTAATTTTGTGTAATTGTAAGTAATGTATACCTTGGATATGTGGTCAAAAAACGAAAAAATAAAGCCGTAGTGTACATCAAGAATACATGACGGACATAAAAAAAAAATAGTATACGGTTTTCGTTGTAGTGATATTACTGTATTAAGGAGCTCAAAGTTTGCCTTCCGAGCGTTTTACGAATAACGACTTTCGGAAAATGGGCTGAATAAGTAAATAATATTCGTTATATCTAAAATTAAAGGCCGCTATGGTCAACATCAAGAAATGGTCCAGGTAATTCAGTAATTAAAGTTTGTAGAAATCTCTTCATTTCTTGGAATTAGAACGCCAAAAATCCACTTTTCTTGCCTTTCTGGAAAAAATATGTGATAGGGCTCTTAAGCGTGTCAGTGGATTTGAATACCGATGATACCCTTAGAATAAAACCTAGTAATTTATATGCTTTTCTAATAATATTATCGATGTGTTCAGCGAATAGCATTTTCGTGTCAGTGTAATCCCAAGATCTCGCACCGCTGATTCTCTTCCAACTATAGCGCCATTCAAGTTGTAGTCAAACATTATATTAGTATTTTTTCTGGAGTATGTGATTATGTGACATTTGCTTACGTTAACGAAGAGACAGTTATCGGAACAATATTTCATAAGGCGGTTTTATCCGCCTGCAAATTAAGGCAGTCATTAATTGATCGGATCTCACTAAAAATCTTCGTGTCATCCGCATATATGACTATATTGGAATGTAGCATGCAATTGGTGATATCGTTGAGGTATAGAAGGAAAATAAGTGGTCCTAAGTGGGAGCCTTGCGGTACCCCTGAAGGAATTTCAGAAAACTCGGATTGATAACCCTGAACAACTACCGCTTGAGTCCGATATGCGATATACGAGGAAATCCAGCGATACAAGTCACCCCTAATCCCCAAAGCCCATAACTTTTTTTAAAGTAAGTTATGATTTATTTTATCAAATGCCTTAGAAAAATCTGTGTATAGAGCATCAACCTGTATACGTTTATCCATAGACTTAAGGACAGAATCAGTGAAGGTAATAAGGTTGGTTTCTACAGACCTTGATTTGAAAAATCCGTGTTGTTCTGGGACTATGACTGAACGAACAGCTGCGAATAATTGTTCGAATACGAGTTTTTCCATTAACTTACTAAATATTGGGAGTTTTGATATGGGACGATAATTTTGAACATTATTTCGCGAACCTTGCTTAAATATTGGACATATATATGCTTGTTTCCATATTTTGGGAAAAACGCCTTCTATTAATGATTTACGGAACAATGTCGTTAGTGGATAAGCCACTTTTTTATATGTCTCTTCTATGTGAACCTCATTTCTGCCTGAAAATGAGTATTTTTAGAGGGGTGTGAACATAAATCATGATTTTTTAACCATTTCTCGCATTTTTTAAACAATAAAAAAGTACTTTAAAAAAAGATGTTGTTTAGGATTTAGGTTCAAAGAGAGAGAATATATAACGAGACTACATAATTTCAAAATAATCAATTAATACTTTTTAAGCTAGTGTGTACGAAAATTCGATGAAAAAAAAAGTGGTCGAAAAGGTTTACTTAGGGCGGTTATGAGTCAATTTAAACACTGGTTAATCAGCGATTCTAACACCATATTGCAATCCTTCAGCTTCATATGATTCATTTTCAGCTTGCAACTTTCCTCGTACATGAATCACCAGTGCCGGTTTTAGCACTACCAGCGCCCTGGGCGTGATTTCTACGGCGCCCCCTATCTGCCATTCAAACCCATACGAAAAAAGGCCAGGGATAAAATGAAATAGCCAATTGCTAAAAAAAACTAATACAATTTTGTTTTTCTAGCCTTCATATCGGCGAACTCTTTTATTAAGATGCAAAAGTCTATGTTTCCCGCAATTACATTTTAGATTGACATAGTTGCCAAGTTTGTCAATCTAGATTGAGATATTGTCGATCGCAAATAGGTTTTATCAGTTTAACCTTAAATAACCCCTTTACCCACTAGCAACCGTTACAGGTATAGTGATCAATACAGTTCTTTTAAGTTGCGATTTTTTATAAAATTTTAAATAAAGACAGGAGTAACATTCTGATCAGGTAAAATAGATTTCAGATTTATGAGGTTATCACACAACATAAAACTATCTATATCTGATGTAGAGTCTACAGCTAACTTCAATTGGATATCACCACACAGTTTGAGAAGGCCTGGCTTCCAGGAATATTTTTTATATTGTACAAAAAAGGTAAAAATTCCGAGTAGATATTTAACTGTTCAAATCTTTCATTCAGTGAAATTAAGGTAGTCTCCAAAAGACAGTTGAAAAATTCAATTTCAAATTTCTTTTCTGGAGATGTAATAGGCTCATCGCGGGCAGTTTCACCAGCTTGGCGTTTAATACGTCAAATTCTTGATTTGGCTCTAAACACAGGTTCAATTTATAGTTCGTCAGCAATAGCGCTTTTAAAGCCTGTATTTCTATATTCTTCCAAGAAAGCGCAGCATTTTGTTTAACATTTCTGTGCATTTACCGAGATCCATGTCTATTGATTGTAGAGATTTACTGACGACATTAATTTGTAAAAGTATATTATGCCAAACAACCAATGACACTGAAACTGAAATCTTTTAACTGTTCGTCTAGAGTAGTAGCCTCATGAGAGATTTGAACATCAGTATTCTGAGTTTCAATAGCCAGTGTTCGGTCGGAGCAGTGCGTTCAATTCTAGTGTCGTCACCATAACGATTTTGTCGCTAGAATTAGGGAATTTACGAGTAAATAGGACTCGCTTAATGAGCGAGCAAATGTAATGTAGTAAATATGCATTAGGCATCATTTTCTTTGAAAAAGTCACACAGAAACACATAGAAATCAAAGCAGGCACTTTACGGTCGCTCCGGACACGAGCGTTCTAAAATAGACACGCTCTCGCATGGTTTTAACCAGGCAACTGTCAAAATGTGATAACCGCAATAGCACTTCGGATATGGTGACCTCATTTGAGAAAGAAATGCGTTAAAATTGTTTGAAGCTAAATTTAGACTAGAAACGCAACCGTAAAATGACTTTTTTTTAAAAGACAAAACGCTCTTATTAGGTGCTTTTTCCGACATTATTTTAGATCGTCAACGAACCGCAATCGGCTCCAGTATCGCACGAATGAGAAAAACGCTTTTGATCTACGCTGCAGTACCCCATAGAATAATACCATAGCGCAGATGTGATTCAACCAGTGCGTAATAGGCTAATTATCACCTCAAATCTCTCCATACGACTCCTGAGGCGTAATAGAGCATAGCAGGAAGGAAAACATTCAAAAACGCTACACCCAAATTCATTTAAAGTGTCAGCATAAATGGTTATTCAGGCGACAGGCTCGTTTCAGGGACACGCTTGTCGGCCTGAATGCCTGAAATTCTGCGAGGGGTCGTTTTTCCCAGAATGACCGTATTTTACAATGCGTAATTCCCGGCGGAGCACTTTTCACGGGGCGATAGTAATCGGGTTGACCGTTTTCGTACCTATCTGCCACGTCGTAAAAGTTAAAAAAAATACAGATACGGATATGAAAAAGTTAATAGCCGCGAGTTGGTCGGAATTTTTGATGATATTGTCTGAAATCAGGGAGTCGCTAGAATGTGCTGAAAATCTAATTAATGTTGTTGGGTAGCATGTTAGCATTGATTAAAATCGATCTAATATAATCCGATATACTACTACATACGATATATACTATATACAGGATGAGTTTTTAATTAGTGACAGCTTTGAAATGGGTAAATCAGTACAAGCAAATAAGCAACTTTTGACAACAAATTGTATAATCAAATAATATAATAGGATTATTTTAAAAATACACATTATTCCGAATGATTTAGAAACGTTCGAGAATCGATCAGTTGTTTTATTTGACCTAGCTAATGGATCGAGGTCGTTGAACTCGGCGGCATTGAATAGTGTTCAATAACACAACAGTCGCGAAGCAAGGTGATAGATGGCGCTGCACTGGCGCATCTGCGCTGCACTGGCTGCATCTGCGCTGCAGATGGCGAAGCAAGGTGATCGATATAATTTGAATATTTGAGAAATTTGCCACCACTTATTGAACCATTTTTAAAACAGAATAGATATTACAAATAAAAAAGTACCTAAAATATGCCTAATAGTTGAAAACAGTTTTTTGTGTATTCTATTTTACTATTGTCATCTATCGGTTATAGTCGCGTGAATAACCGATAGATGGCGACAGTATAATAACCTATATTTTAGGCACTGTTTCATTTGTAATATCTATTCTGTTTAAAAATGGTTTAATAAGTGGCGGTGAATGTCTCAAATATTCAAAATACATCGATCAGAAATAACAGTGCGGCGCAATTCGTAACCTTGCTTTGCGACTAATGTGTTATTGAACGCCATTTAATGCCGCCGAGTTCAACGACCTCGATCCATTAGCGAGGTCAAATAAAACAGCTGATCGATTCTCAAACTGTGGTAAATTATTTGGAATAAAATGTAATTTAAAAATAATTTGATTATATTATTTGATTCAACAATTTGTTGTCAAAGTTGCATATTTGCTCGTACCTACTGATTCACCCATTTCAAGGATGTCATTAATTAAGAACTCACCTTGTATAATAGTAAAATAATGTATATAATAAATAAAATAGTATATATAACAATATAATAAATATAATTATAATAATATTAGTATAATAATATAATAGAATATAATGATATAATATTAACCGATCGCCACAAAAGTTGGTATACATAGTACATAGGTATTTAGCACATATATAACACGGGTAACGCCGGGTTTTACCATATATAAATATAAATGTGGGAGACTGGGGTCAAAACAGGGGAGGGGGAGATGGAGAGATTGGGGTCAAAAGAGACATGTGGCAGTTGAGACAATGCCGTTTTTTCGGCGTCTATGCGTCCTATCAATGTTTATTTATTTATTTATTTATATAAGTAATGCAAATATTAAAAATAAGAGTAAACAATTTCAGCATAGGAATTATGCACAAACATAATTACAAAATTGAATCAAAAGCAGAAAAAAGAATACATCGCATAGTCTATGGCAACGTCACCTAACTAGGCCGGGACCTGTTCTAAAGTAAACATTTATTTTTAATGCGCTTGTAACAATACCGTGTTTATAAAAATGGCATATATTCCATGTATGCACAAATTAATATAATTGCAAAACCATATTAAAAACGACTAAATACTTAAATTAAATAATTAAATAAAAGTTAGAAATGGAAAATTAAAATGTCAGCATCAGAAAAAATAAATTCAAATCAGAAAAAAAAACACAAAAACAATTTAAAATAGTCAAAATTAAATAAGAATTTAAACAAAATAGTCCTGCATTTTATTTATAACTTAGATAAAATGTATTAAAACTAAAAAAAAATATCTCATATACATTAAAACAAAAAAAATAATAATATAAAATAAAATAATAATAATAATACAATATAAGATTCAAAATATTCAAAATGTGTTTGGCAAACAGCACTGAAACTCCCGGTCAGCTGTCCGCATCCGATCGTGCGGTCGGTTGTCAGAAGGTGCGGAAGTTTTACTACCTCCAAAGTAACTTTTTTCTTACTATATTTCTCCTAAAATTCTTCTTGTTACAATTACCTACGCAAAAATTTGTCTTTCGCTGTATGATCCTTAGACTATTTAATTTTGATTTTTGACAAAAACCATTTAAAAAGTGCTTTCCGTATCCGATTAAATTGAGTTTGTATTTAAAAAGTGAATTTGTATTTAAATCTTTTGATTATGAAAACGAAAAAACATAAAAAAATACATAATAATTAATAGATTTGCTGAATAATTTAATTCTAATATAGTTATCTATTTATAATTGATATTTTTAATTAGAGGGATACCATTACTGTAGACAGCAATGCCAAAACTAAATAGTTGAACGGACCAAAAAAAGGTTAAAGAACGAAGAAGGAAATGAATTCAAAAGAATCTGATAAAGACGAAATCGATGAAGAAGAATGCCTTTGTTTGGCGTTGTATGGGTCCATACAAATCCAGTAGACCAAATAAAACCTGGACCCAATCTACCAGATACCAGGGACCGACACGAAATTACTTTTCAATTTATAAAAAAAAATGATGAATTTGAGATGATTGCCGTCGTGTTGATAACCCGTATGTTCATTCATTTTGTTATTTTACGATACATCCAAGGATGATCGAATTTTTCTGTACCATCGATTATATATTATATTGTATTGCTCATCTCCGGACGGCACCTAGCGTCGGACACTAATAGCTGCTAATAGTATCTCAACAAGTCGCGGCGCGATCTATACAAATACGGGTGAAAAGATTGCGGGGAAGCGTACGTTTTTCCTTTTCCAACGTCTTTGTATCGATCGCGCCGCGACTCTGACGCTAGGTGCCGTCCGGCGTTAAGGGACTTCCCCCTATTTGGCAACACTTCTACGCCGGAGAAGTGCAGGTGGCGCCGATAGCCTCGAGGGTGAGACTAATAGTATTGGCCATGGATAATTAAAAGTTTTTAAAAGAAAAAAACTGATTAATTTTAAAAGCCTAACAACTTACCCAATAATAACAATAATAATATAACTATTAGTGTCATCTATCGCATTTTAATGTAGGCTGATCACATCCCAGAAATAATATGGAGAGATAGAATTTTATACTATAATCTATCTGAACAATAAAGTGCATAATTATAACATATTGAAACCTGCATAAGAAATATAAAATTGACATCTTTATGTAAAAAATATTAAAATAATAAGAGCTATTATTAAAAAAAACGTTTTTTGTTATATTATGATTTTATACCGTACAAGCGCCATTTACAGTGCACCGCCATATTATTATATTAGGAAAGTCGCCATATTGAACATAATAAGAGAAGATTAATCAATTTGCGGATTTATAAGTCCCATCTACACGTTGCGTTTCGTGGTAAAATCCTAGCTGCCAAATCTTAGTATGACGTTGAGTGATCTAATAAGCTTTATAATCAATGGATGGACTAAAGAAAACTCCTATTATGATATAGGGTAGTATATTGCAGTAGCTGCAAGTGGCTCCCTGCCCCCCCCCCCTCCCCCATCCCCCCCTCCCTCCCCGCTACATAGTTATTGGATATCCGCAATAACCCGGTACCGGAAAGCTTTGTCAGCCAATTTCACATTCACGACTGCGTCCGAACACGGTACGAAAGTTTTTATTAAAATTTGGCGGTGTCACATTTCACGAGGTGCTGAATTTTGCCAGTTCGTTGGATTCCGGCCAAATAATCTCCGGGATAAGATAAGATTAATCTCACTCGTGTCAGTAATGGCCGTAAAACGACCGTCCTAAGGTACACTATTGTAGACACAAGCCATGAAACAAGTCGATGTGGCAGTAGATGTCTCCCTGCAATTCATACTAAACTAAATCAAAGCTGATTTTACATTTTTTTTTAAATAAAAACATACAGCATAAATAATAATATATATACATAATATACAGGGTAAGCCATATAAAATTTTAAATTTTAATTGGCTATAAAAATAAAGGTAATGAATATTTTTCCAAAAACTTAATAATAATAATAAAACACAATAATATTTAAATGACCGCCACGGCTGGCCAGACAGTACCCTATCCGATTGACTCAATTTTCAAGTACTTTTTCGATTTTTTCGATTGTTCTTGAATGGCAACTTCGATTTCGTGTTTCAAAGCCTCAATTGTCTCTGGATGGTTAGCGTAACACTTATCCTTTACAGCTATCTCACAGAAAATAGTCAAATGGGCTCAAATCCCAGCTCCGACGCAGCCAATCGACATCTGAATTTCGGCTGATTATTCGGTTTTCGAAAACGGTTCCCAAAAGTTTGATTGTTACGTTGGCTAATGGGGAGCTAATGGGCCCTTGCTGAGTTGGCCTCGAAGACCCATTCTGTTCAGGGTTGGTCACACTCGCGGGTCAACACGGGTCAACATCCGGCGGCCTCCACGCATGAAGCACGAGCCTGGGTAGGACTCTAGCCTTAGGGCTAGTTTCCCCTAGGAATCAACCTTCTGGCGCTTCTGGACGGTCTGCGCACCGTGCAGCGTAAGCCAACCGACTGTGCACTCTGACTAACAGTCGGGGGTGTCTGGAAGCAGTACTGTTTCCTACAAAGCGGAGGTGGTTGCGGACCTTAAGGCGACTGCTCTTGAAACGACCATCGGCTACCCGATCCTGGGTGAACAGCCGGGCAAATGATGCCGTGGTCCGCGATAAATTCGGTATACACCGTTTCACCGCTTCTTAAGGGAGAGGAGAGTGCAAGCGACCTCGAACTCGTAACCAGTCGAGAGACCGGAGTAATCTGGTCGCAATTGGAAGCAAGGGCGTGAGTTGCGGGCATGTGGCGGAGCTTGGCGGTGAATTGTTTTGTTCTGCGTTCACCTCACGGGAGAGAGAACGATTAATCGTTAAAACTTCCTGAGGTGACGGGTTCGCCCGTTGTAGTTGACAACTCTATATGTTACGTTGGCTGTGTGGCAAATTGCGCCGTCCTGTTGAAACCAAACGCCGTCCATGTCATTCATTCCCTTCAACTTTTGGAAACAAAAATTTGTTGAGCATGGCACGGAAACGCTCGCCATTAAAGGAGGTAAGTTTTTAGTATTTCCCAGTTTCGTTCGAGCGTATAGCGTCCCATTTTGCAAATGTCAAACAAAACTAATTTTCTGTCAATAAATGAATGTCATTCTACATTTCAAAAACAAAAGAACCGGTAGTTCAAATTTAAATCGTTAGATGCCCCACCTGTTATAACGAACACTAGATCAGCGTATCACAATGGGCCCGATTGCGTTTCTTTGTGAACTAAAATTTTAATTATTTCAAGCGAACGATATAAAGCAATACGTTAGAGCGGAACATGAAACGAACGATGGTCGATTTTCCCGCTTTAAAACTACCTGTCGAACTTATATTCGTCCAAATAAGTTTGAACACATTTCGTGCGGTATCAGATTCAGATTCTTTATCTTTGGCGGGTCTATAATTTTAATGCAAAAAAGTGACAACCGTTAATTTCTCTGTCTCGTTCGCTTGAAATAATTTTAATGTTAGGTCACAAAGAAACGCACCGGGCCCAATATATAGTGCCCGAGAGATCTAAATCGTATCCATTACCTTGCTCTGAGATTAATGAATATTTTAGGAAAATATCGATATTTCAGAACTGACACAGGTGGTCTTAAAATGCCTCATTCAGTGGGTAATTAGTATAGGAAGAACGGAAACCGAATGTATTCTCATGATATTACAATAATAGACAAAATTTTAACAATAAAAAACCGACTCCATTTTAGCAGCCATGTCATGCTTGATACTTAGAACGGGCTATTAATATGTTGAGGAGTCCCCTCGTCGGGAGCTAACCCAGGGTGTAGAATTAGGTCATGCTTACCATAAAAAAATCATTGTCATCGGAATTGAAGCAAAGTGTAAATTTTCAATTTCAAACGATAATATTTGAGGAGTTCCCTTAATTCCTTATGGATCACATCAGATTTTCATAAAAATGGGACCAATCTGTAAGTATATCCTTTCAAATAAAAAAAGGATTTTCTAATCGGTTTATAAATGGCGGAGTTCTAAGGTACGAAACATTAAAAATTAAAAAAAAAAGGTACAACCGAATTGATAATCTCCTCCTTTTTTAAAGTAGGTTAACACTTGCAATCGCGAAGTAAAAATTCAGCTGTCACTTACGCCGGCGACATTTTCGCGCGTAAATTCGGCGCAAGTCAATGACCTTGAGTAAAGCGACTATAACTTGTAAACCACTATACGGATCATGAAAAGAATAACTGTAAAATGATCGCATTGAAATTTGACATATAAAACATTATAACCTTATCTCGTAAAACAATTAAGATAATAATGAATAAATATTACAAACATTTATTATTATAATAATAATAAATATTGGCTAACCAAAATTGATTAGCTCAAGTCTTAGCATTTGTAAGCGTCAAACCAAGAATGGTTAACTCAAGTAGGAGGGGTTAAATATGGCAACGCATTTAAACATACTTAAGTTTCATCACACACTATCACATCTATGGCAATATAAATTACCTATATGTACAATAGTGAATTCAAATTTTTATTTCTAATACGTAATATTTTGTACTGGAATTATTTTATTTTATAATTATATAATTCTGCTTTTATTATTTAATGTTTTTTTGTGATTTTTTAATTATTATGCTGTTTTTTTTTATTTTACTATAGCAATTTCGTAACCATTTTGAGCCTATGTTATGAAACTAATCTACACTTCTATACTAATCTATACTAATATTATAATAATATTAATAATAATAACTCTTTATTTGCACTTAATGAGTATACAAAAGGGCGAGCTTATTTCAACAACTAACCTAAACATCACTGTACATGCGCGCATTGTGAAAATAAAGATTATTACATAACATAAAGACAAGTGGAAGAATTTAAAACTAATAATGCCCGAGGAGAGGAAATTGGGAGAGGAAGAGGAGAGAAAGGGAAGAACTGGTTACGTCTTAGAAAGGTAGTAATCCTTAAGGTGAGTCTTAAACGATGGTAAAGAAGGCGAGTTTCGTATATTTGCTAGGAGATCGTTCCAGAGTCTTGCACCATGGACACAGAAAGAATAGGAATATAAATCACTATTATGACTCGGAATTTTTAATAAACTGTCAGAGGCTGACCGAAGTACGAGACCGTGGGAACTTAGTGGTTCAAAAAGCTCGTGGAGATAGGATGGTGTTAATTGGGAGAGTACACGATATATGAGAGCAAGAATATGAACATTTCTTCTTTGGCGTACTGGCAGCCACTTTAACTGTGCCCTATAGTCGGACACGTCATTATACTTACGTAAACCGAAGATAAATCGTATGCATACATTTTGCAAACGTTCAAGTTTGTTGAGCAGTTCCTCTGATAAATCGAGATAAGCCACATCTGCATAGTCAAGGAAAGGTAAGAGGAGAGACTGTGCAAGAGATTTTTTGTGTCCATAGGGAGAAATCTTCTGAGTGTTTGCAGAGGGTGAAAACTAGCAAATATTTTACGACTTACCTCGTCCACGTGTGGTTGCCAGGACAGATGTTCATCGATAATTAGACCAAGATCTTTCACTTTTTGCGACAATGGTGTATGGTGATATCGTTCAGTTTTAAAAGCGGAAGGGATGTTACATTTACTCTGGAGAGCAATTTACGACCTCCAATGAGTATAGCCAATGAGTATAGTATTATAAAGAGCTAAAGTTTGTGAGGTTGAAGAGAGTAATCTCTGGATCTACTGAACCGATTTTAATTATTTCACCAATAGAAAGCCACGTTACTTGTGAGTGTCATGTGCTATATATTAATCCGAAAAATAAAAAGACTTTTTCGTAAAAGTCGGATTTGCAAAGTAAGTCGGAGAAAAAACGATCGAACGAAAACATTTCTTACGAACGCTGCCTTAACGATGAGAAATATATGATTCTAGTTCTAGAGGAAAGTTGTAGAGCTTGATAATGCCTACAAAAAAGTCAGCGACAGCATATGTCTAACTTTTATATTTAAGTCACAAAAAGTAGTTTTTTATATTAAAAAAATAATTAAAATCGTTAGGTCATGTTTATTGGTCATATTATCAACAATTATGAATTCTTATCAAAATAAGTAAATTTATCATCTCAAGTGTTTAAAACAAAAGACTTTTCCTTTTTACTCCATACAATTTTCTTTTTACTGCATAAATGGTTAAAGAGATAATACGACATACATAGGTATGGAACAGCGACCGTATCTCGGGTTGGAACTCCTGAAAGACAATATATTTTGGTACCAAATAATAACATTACATCTAATATAATATACAGAGACGTTTTCGACATTTAAAATAAACATATTTTATTCAATCATAATCATTTCATTCGCTCATTTGAAACCCGGTAACATAGCCAAATTGGCATGCAAATACATACATACATATGCAGTAAAAATATAACCCTCCCTTTGGCAGTCAGGAAATAAATCATAGCACTCAGTAATAACCGAACCACACTCATAATTACCGCCCAACGAAGTGGGCACAGGTCAGCTAGTAGATTATATATCATCTACTCATAAAATTATCATATAAAATGTATTTATTCCTAGGAACATGCGCTGCCTAACTAGGAAGTGACGCAGAATCATTGTGTTCAAATCATTCTTATATATTTTCTTCAATAAATCAAATCCAAAAATAAAAAGATAGTCAATGATGAACGAACCCGGTTGGGTCCCGTTGCAACCGCCTCGAGACGGGCGGCTTCATATCTCGGCTAAGGGTGGGGTTGGGCCATGCGCCAACAGATGGCGGTAATGTTTGCTTAAAATATATGGCGTAATTTAAATATTATTACTGTAGCTTGTATATGAGATAATCCAACAGAAAATTCACATTGAGATTTCGGCCCAACACGGCTGTACCAAATTTCAAATCTTTAAGTCCAATATTTTGAGATTGAAATACGACTAGTGCACCCCCTCTGATGGACCGATTTTAACCACAACCTTTTCAACTCTTGCCATGACCAAATGATGCCTGCATGTTAAATTTCAGCTCAATAGGATGGTGTTTGGGCGCTATCGTCGAGGAATACCTGCACACATACACATACACAGACACAAAGAGGTGCGTTGCGCGAAAGTAGTATTACCAATCGCATCCTAAATCAAACACGATTTAAAAATTGCTCCGGCCACCCTTTCATAACCAACCTTGAACGGGAGAACGCAGCCCGAATAAATAAAACTTTAAATTCACTCCCCAGCCACACATACAAAAACAAGTCCCTAGAAACGACTAAAACTTTTGAAAACGGGAGCACTAAAGCAATTTTAAAAGTAGTAGCGGTGATATTAAAGGCGTTCCTCCATTTTAGTCGCAGTCAACATAGACATATTTCATCGAAGAGGTAAGGCGAACTCTTCCCGCCTCTATTGCCCAAGTTACACCTTTTGTAAACTTCCTGAGTGAAGTATAAAAGTTAATGAGCACACTTGTCTTTCTTGTTTACGGGCGGGAAATAAAAGCAAAATGGGGGTTGTTCTGAAAGACAAAGCGAGTGTTTGGCGATATTTTCAAATCGTGATTACGCGCGAACAAGTCCGCGAAAAATAAAACGCTTTTTAAAAAGTTTAAAAAGAAAGTTCACACACATTTTAATATGTGTTATTACTTTTCCGGGCCCACCAACCGACGAGGACTAGTCTCGGGAAAAGTATGTGTTTCAAGCGATTAGCTACACAAAGATTGCACTATTTTTAACACGCTTTTATTAGGTCGACCTGTAAGTAACTAACTATGTAATGGAATCTAAGGTAACTAATTTAACCATCTTCCAAGGATCGTAGCATCATGAAAATTGGCAGCTGTATGTAGTTCTGATGACAATACAATAATATGGTACTGTCGAACTGATCTGATGATGGAGTCGGAAGTTATGAACTGGAACTTCATGATGGAACATCGTATCATAGCTGTGTTTGGACTAGTTAGAAAAGTCTTGGAATGAACTTTGACCACGGTTAGGTTTCAAGGTCTGATGATGAAGCCGGAAGATAGGCACTGGCATTCCATGGTGGAATATCGTATCATAGTCGTGTTTACACTTGTGAGAAAGGTCACTCTTTTTGGTTTTTAGCGCATTTATAAAAGCGTGTTTTTAGTGTTTTTTTATACTATAAATTTATTCGGTTATCGATAAATAATGAATCTGCTCTAGGGAAATGCCATACTTTTACAGTGGAGCGTATACTTGTACTTTTATATACTTATAATTTTATCGCCTGCCATACCAATTAGAAAACGTGATTTCCTGATGTACGACTTGTATACGAGTATACCAATAAAATGAATATGAATATAGACTATCTAACCAAAACTTTCTTTCATTTTTTTCAAAAATTCAACCCCCATGTGGCAGTATTAAATTTTGAAATTGTTTTTTATGTTATTTTTCATATAATCTTGATACCAAAGAACATGTTTTCCACTACCTGTAACTTTTTTCTCCATACAAGAGTGATCCTCGAAATGAGGTTATCAGACGATGCCCGAATTGTCGGCATTAAACTTTTCAACTGTTTGTCCACTCAATTCGAAACTCTGGTCTGGGAAGTTGTCTGGGCAAATCCGGCTTGCGAGACCAACAAATGTCTCAGCCTTGCACGAAATACCAAAAAAAATATTTCGTTTGCTTACCGGGTTGAAGTACTTGCCGAAGACGTGACAAATCCCAGTTTGCCTCTTTCGTTCTGTATTTCCACTAACAAATATAAACACCCATGTAGTCACGGCCTCTTTATTCAAAAAACTAAGTTCTGATCTCTTAGAATAGGCGACAAAGTTAAACACATTCGCAGTCATTAATCTACTTTTTACGGACTAAAACACTATTTAACACAAAATAATAACCAAAGAAAGTCAGTCAGTATATCGCACACACTTCTCACCGCCACTGATCATGAAAATACACTCTGACCGCTCTGCCGCCGGTCGCCGCTTTATATTCGCTCTAACCCCCTCCAGAGCGCCACCCCTGCCTGAGCTGTCATCAGCTCGATGTATCGTCAAAATTTCTTATGTCTCAATACTTTAAACTTTTTACATCAAGAATCATCTGTCCTTAAGATATTTCTTAATATATAGTTTTTTACTTACTTAAACATATTATAACGTTACTTTTTTATACTATCATGCATGCTTATAATAAACATAACATCTTATAATAACATAGTTTTACACTTAAGCTTTATTATATATTTCTAATACTATATTATTGACTAAAATGCGACTCTCATTTTGAAATTGTCAAATTCGGTATTTTGCAATGGAATTTCCGAAAGTGGCTTTATTTTTTTATATTTTGCCTGAACCTAATGCTTTTATTACCTGACTTCGGGTTGACTGATTTCGGCGTGTGACGCCTTGTCGTCGTTTCTTTGTTTGGTTGCAACAGAAGGGAATCAGCGATTATTTAAATAACAGCTCAAGAAGTATCTGATTACTATAATTTAGATTTCGTAATGTAAATTTGTGTGAGTTCTCAATACTATTTATGATTTTTAGACATTTGTATTATTTCATGGACCATTTGAGTGCCTTTTTGTTAAATAATTATTTTGATTTGTTTTTTTTTTGACTATTCATAATTTCTGACGATTGAACACCATTTATTATAATTATTCCAGTGGCCATTCTAGTGCCTTTTAGTTTAATTGTTTTTAACACGCATTTATTAGGTCGACCTGTATGTAACTAACTATATAGGTATATGTAATTGTAAACTAGGTAACTAATTTAACTGTCTTCCAAGAATCGTAGCGTCATGAAAATTGGCAGCTGTATGTAGTTCTGATGACAATACAATAATATGGTTTATATGGTACTGTCGAACTGATCTAATGATGGAGTCGGAAGATATGAACTGGAACTTCATGATGGAACATCGTATCATAGCTGTGTTTGGATTTGTTAGAAAAGTCTTGGAAGAAACTTTGACCACGATTAGGTTTCAAGGTCTGATGATGTGGTTTTTACGTGCATTTATAAAAGCGTGTGTTTAGTGTTTTTTTTAAATATATATATTTTTAAAAATATTATTTATGATTATTATATTACAAATTGATTATTAATTGAATACTTTTACTACTAATTTTTAGATCATAGGAAGTATAGGAAATTTATTTTCGTGCAAACGCAGCCTGGCGTGAAGTAGGAAACTGGAAATCTGTAAATCCGAATGCTAAAGTTTTGCTATAATATTATTATCATCGTTGTTTATCCCTTGATTGTTTATTAGGTATCACTGTGTTAACTTTGAAATATTTTCATATATAGTATAAGTTTTAAATATCTGTAAAGATATAAGAAAAATAAATTGAAATTGAGATCCACCCTAATATATATAATCAAGGTCGAGTATCTAAACGAGAGGGTATCGAAACTTTTTTATCTCATCAACTTTTTTTTTTGTTTCCCTAGACCCCTACTTGGGTAATATAAAATTTTCCTAAACTTATTAACTTTAAAAGTGTTTTTGACAGCTGGCACAGTACTGATCTAAACGGTCAAGGAAAAAGCGGTCGAGTATCTAAACGTTTATGTCACAATTTAATATTGTATAATCTTATACAAGTGAAAAATGTTACGAAGCACATATACATAAATGACCAGCGAATATAAGCGTTATTTCTATTTCTTCCAATGAACTTTTTTATATTAAAAGATTTTCTTTTATCGCCACTTCGCTAATTGCGGAGTTCTATTAAGTTGACTGAGGCGTCAGACATTCGGCTCGAATGCGTTTCTCTTGAACTAAACTCGGAAATTAGTTCATCTGAACGAGACAGAGCGGAATGCCAAGTGAACGGTTGTCACTTTTCCCGCCTAAAACTACTTACCGATGATAAATCGGCTAAATCTAACCCGCACGAAATGTGCTCAAACTTATTCGGGCATCTATAAGTTCGACAGGTAGTTTTGGTGCGGGGAAATCGACAATAGTTCATTTCATATTCCGTTCTAACGTATTGCTCTGTCTCTCTTGGTTGAAAAATTCCTATTTTAGTTCACGAAGAAACGCAATCGGACCCATTATAGCTTCTTCTGAACTTCGCCCACATGAAGTAATTTAAATATACTTGGGTAGAAATTCACCGTATTAAGAATCACATTTTTTTAAGTCGTCGGTAAACTTTCGCTCTTGCTTAAAACCCCGCGTTAGACAACTTTTAAATGTCGGCATTCAATTTGTGTGCGTTGCAAAACTTCATAAGTGAACTAGCCGAGTTATGCAGTTGAACTGTTGACTTGTGTGGGGTTTCTTAAGGTAAAATATCACGCGCGGAGGGGAAAGTTTCCCAAAGCCAATCTTGTGCGAGTCGTGTTTTTCGTCGGGGGAACTGATAGCGGCGCCATCTAACGGACGAAACAAAGCCCTTTTAGTAAAATTGAAACTTTCTCATGTTGCTTTATGCCGACAAGATAAACGCATAGATGGCGTTAGCTTCACCTATATTTCATATTTTATAAAGACTGTCCATTAGTCTGGCGGATAGAATTTATGCGGCACTTTGTGATGAAAGCGTGAAAATTGGTGACGGTTCGATGATTTCGCTGGAGGCACCGCTTTTTTCCATTACGGCAGAAGTGATGACGTCATCAGGATTGTCCCCGCCGTTGTTACTAGGGCTCCGGAACACTGGGCCTAAGTACGCAACGTACGAACGCATTATGACACCTCGCCCTTGAATTTAGATGGAAGTAGACGCACATCTCACGCAAAGTTGCGTGGGATAAGTGTGCCTGTTTCCATCTAAATTCAAGGGCCACATGTTATAATGCTTTGCGTACGTTACGTACGCAAGACCAGTGTGTCGGAGCCTTTAAATCCCTAATGCCCGCTCTACACGTTGGCCAATGCAGGCCTCATCGCTAAACTTGGGTTGTCGACTACAGCGGGCGAGCCCGTCACCTCAGGAAGTTTTAACGATTAGTCGTTCTATCTCCCTGGAGTGAGCGCAGAAGACTTGAGGACAAAACAGTCCACCGTCTAGCTACACCACAAGCCCGTAAGAGGCCAACGCCTTAACCGCGAGATAGCCAGGAATGTTACCCAGCGAGCCGACCAGATTACTCCGGTCTCTCGATTGGTTACGAGTTCGAGGTCGCTTGCGCGGTCCTCTCCCTTACGAAGCGGTGAAACGGTGTTTACCGAATCTATCGCGGACCAGAGCATCCTTTGCCCGGCTGTTCACCCAGGATCGGATGGCCGATGGTCGTTTCAAGAGCAGTCGCCGTAAGGTCCGCAACCACCCCCGCTCTATAGGAAACAGTACTGCTTCCAGACTCCCCCAACTGTTAGTCAGAGTTAGTCATCGGAGCTAACGGGCCCATGATGAGGTGGCCACGATGACCCATGTGTTCAGGGTCGGTCATACCCACGGGTCAACATCACCCATCCGACGGCCTCCCCGCATGGGGTGCGAATCCTGGGTAGGACACTGGGTCAACTAGTCTCCCCTGGGAATCAAACCTCTGGCGCTCCTGGACGGTCTGCGCACCGAGCGGCACAAGCCAATCGATTGTGCTCTCCGACTAACAGTCGGGAGAGTCTGGGAACTGTATTGTTTCCTATAGAGCGGGGGTGGTTGCCTACCTTACGGCGACTGCTCTTGAAATGACCATTGGCCATCCGATCCCGGTTCAGAGTCGGGCAAAGGACGCCTTGGTCCGCGATATATTCGGTGCACGCCGTTTCACCGCTTCGTAAGGGAGAGGACCGCGCAAGCGACCTCGAACTCGGAACCAATCGAGAGACTGGAGAAATCTGGTCACAATTGGAAGCAAGGGCGCGAGTGTCGGCCCGCCAGGTAACATACTGGCTATCTCGCGGTAAAGGCGTTGGTCTCTTGCGGGTTGTGGCGTAGCTAGACGTCGGATTTGTAATGTCCAAAGTCTTCTACGCTCACTGCACAGTCGATAGAACGATGAATCGTTAAAACGTCCTGCGGTGATGGGTTCGCCCGTTGTGGAGCCATGTTGCAGTTAGGGTACTAAGACCCATGTGTTTAGGGTCGGCCAAACTCACGGGTCAACGCCCATTAGGCAGCCTCCACGCATAAGTGCGAGCCCGGGTAGGACTTTGGCTTGCAGGCCAGTTTCTCCTAGGGCCGCTCCTGAACGGTTTGCGCACCGTGCGCCGTCAGTCACGGCCCGGTGGCAAAGTGGTTAGGTCGCCTGATACTTTGTAAGGTTCCGGGTTCGATTCCCGGCTGGGTTACCATTTTCCATAGGGATAAATTAACGGAATTGCATTTGAATTATGTCGATCGAACACAAACAAACAGTCAATCGAAAGCTGATTTGATGTGTAAGTTGGTGTGCAATCAGTATTTTTGATTTATAAAATAATTTAAATGATAAGTATAAATTTATGGGTGGTAAGTTTTTTGATGTGCAATTAAAAATAAGTCAATTTATAATAACGAAGAATGAAGACCTGTTTAACCCCTCAAGCCCCGATTGGCCGATATCGGCCAAAACACGATGCAGCGTGACGACCCAGTTTTAGTTTTATTTTAATTTAATTTATTTCATTTTATTATGTTTTATTATGTTAATATGTTTTATTTTAAGTATGGATACAGTGGTTTGGCATTAATTAATGTTTTGGTGAGACAGTGTCATAATTCAATTTTTTTACTAATTTTTACTAAAATTTTTTGGGACACAACGTAGTGCTCCAATTGAGAGTAGGCATTTATTTCAACAAATGGGTCTATTTTTCAAGCTTTTATTTACCTTGTTATGTCTGTCAGTATGTTTGTTTAGGTCAAATCTTGCAAGCAGAATTAGAGCCACTTCCTCTTATCTTATGAAGTTGATATTGTACATGTAGGTGCAGTTCCGATGACAATACATTTTTATAGTAAAAATGACCTGATTCTGCACTTAGGATTGGCTCCCGACGAGGAGACTCCTCGACGGTCAACAGCAGAGACACAAAATTTTGTAAACGCATTCAATTATGATAGCCCGTTATAAGTTTCATCACGACATGGCTGCTGAGCCCAGGTTTGGCTCCCGACGAGAGGACTCCTCGACGGTCAACAGCACAGACACGAAATTTTGTATACGCCTCTTGAGTAATCGCGGGGCACTCGCTACTGACGGTTGCCGAGGTATGCTGAGAATTCGAGGCGCGTAGGTAACTCGCGTATCGGCCGTTTGTATGAACACGTTCTACTGTTGTTATTTATACTGTGGTATCACTATGCAAGTTTATCACGTTGATATCACGCAAATCGCTTGGTACATTATCGATATACACTGAGAAGGAAAATTCGCCATTTTATGTGAGATCTTTTCGAAATCAGCAGACCGATTTTCAAACTCAGTTTGATGTTGTATTAATGCACTTTTCATTTCAGTATTTTTCCACTTGCTGCTTTATTGTATTGTAATTTTGAAAATGATGGAGTTTTCTTTCATCGATATGCTTGATAAATAATATCAGTTTCATTTTAAATTATTTAACATCTGAATACATCTATACTACTATTATAAGAGGTAAAGTTTGTGAGGTTGTAGGAAGTAATCTCTGGATCTACAGAACCGATTTTGAAAATTATTTTACCAATAGAAAGCCACGTTATTTGTGAGTGTCATAGGCTATATATTAATTCGAAAAATGCAAAGACTTTTTCGTGGTAGTCGGATTTGCAAAGTAAGTCGGAGAAAAAACGGTCGAACGAAAACGTTTCTAACTAACGCTGCCTTAACGATGAGAGATATATGATTGTTCTAGAGAAAATTTGTATTTTATAAAAGTAGTATTTTATTAAAAAGTAGTATTTTATACTAAAAAAAATATTTTAATCGTGGTTATTGGTCATATTATCAACAATTATGAATTCATATCAAAATAAGTAAATTTATCGTCTCAAGTATTTAAAATAAAAGACTTTTACTTACCCTTTTACTGCATAAAATTTCCTTTTTACTGTATAAATGGTTAAAGAGATAAGACACTCACAAATAGGACACTCACAAGAAGACACTCACAAATAACGGTAATATAGTCAAATTGGCATGCAAATACATACATATATATATGCAGTAAAAATATAACCCTTCTTTTGGCAGTCAGGAAATAAATCATAGCACTCAGTACCAACCGAACCACACTCATAATTTCATCACAAGTAATAAGTTTTACCGCCCAACAAAGTGGGCACGGGTCAGCTAGTTCCATATAAAATAAAATACAAACGGAGATGCCATGGAATTCACCTACCGAAGTCGGGCCCATCATATAGTGTTATTACACTTCTGGGGGGTGAGCAGTTGATTCCGGACTAACGACCAGCTGTGGTAGGTTTAAGACAGCTGTCTTGCCACAACCCTACCACCCATTCACTCCCCCTTTGAAGCCATAGAATTTGAAATGCGGAAAATGCGGTTTTAAATATTTTTTCTAAGAAGGAGTTGATTATTTTCCTGGAGAGACCAAGATCTTTAAAAAGGTGAAACAGAGAAAGCGCCAACTTCCACCGCGTGAAGGTGAACAGTGAAGCCGTTCCGGGTGATGGCATTTGCGAGATACATGGTATTTATTTTATTTGTACTCGTGGTCTTTTGGGATATTTGATTCCCATGGAACAGTTAATTCTACGACAAGGGCCATCTTCCAAAATAGAGAGTAAAGAATTATATCTGGACGCAGGGCTGTGCATCCGAGACTTTCAGGGAATTTATACTGCTTAGAGACCAATTTGTATTCCCCCTGTAAGCGAATATTGAGCAAATTCAATTCGACAGAAAAATCAGTCAAAAACCCACTGTTTGTTGGAATGTTCGTATATTACTATTTCTTTTATCTCCATGCAGCTACAAATTCATTTCGTCTTTTAGACCTTCTAAACTAGGCTCCCCTATTAAATAGAAAAAAAATATCATTGAAATACTGCTCCTCGGCTTAGCCATCTTAATTCACAGTAATAAATCTCATCACCATGTTCAGCTTCCACATCTTCCAAAACCTTTATCAACTTCTATACCGTTGCACTGATCGCCATTAAAATTAGTATTTGAACACGGATGATATTTTCGCACTCTCCACTTTGTTGTAACTCTCCACTAGATGGTGCTGCAGCACATTCACTTCTATACTGTTCAACCGATCGCCATGAAACTTGGTATACATAGGTATTTGGACACAGACAATATTTTAGCGTTATCAACTCTGTTGTAACTCTCCACTAGATGGAGCTGCATCACATTAGCTTCTATACCGTTGAACCGATCGCCATGAAAATTGGTATACATAGGTATTAGGGCACGGATAATATTTTCATGCTATCCACTTCGTTGTAACTCGCCACTAGCAAGCGCTGCAGCAAATCAACTTCTATACCATTGAACCGATTGCCATTAAAATTGGTATACATAGTTATTTGAGGCAGGATATTTGAGCACTATCGACTTCATTGTAACTCGTCACTAGATGGCGCTGCAGCACATTAACTTCTATACCGTTCAACCGATCGCCATGACAATTAGTATACATAGGTATTTCAACACGGATATAACACGGGCAACGTCAGGTAATACCACTTATATCTATAATATTTAGAAGTACGGAATTTTTGTTATATTTGCGAAATATAGCGATTTGTTTTTTTTTTGCGTAAAGATTTGAGGGGTGCTTTGGTGAGAAATCGTCGCATTTGCTCATAAATAATTGTAAAGAAATGGATTCAGATCTAAATTCTCTAAATTCAATGTGATTCAATGCTACAAACCGCCTCCGAAAAAAGATTCAATAAACTCTCTTGCACATGAGATTAAATGCAACAAGTGAAGCCTACTTTCAATTAATCCGTTATTTTGCCCATCTGTTGCTGTAAGTACGACCATCTTTAATCAAAATACATTACTCGAAAGATTCTCAAAAAATCCTTTCTTCAGCTTATTCAAAATGAGTTCATTGATGACTCACTTTCATTGCCTAATGTTTCAATCAATAAACAGGAATGATGATCCCACCGATAAGGACATACTGTAAGCTACTAAATGCTGCTTTTCAACCTTTACTGAAGCAGCATTACGAACCATTAAGCCCTAGAGCCCTAATTGGCCGATATCAGCCACAACACGATTTAGCGTGATGTCTTTAATTGATTTAGCGTGATGGCTTTAATTTAATTTATTTTATTATGTTTTATGTTAATATGTTTTATTTTAATTATGGGTACAGGGGTTTGGCAGTAATTAAGGTTTTGGTGAGACAGTGTCATAATTCATTTTTTTTATTAATTTTTACTAAAATTTTTTGGGACATCAACTTACCTGTCAATCGGCTGAGGGGCCGAGACCTGAAGGGTTAAGAGTCAAACTAGACGCAGTACGCTTCTTTAGTATTTATAATGTCGACGTTAAGGACAGACGAACGTCTCTAAAACAGTCAAATCTTAAAAATGATAGCTTTTAAATTAAATCTAAATTTTAATTTCTTACAATGCTGTTTTATTTGATATGTAATATATGCGAATTTTAGCAAAATTTCGAGATAACGTAATTTTTTTGAAAAATTTCTGTTTTTTTGGCAAAAATTCCGTATTTCTAGAAATATTATATAAACATTGATATTAATCTGTAGTGTTGCTAAGCAGACGGAGTCACACAGACATTCGCCAGCCTTAAGGCGATCCTGCGTTTTTCTTTCCTCCTGTTGCGAAGTAAAAACTCACCTATCACTTTTGCGCGCGACATATTCGGGCAAAAAATCGACGCGAGTCAACGGCCTTGAGAAAAACGATCATAACTTATAAACCACTAAACGGATTTAAAAAAGATAAAGAGAAAAATGATCGCATTGAAATTTGACATATAAAACATTATAACCTTATCTCGTAAAACAATTAAGATAATAATGAATAAATATTACAAAATTGGCAAACTGAAAAAACTCGCCTATAAAATCATTTCGATTTTTTTGTCACAAAATACGTAAAATATGCAAAAATTGTAAATACAGTTATGTTCTTTATTAAATGCTTTACCAAAACGATATTTTTTTTTACTTATTTGCATACAAAAATATTTATTTATTCAGCCAAGAAAAATTTTATGTATTGTCGTAAAAAAAATTTTTTTTTATTTTTAATTTGTGACTACTTATGGTATTTTTTTATATAAAATTCTTTCAAAATAACTTTATTACTACATCACACTTCTTAGAAATCACACCAGAACTTTGAGCTTTGTCTGATATTATAGAAAAATCTAAAGTTTTGAGAGTTTCCGCGTCCGAACTTAATAATAAACTTTGAATGCTCATAATATAAAATTCGTTAGATTTTTTCAATTATATTGTCTTATCATAGACTTATTATATGTCTAATAACTAATTACTATACTCCAAAGAGTCACATTTCATCGAAAAACTATAGAAAATCGCACTTTATTCTCTCATAGTAATTATCAAAACAAGTTTCTTTGCGCGATTCATTTTACAAAACAAGATATAATTTTCAAAATACGCCTAATTATGTGATAACTTAGGATGTAAATGAAGCAATACTTATTTTGTTAGTAAATTAAAGCGACATTACGTCATATTTCGCAATATATCGGGATATTTCATAAAAATTACAAAATAATAACAACCATTTTTTCGCGAGCCGTTTGTTGTCGCCGAAGTGTTTTCTTTAAAAATTCGTGAAAAACAGCAAATGGACTATCTCAATTGACTAATCCTCATGCCTAAACTACTTAAAAATGCAAATTACTCACTGTTATCCAGTAAATGGCACAAAACAATGCACAAAACACTGCACAAAACAACCATTTCGCGGAACTATACGCCGCCGCGGCGGTGGCCGATGGAGACTGCCGTTTTGACGTCTATGCTGACTTTTTAAATCGCCGTTCGATTTTTTCGCCGTTCGCCGCCGAATTAAAGATATTTTGGCCATATCGTTGCGCCGTCAGAAAGCATTAAGTACGACGTTTCGAATCGTAAATTGCATTTTTCGCAGCGGCGAGCGCGATATCCAGTAGCGGATGTTACGTGCTTTAGGCGGCCGACATACATGTCCCCAATCGGATGTTACGGATAGAGCGGGTTAAACTACCCTCTTTGTCGGGAAACTCTTCAGGTTAAGACAAATAACAAGATCTAGGTAACATCAAGTTGGTGATTTATTTCATGTATTGCTAGAAGATTTAAAACTTAATGATATACAAGTGTCTCCTAAACACAAATAACAACGGCATGGTACACTACGGAAAGTACAGCCAATAATGTATTGCTGAATCCTCTTGATTATAAATTGACGGCTTTGCCGACGGTTATATGAGATAGAGGTTCGTTGGGCAGGACAGACCGAATGGGGCCCTCCAGGTTCTTTGAGTAAATGTCGGCGGAGAGTTCGGAAACGGGTATTTCCTTGTCGCTTTTTGCAATTTTTGTTGCTTCGTCGACTTCCTGGCGGATATCCGTCTCGATTTTCTGGAAATTTAAAAAAAATTATTAAAACAGACTAGATGAAGGAATGATGGATACAGTGGATATCAGGGAGGTTGAATCATTCTTCGATAGCATTGATTATATAGGGTGCTAGATTGCTGAATACCATAGTACGTTTTGGCACCCTTCTGCGCCGGTGAAATGCAGGTGGCAGGTGGCATTATACAGCGAAATTAAAAGCAATTTATTTGGCTATCTATAATAACATTTAAATTCCAAATTTAAATTCATAGTGACAGCATATTTAAAAATATTGTCAACGATAAATATTAGTTATATTATTAAATGTAGTGAATAAAGTGCAATTACGCAGTCTAGATTCACCTGCGGTTGACACAGGACGCGTCCCGAATGTACTCGATCACCGTTTGCATATCCATCTAATTATAATGGTAAACAAAAGTATATAGCAAAAGACCGAGTCAATGGCGGTATAACCATTCCCAACTGGGAACCGGCTGAAGAGGTCTCAGCGGCCTAAGGACCTAAATAGACCTAAAATGTCTGGTGCAGAAGGCAACGAGAGACCACTCCAAGACCTTAGCAATGGAAGAGTCAAAAATAGCCATGGCCCCGAGTGCCCGGCGGCCCTTTAATGGGTCAGGTAAAGGATGTAATACCACTGCAAACCCCGGGTGTCTATAAAGTCGAATGCAGCTGCGGTCTAGCCTACGTTGGACAAACGAAACGGCCCATAGCCACGCGACTGACAGAACACATCAAAGCTGTTAAAAACGTTCAGCGAGAAAAATCGGCGATCTGCGAACATATATTGGATAGCGGAAGTAACCACTGGATGCAGTTTCAAAATCCCATTGTTCTATCCAAGGAACAATTCTACTTTCCTCGCATGATCCGGGAAGCCATTGAAATAAGAAGAACTCCGAACTTCAATAGAGACGACGGCTACAAACTCTCTTCTACGTGGAACCCTCTTCTTAAAATGTTCCCGCCGCCGAACGCCGAACGCAAAGACGTAAAACAGGATACAGTGAGTGTTGTGTGCAAGACGGATTTTAAAAATCCCCGCGCTCCGAGCCCGGCCCCCCACCACCGTTATAACCTACGCAGTGGCGGCAGCGGTTTGCGGTCTACCCGCAAAACAACGGACTGACAGCTCTTCAGTCTACCCTAGACAACGGCGGCTGCAACGTCACCGAAACGTCGGGTCCTACAAATTTCACGCGGTAAATTCGTTTTCTATCCTATTTATAAAATATCGCTAATTAACAATACAAACGATATTTTACCAACTGCTAAATAGCGCATTGTGCTCATAGCGTTTTAAACTATTAAAAAAAAAAAAGATTTTCTTAAAAAAATATATTAAATGTTGCTTAGTTTGTCGTACTGATTCACCCACTAAGGATGTCACTAATTAAAAACTTACCCTGTATATATTATATTATGTAATATTATATTACATTACATAGGCTTATTAAATTATAGGCATTGCCACTATAGGCTGATTATCCCACAGGAATAATTCATTAGTACATTTCATATCCTCTTCTCCCCGATGGTTACATCCCTCATAACCATATTTCATGTTATATGTATGTCAACGTACATACCTAGATTTGTATAAATAAATCATTTCCTTGTTTCAGTATTGTTTCATCTTATATTAACAAACTAACTTAAATGCCCTCCGAAAACTACCTGGCAGAAAAGCATCGTCTATCGGTGATGGCCATAAAATAACAATAAGAACTATAGGGTTTTCCAATAAGGGCGTCTCGATGTTGACAGTCTGTGCAATAAAACAAGCTGTGTGTGAGGTATTAACGATATTATTTTATTTTATTTTATTATTTAAACATGCCCGTTTATGCCCATTATGTATAGAATACGACATCGTTCAAATGTCCACTGCGGCTTCGCACGGTGGCACAGATCCGAGAGATCCAATTTTCAATGACTATGCAGCATAGATCCGGCTAGTTTGAGCGATGGCCTAGATTATGTTGAATTTGAGGGCATTGGTCGATTACGGCTTATTAGCATAAATCTGCGACTTCAGAAAACCCAAAAAAAAAGTCTAGCGAGGTCAAATTGCTCGATCTTGGTGGCCAATTCATGTCACCTCCGCCAGAGATAACCATTCACTAACGAATACTCATTTCGATAATCAATTTTACCGTGGTGCTCAATCGTGCTACTTGCCATGGTGATTTGGCATCAGTGACTGAATAATAAGACAGATTGACAGACGCTATCAGAAAAACATGGCCACCACAGACTGTCAAAATCGACCTGCCCTTACTCAAAACCCCTTATATTTTAAAAAATGTAATTCTTGGTAATTCCATTTTTCATCCTCATATTAAATTAGGCCCATGATAATACTATTATTACACTTCTAAGGAAGTGAGCGTTGGACTCCGCACTAAGGACAGGCTGTGGTAGGTTTAGGACAGCTGTCTCGCCAAGTGCGAGCATCCACGCTACTATCCATTCACTCCCCCTTCGAAGCCAAAGAATTTGAGATGCAGAAATCGCAGTTTTTAGATTTTTTTCTAGGAAGGAGTTGATTATTTGCCTGGGGAGACCAAGATATTTAAGTAGGTGAAACAGAGATTTGGAGATATGGCCACGAGGATCAACGTCCACCGAGTGAATATGAACAGCAAAGCCGTTCTAGGTGCTGCATTTGTGAGATCGTGGTATTTATTTAATTCGTACTGGTGGTCTTTTGGGATATTTGATTCCCGTGGAACAGTTAATTCTACAATAAGGGCCATCTTTAAAGATAGGGACTAAAGAGTCAAGTCAAAAGTTTTACCTTCAAGTCATCAGCTGTAATCAGGCCAGCGTTTAGGATTTTTTCTCTAAACGAGGTGATTGGATCTCTCGTTTGCCTGACTTCCTGGATCTCTTCCCTGGTCCTGTAGCTGGTTCCTGGATCAGACATGGAGTGGCCAGAATATCTAAAATTCCAAATTAGACATTATTTATAAATGCTCTGTCTAATGTCTTTGACTTTTTATTTACCAAAAAAAAAAAGGATTTGGAAACTGCTGCAGCTATTTTCGTGTACAATCATGTATAGTATATCGAAACTATTTTTGCTGTTGTTTTTAATCATTTATGTTAAGTATATTAGAAGCACAGTACTCCCACTATAATCCGGCACTTTACTTATTCGGCCCTGCCAGTAATCCGGCGTTGTTATATTGGCAGCTACCAAGCTTGGTAATTTTTAAGCTCGGTAAGCTGGTAATGCTTTGACAACAGATGACATCAGCAAGTGGATGACTGGTGACAAAGAGGAAAATTATTAGTTTTTGACAGACGATGACACCATAGAGACTGTGACCACAATAGAATGAAGAAAAAGTGTTGGGGGGGGGGGGGACAAGTGACGCCAGCTGTTCAAACAATATCTCAGAAAATGTTGTCTATGTGGTTTGACAGACATCACAGTGTGAAGTTGGTTACGTTACCTCAAACGGTGTACTATTGTAAGTCTATTTTTTACAGGACTGCCCAATAAAAAAGGACTGTAATGTGTTCAGAGTTCATCTATGTGTTTTCAGTTTCTTTATTTCCGATTAGAAGTGTGAGGTATTAAAATTGTGTCGTCCTGAGTGGCATAGAGTACTTTAACTGTCCAAATATCAAGTAAGTAGGTAGTTGCCTAAATGTCAAAATGTCCAAATGTCACTAAATTAACATAAATATATCGTGTTTAGTGTCAAATAAAGGTCTGATTGAGTATATTCCAGAAACATACATCTATATGGATAAATACATAAACACACAAATATTTCATAAAAAAACCGTAATAAAAATAATTATAAATACAATAATTCACTTTCTGTAATGGCAGTCGTGTTTTTTATTCTTTTTAATATATTTACTTGTTCTATATTGTAGTTTTAGTTTAACGATTCAATTGCTTGTTTGTCTAATGTAGTGTATAATACAGTATTACATACATATATAGACACAGACAGACTTCAATCTGGAAATGGTCCTAATCATCTCAGAGGGGGTCAAAAGGGATATTTACCTTTTCATCTCGAAAAAAACAAATTTTGCACGTTCACAATGCTTTCCCTTGGGCAAGGAAAAGAAAGAAAAAAAATCTCTTGTTAACCCTTGGAGTAAATGGGTATTTTCATGGATGCATCTGTCTCTTTTGTAGGATTTTCGGCGACATCGACCTTAAAGTACTATAACTACGAAACTACTACACCAATCATAAAAAGAACAACTGCACAATGATTGCATTGAAATTTCGAATATAGAATATTGAAATATCATTTTGTAAAACAATTAGATAATTATGAATAAATATGAGAACGTCAAAGTGAAAAAAACGCGGAACCAGATCTGGTCGTATCATACTCAACGGATAATTGTTTCAGAACCAGATTTGGTCGTATCATACTCAAGGGGTTAAAATAGAAAATTAGACAAAAATTTCTTTACCGGTAAGTGGTCATCTCCATGACCAGAGGTCCCTTTCCACTGTTGCAGTACTCTATGCCCCATCGGGTGGCTTCTCTCGTAGCAAGGACATCCATACCATCGACCCAAATACCAGGAATGTAGTCTCCACGGGTGTAGTACTCCGTATTGGCTGACGAGCGGTCTGAACTCGTGCCCATGCCTGAACAACGGAAGGATTTTTATACATTATAAACTCTAGATATATCTATTTATTAACAATGTCTTTCACAAGCACATTCAACTATGTGATATCACAAATATTTCTTCTATAATAAAAAGTATGACGTGTATCATGTTGTGCGGTAGCGAAGCTATCAGGAGAACAAGTGATTGACACAATGTGATTTTCAAATTTTCAGACAGATTGCACAGTTCTTGTTTACCAGGTAGTTTTGTGAGGCAAGTCAGGCACTTTTGCAAAAATGCAAAAAATCGAATTTCGTGCAGTGATTCAACATTTCTGGATGGATGGGAAAACGGCGATGGAGATACGAGATATTTTGCAGAAATTTCATGGCACCTCCACACCTTAATATTTGACTATCAGTTTCTGGGTAAGCGATTTTAAACGTGGCCGTACGAGCACCAAGAATGAACCACGCAGTGATCGTCTATACACCGCCACAAAAATGAGGAAATGACCGACATGATCTCGTGTTAGTTCTCGTCGAGTACAGTTGCGCAAAATAGTAGAGGCTACAGGCATGTCATATGAATGTGCAAAATATTGTGCACGGATATTTAGGCATGAGAAAGCTGTCGGCGCGATGGGTGCCGCATTTGCTGACTGTGTGACCACTTTGAAGGAGTATTTGGCCATGTTGAAACGTAATCCAAAGGAGTTTTTTTGGCGATTTGTGACCGTGGACGAAACATGGATCCACAACTCAGGCGCGGATCTATGGGGGGGGGGCAGAGGGGGCGACCGCCCCCCCAACTAGGATTGAAAAAAAAATTGTTGACAAAAAGCGGGCAAGATTCCTGAATGACGATTACCTACAATCTACAGATTTTATCGTCTACCTACATTTGACGATTATACGTCTATACTGACGACTAAACGACTACAATGATACTTTTACACTGACATAAGTCTCCTAGGAGTTCGTGCGGCAGGAGTTCTGGGAGAATGCAAGATCTGGAAAGAAAGTTTTAGAAGGGAAAAGAGAAATAATCCCGCTTATTCGGAACCAAAAAATATTCTAGATGTTCTAGATCTGGCCAACGAATTCATCTACCCTGGCATACATTACCTCATCCTTATCATGGCCTCCTTGTCCGTAAGTGTGGCGACTGCCGAAAGAAGTTTTTCAACTCTGAGGCGACTAAAAACCTGGCTACGATCCACGATGATAGAGGATAGGTTAACAGGGTTGGCACTCCTGCATAATCATTTTGATATTCCAGTAGACAAAGAGAAGATAATTAAAAGATTTGCAAAGAAAAAACACTGGAAACTGCAATTTGTAATTTAATTCTGTGTTATGCACTATTATGTATCATTTGTTCATTGTTCATTTAGAAGTAAAATAAAAACGTACGAGTGTAGTCATTATTTCTTTTCTCTTTTTTATAATCCTTAGTTACTTAATTACCTATCTCTATTCAGCATATTGGATGCCCTAAATTTACACTATAATTTATTTTAACTATCTATAAACAGAAACCCACCCCCACTGTCCGCCCCCCCCCCCCCCCCCAAAAACAAGACGTAGATCCGCGCCTGTCACAACTACATACCAGAGACCGAGCAGCAGTCGAAACAGTGGACTTCTCCAGGCGAATCTGCTCCGAAGAAGCCAAAAACGGTCCCGTCGGCCGAAAAGGTCATGGCCACCCTTTTTTTGGGATTTGCAAGGTGTAATCCACATCGACTTTTTGCAGACGGGAAGAAAGATCATGGGGCAATACTACATTAGGTCAATTCGATGGCGTATTGAAAGAGAAACGGTCTTGTTTGCAGCGGAAAAAAGTGCGCTTCCACCACGACAACGCTCCGTCCCATTCATCCCGAATCAGCACGGCTAAATTGGTCGAATTGGGCTATGAGGTGGTGCCGCATCCCCCGTACTCTCCAGATCTGGCCCGTGCGATACTGCTTCTTTTTGTTCCTAAACATGAAGACTTGGCTCGGGAGCAAGCGCTTCACGTCAAATGAGGAGGTCATCGCCGCCACAAATGCCTATTCTGCAGAGTTCCCGTAATCTTATTATTCTGAGGCCTTAAACAAGTTAGAGTACCGCTGAGAAAAGTGTATCGCCCTGGAAGGGGACTATGTTGAAAAATAAAAACAAAAACCTGTTCAATTACTGCGTTTTTTTGCCTATTCCGGAAACTTTTCAATCTACCCTTGTATTATAATTACTTATATGATAGCTCGAGTTGCATTGAGATGCGAGACGAAGCGAGCGGAAGTTTGGCTTTTATTTCGTGCTATATCACTTTTATTGCTGTATTATTTTTTTATTTTGTGCTATAAAGAATAAATATTGATAATAATAATCAAAAAATAATAATAATCATATTCCTTCCTCGTAAGCCACAACCTTTTCATTTTTCTTATACACTTAAGAATATCAATATTACTAGAGTAAACTCAATCCGTGATTTAGGTATAATCTTTGACACTAAATTACTCTTTGATGAGCACATCAATAGTGTCATCAGCAAAGCATCAAGAACATTAGGTTTTGTTCTGCGTTTATCATCTGAGTTTAAATCTATTAAAACCATTAAAATTCTTTATTGTGCATATGTACGTAGTCACTTGGAATATGCATCACAAATCTGGAACCCCAGCTATAACACTTACATTACCCGCATTGAGCGAATTCAGAGACGTTTTGTACGACACCTACAATTTAAAGTAAAAAAATTCTTTCCAGACTACACTAAACGTTGTCATAAATTTCACCTCTTACCTTTAGCCACAAGACGCCATATTGCAGATGTCGCTTACCTATTGAAGATAGCAAATGGCTCAGTTGACTGCCCGGATTTATTGGAGAAGGTTGGGTTGAGGGTCTCTGCTGATCCAATCAGAAGACCATGCACCCTGTTTATCCCCAGAGCTAACACCAATTACAGGCTAAACAGTTATCTATTGAGAGCAAGCCAAAGTTTCAATGATGTAGCTACCCAATATGACATTGACTTATTTAATATGTCAGTCCAGCAGCTCAAGAAGTTACTGGCTGATGCCTTCTTTGGCTAATCCTTTGTTCTATTTTGTTTAGTTTTTTCTTAGTCTACCTGTTTTTCTTTTTTTTCTCCCCCTTTTATATATCTATTCATACATTTTTACTTGTGGAACCTTGTAATTGGCCTTATATACATATTAATTTGTAATAACCGTATACCTAGCTGTAAGATTCCTAAAATTAATAAAATAAAATAAAATAAAATATTTGTTAACCTTTCGGAAGCCAGTCATTCCACTGAAAATTTTCAAAGCCCTTGATAATTTGTTTGTAGAAGGTGTGTGCTAATATATAATGTACTAATATATAATGGTGTTTTATTCAATGGCAGGCTTTAATGACAGGATTTTACCACAGTGGAGGGAGAAACAGAGCCGATAATTGTATAAATGGAGATATAATAGGGATAATGGCCACTCCTCTAATTCCGTAATGGTTTAGCTTGTCTACCAAGGTATTGATATTTATACAGTCGAATGCTTTGCTTAGATCGCAGAACAGTCCTGCTGTAAGCATCTTCTTGTTTCGACTATTCTCAATCATGAAACATGCAGACAATGCGGCATCCTGTGTAGATTTTTTTTTGTCCGAAATCCACATTGACCCCAAATATTTCAAGGAAACCATTTAGTCGTTTTGCGATAACCTTCTCCAAAATTTTCGAGAAATTACTCAGTAGGGCTACGGGTCGATAATTTTCTACGCTCGTGGGATCGCCCTTTCTTATATATCGGTGTAATCTTGGCTACTTTATGACAATCTGGAAATATTCCCTCTGAAAAGCTTAAATTGTAAAAATATGTTAGACAAGGTGCCAGTACACGTTTATGGATTTTAATTACGCTAACAGGTATGTCATCGAGACCAGTTGATTTTTTGTTCTTTGGAGAGTCGATACATTTTTATATTTCTTGACTGTTGATCGATAGTTTGATCCTTATTAAATGTAGTTTATGTAGAACTCTTTGGATGCTTTCTATTTTTCTAGTTTTCTAGTTTTCATATATTTTTGTTATTGATATAGTTTTCTCATTATTTCTGTTGCTTTTTATTTTTCTAGTTTTTATGTCTTTGTTATTTTTTAATTTCTATGTTTTTTTCAATTATTAGTTTCACAACACACAGATCGGGTTTTTGAAAATAAATTATTCTTATTCTTATTCTAATACGAAAAACGCCGATCGGCGAGCGTGCCCACCCATAGGTTAAAAGCCATTTCTCATCAGACACCTAATAATTGAAATATATAAAACCCAAATACCATTAAGATATTAGAGGTGAGATTTAGTTTCTAAATATAAATAGAATATGCCTAAATATATATCCCATTCAGGCCCAAAACAGTTTTATTTTCCTAAAACCATATTTTTTTTTGCAAAGCAAAGGAAGGGGTGCTTAAAAGGTAACGACGTGAAAATTATATTTTATTGCATCGCGCAATTCATGAACGATCGCTTAGCGTGGTCTCGTCTAACGAAATTGGTTCGACGAGACGCGGGGATTTTTGACATGAATGTGCACACATGATCAATCATGTCACTATAGTGTTGTACGGGCCTGAAAGGAATATGCCACTCTCAAGCTTATTGGATTGGTGGACCCAGGGCTAATACAAAATGTAGCATTCACCTTTAGCCGCTGGAATGCCAATACCACCGATCGGTGGTTTTCTGTTGTGACGATCCGCAGGCGGCCAATCTCCGTATTTATGGAATCATGCAATTGATGTGGCGTAATGAATGGATTACCCTATACCTATAGATAGAAGACTTTATGGTGGTTCAGAAAATAAACAAATGACCTTAGTAAAAGTCTTACGGTTTTCGAGATAATCGTCATTTTTAGAAATTCTGAAAAATTTCACCCTTGCCACTCTTTTTAGTGTTAAAATTGCAAATAAAGGATTTCTTTCAATCTGTTTTTTGGATAGTAGCCTTAGATAAGTGTGCTTTGGAATATAAACTACTATTTCTGTGCCTCTTGTTTGTTTTTTTTTTCTTACATTTTTTTAGCTCAAGGTTTCATATTTTGCATTTTCTTATCGTAACTTTAACCTCTTGTAGTGTAAAAAAAATGTACTGTCGCCAGAGTGCCTAATTCGGTAATAATTTGCCTATTTTATTAAGATTCTAGAATGGTATAGCACACTGTGTTTTTTGCTTTGAATACGAATATCTTTGCTATTAAAGTGCGGAAGGTGTCATTTTTCAAATTACAAATAATACTAAAATTTATTTCTTTAGTTGAAATTTACATATTTTTTTTTAATCTACAGTGGAATTAGTTGAGCTAGTTGGTTGAATTGCTTTTATTCATATTAGCGAGGATATCTTACATTACGTCATGGAATTTACATAAACGACCGCGCGGCCTCTGCGAGGTGGATAATAATAATTCTTGGAATCCCGGTACCTGCGCTACAGATGATAAGCCGACGGGAAGTACGGTAAATCTGTTTTGCTCTTTTATGCTTAGGGTGAACAATAAAGACAGGTAGCGAGTTAGGCACTCGCGTGAGAGGCGGTGTGTTTGGTGTAGTGAGTCAAGGACTTTCTTTAGTTTCTTTCTCGCGTCAGTGTGCTATCTTACTACCGTCGTGCGACATCGTTTTACTCAGCCTTTGATTGAACTATTTAACATCTGTTTTGTGCTGTGGCCTCGGATTTGATTTTGCCTTTTTATTTGGATCCTTTAATTTGGTATACCTAACGATTTTGTGCTGTGACCTCGGACCTGATTTGCCTAGTGATTTGGATTTTATAGTCTGGTATTGCATACCTATTGACTGCAATGCCGCAGTTGTACACTCCATCGGAATATGCTTAAATGCATTTAATTTACGGCGAGTGCGGCGGCAACGCTAATCGAGCTGCAACAATCTATCGGAAAAGATTCCCCAACGTTCGTCATTGCGATTATCGAGTTTTTATTCGAGTGCATAATGCCTACATGGAAGGCCGAATTCCTGGAGCTGGTCTTGGCGGTACGAGTACTGGAAGGCCACGACAATATGAAGAAGAGGTTGTACTTGACGAAATAGAAGCTGATCCGACTACGTCAGTGCGAGAGACATCAAGACGCACTGGCATATCGACAAGAACCGTGCATAGGATTTTGAAAAAGGAAAAGCTTCATCCGTATCACTACCAACATGTTCAGTGTTTGCTTCCACGAGACTACCCAGCAAGATACGAATTTTGTCAACAAATGTTGAGGAAAATGACCGACGATCCCGATTTTTTTGATAAAATCTTGTGGAGTGATGAAATCAACTTGCAAAAAGGATGGATATTTTAATATGCACAATTTGCACAGTTGGCAACTTACCAACCCTCATCTTGAGAGAGATGACAAGTCCCAGTACCGATTCAAAATTAACCTCTGGACTGGGATCTTGAATGGCAATATTATCGGCCCATTCGAGTTACCGAGCACGCTGACTGCCGAGAGCTACTCACATTTTTTAAGAAACGATCTTCCTATTTCATTGGAAGATGTTTCTTTAGAAGAGAGAAGAAGAATGTGGCTGCAGCACGACGGTTGTCCCGTCCATTACACTCGTAGCGTTCGAGAACACCTGGATGAAATGTATCCCCGCAGATGGATCGGGCGATTGGGGACAATCTTGTGGCCCACACGATCACCTGACCTCAATCCACTCGACTTCTTCTACTGGGGGTGCCTCAAAGAGAAGGTGTATAAAAAGCCCATCACTACAGTGGAGCAGCAAGAGAACGTGTGAAAAGGGATGCGCAAGAAATAACCGAGGCAGGATACGCGCGAAGAATTAAACGATCGTTTATAAGACGGTGCCGGGCATGCATTAGAAGTCGCGGTGGACACTTTGAACATTTTTTGTAATTTTTTATTTAATAAATGTATGTTGTTTCACAAATCTTTGCTTTTAAATTTAATTAAAATATTACTTGTAGGTAAATTTCAACTAAAGAAATAAATTTTAGTATTATTTGTAATTTGAAAAATTACACCTTCCGCACTTTAATAGCAAAGATATTCGTATTAAAAGCTAAAAACACAGTGTGCTATACCATTTTAGAATCTCAATAAAATAGGCAAATTATTACCGAATTAGACACTCTGGTGACAGTACATTTTTTTTACACTACATGAGGTTAAACTTACGATAAGAAAATGTAAAATATGAAAACTTGAGCAAAAAAATGTAAGAAAAAAAAAGAAACAAGAGGCACAGAAATAGTAGTTTACATTCCAAAGAACACTTATCTAAGGCTACTATTCAAAAAACAGATTGAGATAACTCCTTTAAAAAGAGTGGCAAAGGGTGAAATTTTTCATAATTTCTAAAAATGACAATTATCTCGAAAACCGTGAGACTTTTACTAAGGTCATTTGTTTATTTTCTGTGGTAAAAGTCGCCTTCATTAAATAATCCACTGTTATATAATAGTATGCGTGCACTAACCCCCCCCCCCCCCCCCCCCCCCCCCGCCACCCCCAATAAAATAGTCAATATGTTCAAAATTGAATTACACCACATAAATTACAAAAAAAAAAAAAACCAATTTGACTACCAAAAGTGGCAATTCCTACCAACTGGCGTATTTTATAAAAATAAAAAAATACATTTACGTTTCAAGCTGTTTTTAAATTGGGTCGCAGTTCAAACGACATGCAAATTAATAAACATTGATCGTTTGATAGCGGTTGTATTCATACCATATCCATTATTTTCGCAGACGAAAATGCAGGGGAGACTCCATAATTTTGCCATGTTGTACGCCTCGAATACTTGGCCCTGATTTGCTGCACCGTCGCCGTACAGCGCAAAGCATACTCCGCCATCTTTCTTATATTTCGAAGCGTAAGCTATCCCAGCACCGAGGGGGACCTGGAAACAAATTAATAAAAGTTGATATATTTATGTTGACCCCACTTATTCCCCTGCGAATTAAGGGCATTTTTACTTGAAAATAAAATAATCTGCGAGAAATAGCACGGTTTACTCCTGGTCGCTCCACAGGGTTTATAGTTTTGTGCAGCTCGGGATTGATGGCCTGTCTGTGTCTTCTTAAATCAGCTCAACTCACGGTTCAACTCCCGTTCGGTAGTCTCCTCGAAGACGGACTTAACCTGGAAGGGCCGCGGTGAACTCTGCCAGCGGCTGCAACCTGCAGTCGAAGACAGTTGGTATTGGAAGTATGGATTTAAAAGAACACACTGGGCAGTTTGCGCACTGTGCTGTGTCAACCTAGCTTGCGCAATTCAGCGAATAACTGGAGTAATCTGGAGGTATACATTTTTTAAGCAGCAGGGGTAGATGTCGACCTGGCCATCTATTCTTGTAACGATCCGTCGGCCAGCGGATCCTGAGTGATCTCGACAGGCAAAGAGCGTCAGGATCCGTGACAAATTCGATCCGAATTAATTCAATTCAATTCAATTCAATTCTTTATTGAGAAATCACACAGTATTACAGTAATATTTTTTTTAATGTATGCAGATTTACAACAAATAAAACCGGTTACGGATTTCAATAAAATTACATAAACTACGTTTTTTTTTAAACTACTTAATAAAACTAATGTACCTTCAATTTTAGAACTACATAAGAGTCTAGTATGCACGGTGTGTGGGTGTGTATGTGTTTGTGAGGGTGTGTTGAGCGTGTAAGTGTGGAGTGTGAGCGTGTATGATATTATTAATGGTGTATATAAAATATAATAATAATAATAATAATCAATAAAAAAAGCTAAAACCGAATAGTCAGGTTATTGTATCGGTTAGGGTTTGATTTACGGAGTATTTGTAAGTGATTATGGAATTATTAAACATATCAATACCATTTAAATGGGTATTATAAAGCTCACAGCAGCGTGTGAGTACTCCATTCCTTGATGCATTAGTTTTAAAACGCAGCAATCGAAACAGATCAAATTGGCGTGTGGTCCTCATTGGGGCGTTAATATTGATCGCTCCCACCAGGTCAGAGCAATCGAAAATACCATTCATTATTTTATAGAGGCACAGAGCATCATTCAAGTTGCGCCGATAATATAGCGAATTTATTTTAAATAGTAAGGCCGCCTTATTAGTAGTATTACAATAACTTTTCGTCTTGAAATTTAAGTATCGAACGAACGAATTACCGCTAATGTCTGGTAGAGGTCGCGCAAGCAATCTCGAATTTGTGACCAGACTAGAAAATGGTGAAATTCGTCCAACCTAACCAGATAAAGGCATGGACTGAGGAATGGCTCATTCAACTGAGCAAAGAAAATGTACTATAATGCAAGTTATGCAAAAATGGTGTGATAGCTAGGATAGAGCAGAACTGGATTAGATTTAAATTTTGCGCAGTTGAGTTTTTTCTGTAACCTCAAAGACTTTTTTTTATTTATTTTTTTTTTATTTAATACCCATTTTTTTTAATACAGTTTTGTATAAAATCCAGCCAAGCCTAAGGCTTACCTGCTGGAGATTATGATAGGGTGACTTTCAGTGCAACTTTAGTGGCCATTTTGACCATCTTATAATATATCTGCTACATTAGTCAGGATTAGTCGGCACAGAAAGCCTTCCCCTTGATAATATTTACATAAAAAGATGAACGTACTTAATGCTAATAAAATAAAGTATAAATCTTATTCGTATCATTTACACGTGTGTTTCACTTTCACTTATTTTAAAGCTAACTATTTTTAATTCTTTTTTTTGTTTTTTTGTACATTTTTTATAAGTTTTTAAATTTAGAGGAATTTGGTTGAATATATGAGGGATTAGCCAATTCAATCTTCTATTGCCATAAAGGTTGCGAAAGGGAGGGACGAGTAGCCGTTCATTTTGTATTGCGTTGACGTTGTACATTTACACATAGTTACAGAGGTATCCTAGAGAGATATATTTTTTTTTATAATAACTATGTTAAATAAAGATATTGTAATATTTCTTCGAGATCATCTACCTTATATATAAATAGCATATGTGATGAGCCAGAATTTAACACATTTTGAACATTTTTGGTTCTAAATCTCATATTGACTTTAGAAGGTTGATAAAGAGTTTAACCGCAGTACCTTTGGGTTATTATTCAAAAGTAGATAAAAAAACATTGGTTTTTTTTATTAGATTTCTTAATAACAATACTTGTTTACAGTATACAAAAAAAAAATACCCAAGACCCATTTATTACCCTTTTTAGTATTTGGAATCGTAGGAACTTATCACGTACGTTTCGTGGGTCGTAGGAACTTATCACGTGAGTTTCGTGGAATTGTAGGAACTTATCTCGACTTATCAGGTACGTTTTGTGGGTTCCGGTTTTTGTTTTCGTACTCGAGCGTACTCGACCGTAGGTGATACGGATTGTTGCGTTCGGCCGATAATATAGTAGTCGTATCACATACGTTCGTATAGATAGGGTGGTTAAAAGCCAAATTCAGAATTGGCTTTTGGATTATACTCAAAGATTACTCCTTCCATTAGACTGGTAGTAGCTCAAGGTCGCTTGCGGAAGCCTCTTCTCATTTCGTCATGGACCCGTAGTGCCCTCTGCATTTTTTAATAAGTGGGATTGGGTCGCCATTGGGTCGTTTCTAAGGCAACACTAAGTATACCCCCGATGCCTCAGGAAAATGCTGCAAAGGATGGACTGAAGGATTACGACTTTGAAGTATTCACCCAACCACAATTTTTCCAGACCTGGCCCACAGTGACTCTTTCCTCTATCTAAGCCTGAAAAAAGGCAACTGATTTTCACCCAAGGAAGAGGTTCATACTTGTATCTCTCTGGGATAGAAGCATTAAAGAAATGGTTGAGGGAATTATGTTGAAATATAAAATGAAAAGTTTTAATAAAAGCAATGTCTTTTGCTGTTAGAAAAGTTCAATTTTATGCTTAGACCAATTTAGTTTAGAATCAATATTTATCCCGAGATATTTTATATTATCCACAATACTTGGGCGTTCATGTAGAAGTAACTAATTATAGGTAAATTAATTATGTAAAAGAAGGGATAACTAAATAAATTTATGTATGTGTTATGTAAAGTAATAGAAAATCTATTCTTTTATTACTTGACTGTCCAACAAAGAAGGAGTGTAATTTGTTCAGAGTTCATCGATGTATGTTTTCCGTTTCTTTACTTCATCATAACTTTCGCTTGAACCGATTTAGAAGTGTGTGGTATTGTTAGAATCGTTATGTCATCCTGAGTGTCAACCTTAACTGTTCAAATATAAAGTATGTAGTTGTCTTAATGTCCAATTGTCAATAAGTTAATATAATTATATCCAGTTTAGTTTTAAATGAAAGGTCTGATTGAATACATTCCGGAAATATACATCTATCTCTATGGATAAATACATAAACAATAAATATTTCATTAAAAAAATCGTAATAAAGATAATTATAAATACAATTGTTCACTTTTAGTAGCAGTGGTGTTTTTTTAGTTTTATTTTAATATATTTACTTATTATTCTATGAATTTAACGAAATTACTGATTTTGTAGAATAGAATAGAATAACTTTATTGTGGTATAAAAACATAACTTAATGAATATTACACTGGTTTTATAAAAAAGACAATTTAAACACAAATGGCGGACTTATCGCTATAGCGATATCTTACAGTTAACCATTTGATAAAAAAATTCCTAATTTTCACAGTACAATACACAAAAAAGTAGTAAAGTTAAATTTAAAATAAACTTATACAAAAATATGTTAGTAACTTATACTAAAGTTGCCCAGGGATGGATAAAGGAGAGGACAAGGTGAGGTATTTGGTTAGTGGCTGGGTAAAAATAAGTTTCTTTAACAACTTTTTGAAAGTATGCAACGAAGGTGCATGCCTGAAAAGAGTGAGGGAGCTGATTCCATAATCGAGCAGAATGGACTGTAAAAGAGTGCGTGTAAACAGAAGAATGATGTATCGGAATGGCGAGTGTGTTATCCCGGCTTGATCGAAGTGGAAGACCGTGGCCTCCCAAAGGGTGGATTTTGTCCATTTCGCTGCGACATTTACAAACCTGAGCTCCGACGATACCGTTTCCTCCGTAGAAATTGGGAGCATACATATGCATGGAGCCACCTTTGCCTCTGGCGCATCCAGACTGTCTTCCGGTCAGCTCTGCCAATACTCCGACTACGGATACTCCCATGAGGTAAGTCCAGCCATGCACTCGGTACGCGGAGATCACGGAGTCAGCTGGGCGCATAGCCATCCGCATGCCCACAGCAATGGCTTCCTGGCCTGAAATTTGTCACATGACATTTGTAGAATAATAAAACTTCGACTATAAGAATTATAGGGAGAGATTTTTTTTTAGTTTGAAGTATTGTACCAGTGGATAAATCCAAATCATGGATATTACTCCCGAAGAGCCAGCTCAAGCCTTCAGGATTAATTATATAGCGAATTAGATTGTCAACTACGATTTGGCAGCTAGGATTTTACTATGAAATGCAACTTTTACATGGCACTCCAAACTTTGATTAACCCATTTACAACGACCGATCGTTATAAAGATCAAAAAAAATATGGGGAATACACTCAATTGAAAAATATTAACAAGCAGATAACTTTTGCTTATTCTTTACCTATCGCCGCAGTGATCGTTTGACAGTGTTTCGGTGCATAGATAATTATATTATGATCATAATTTTGAAGTGCTTTTTTATTTTAATTCATCTTAGATTAACTTTCACAATGTCTTCAAAACGGTAAGTGTTTACAAATAAGCTTGTGATTGAAATTTATTTTATGCACGTTTTTTATAAATTTATGACCTAGATAAAGATTATATAGATAGATATAGACAGAGAGATAATAAAGCCTACTTCATAGTAATAACTGTGTTTCTTTAATTTAAAATAGGATACAATCGATAAAGTAGTAGTTATATGAGCGTTAATCTACCTGCCTATTACTACTGATCGTTAAAACGATCCGTATTTTCCGAGCTTTCCTGAAAACTCAGTTTTTTTTTGTATTTTTCCATGTTTACTTTATACATCAAGTTAATAATACTAAAAAACTACTGTGATACGAGATAAAAAAAAAGTTTCAGTAACAACTGGGTTAATCGTCTCGTATGTTTAATATGGAGGCGTTTGTGGTATGGCAGTATGACCGCACACTAGAGATGGCGTTCTAAGCATGCCTATTCAGTATCCTATCTTGAAATAAATTAATAACTAACTGAAACCCGTCGAGATTGAAGGCCAGTTTATTGTCAGAGACATACTTTTTATTTATGTACAAATAATATTTCTTTGGATTAATTCGATTAAGTTACAGTGCCTTGCTCATTTGGTCTACAATCAGGAATGTAACCAAGGTCTTGAAGAAAACGGACAGGAACAATCGACGAGCGACGCGTACGAGATATGACGTATGACAGAAAGTAAACAAAAAGTTTTGCGACAATTCAGCTTACTTTAGCAACTGTACGCTAGATGGCGGTTAAATGATTAAAATGTTTGAAATTTGTTTTTTATTATATTGAGTAAAAAAATTGGTTGTGTCACGCCTAGACTTTCCCGGCAAGCAGACAATCCACTTCGGGCGCCAAGCCCCCTAACTCGCTAACCCCCCAACCCCCATCACCCCCCCTCCTCCACACCCCCTCTTCTTGCCAAGAAGCAAGAAGATACTTCATCCGATTGAGCTGATATTTGACATGCAGGCATCATTCGGTCATGGCAAGAGTTGAAAAGATTGTGGTTTAAATCGGTCCACCAAGGGCTTGTTAGTCATACTTCAATCTTGAAATATTGGACTTAAAAACTTGAAATTCTGTACGCAAATGCGACGTAGGGTCGAAACCACATTGTTAAATTTTGGTTGCAATATCTTTTATACAAGCAACACAACAAAAAAAAGACATACATTTTAATCAAATAATAACGTTGAGCTGCCCGAGGCTAGCCGAGAAACAAACCATATTGGAAAACAGCCATTTTAATATCACAGAAATACTACAAATGTACTACATTTGCTGTTATAATCAATCACTATCGCGGAGGGAGGAAGAGTGGCCGAAAATACTCTTCTTTTTCAGTGGGTTCCTATCCCGCCTTATCTAGAATGCTTTAACTTCGAAACAAATAGACCAAGTACTACAAAAATAAAAATAAATTTGAAGAAAAAATGTCTTGTATCTTTGTTGGGTCGGAAACTTTCAGACCATCGTCATACTTGCATATGATTTGAAATATAATTATATAGATTAGAAAATATATTAGGATATATTGCCAAAGTTGAGACAAAAATACATCACTAAATAAGTTAATCAAATAGAGTTGTCAACTACAACAGGCGAACCCGTCACCTCAGGAAGTTTTAACGATTGATCGTTCTATCTCCTGTGAAGTGAGCGCAGAAGACTTGGACAAAACAGTCCACCGTCAAGCTCCACCACATGCCCGTAAGAGGCCAACACCTTATCCGCGAGATAACCAGGTATGTTACCCAGCGGGCTTACACTCGTGCCCTTACTTCCAATTGCGGCCAGATTACTCCGGTCTCTTGACTGGTTACGAGTTTGAGGTCGCTTGCGTTAGTCAGAGTGCACAATCGATTGGCTTACGCCGCACGGTGCGCAGACCGTCCAGGAGCGCCAGAAGGTTGACTCCTAGGGGAAACTAGCCCTAAGGCCAGAGTCCTGCCCGGGCTCGCACTTCATGCGTGGAGGCCGCTAGATGGGTGTTGACCCGTAAGTGTGACCAACCCTGAACAGAATGGGTCTTCGTGGCCAACTCAGCAAGGGCCCATTAGCTCCCTAAATATGTTAATCAATACATTTGTATGTATTTCTTAATTAGAACGTCCCAGTGGCAAAGTGGTTAGGCTGCCATTGTAAGGTTTTGGGTTTGATTCCTGGCTGAGCCATCATTTTCCATTGGGATAAAATTAAAGGAATCGTATTTGAATTATGTCGATCATGTGACAAGACATACACTTACACACACGTCCTTAAGCAATAAACCCGCCCATTATGAAATGTTCACATTAAAGAGTATTAGATAAATAGACAGATAGAGTAGTCATAGTTTTGGCCCGGAATTGGACAAAAAATTTGTTTGACATTGTAACCTCATCCAAAACAATATATTTAAAACTTTTTCTGGGTGGAGTCAGGGAGGGCAGTTTTTTATATAATAAATACACAAGAAAAATAGAAAAGGTAGTAACAAAAGCTTAATATTTTTTTACGAATCTCTTACAACCAACCCTACTATGACGTGTTATATGTATGTGTGCGTGTAACATGCCTGTAAGTGTGTGTCTTGTTATTGCATTCAATCGACAGAATTGAAAATGCAATTCCGTTAATTTGATCCCAAAGGAAAATGGCGAACCAGCCAGGAATCGAACCCGGGACCTTACAATGTAAGATCAGGCGACCAAACCACTATGCCACCGGGCCGTGTGGCTTAGTGGTTTAGTCGCCCAATCCACTAAGCTTCATAATCTATTTTCAAAATCAAAACTTACAGCGATGATCTGAATATATCTACATATATATCTTAATGTTTCTCTGAATATATATATATCTTACCGGAATAAAGGTGGCAGAATCCCCTGATAATCTTCTCCTTGTATAGGTTTCCGGATGCTGTTTCGAGTCTTCGGATTGTATGAAGCTTTTTGTATGCGTCTATTGCGTCTTCTCTGGTGATTGAAACATTAGTGGATGGGCCACTTTCTAACTTATGTAGCTTGTAAGGCTGTGGAACAATAGAACATATACCAATTAGACAAAAAAATATATTAAAATGAAGATTGGATGTGGTTCCATATCCGCTGCCATGACCATGGATGTGACAGCGTCCAAGAGCAAAACGCTGCTGTCTGTCTATGGACACTGTAGCGTTCAACGTTCCAAGTTGAGAAAAAGCTGTTTCTGCCACACACACACATTACATATAGAAGTGAATCTGTAATAGTCTTTATTTCAATGTACCTATATCATTATACCTAAAAAACTGATTAGGTATTTATTATTTTTATTTATTTATTTAAAGCAGCGGTGGGCAAAGTACGGCCACGGGCCAACTCCGGCCCGCAACGGGCTTCAATCCGGCCTGCCAGAAGTGACTTTCTTTAAAAAAAGTATTTAATTATTAATGGTGTTCGTAATTCAATTTTTTGACAGTATGATATGATATATTTTATAATTGTACTATCCACGATTACAATTGTCATCACCAGTATGTGAAAACAAATTGAATGAATTCAATCAAATTTTGATGAAACTTTACAGAGTCTGAAACTAGGATTCAGGATTTTATAAATATTCAGCCATTTATAGACGTTTTCTCAATGCCTTTCAACGTAGACTAGGAGAAAGTCCCGCCTGAATTACAGCTGGAAATGATTGAGTTGCAGTGTAGCACTCATTTCAAACAGCTTTTCTTAAATACCAGAAAAATATTTTACCCGTGCAGAAGTTTGGTTACAATTTAAAGAAAAAACAAAAAGTTAGCTCTAAAATATTGTCTGCCTGCAGGCAATATTAAGTTCGTATTTTCTTAAGAATAAAGCGTTTCTTAATAATAAGTTTGAAGCGCTTTATTATTATGATTATTATTATTTGAAAAATTCGTAGGACTAACCTTAGTTTCGAATGATGCCTGGTCCACAGTACTATAATTCGATTTCGCTGCATAGATGAGTGGGGCAGTTGCTTTCTGAAAAATTTATGATAAAATCTAAGATAAAATTCATAATTCAATGAGAAGAGAGTAATGTCCGTAGCCATATTGAAATACCAACTCCCATAGGATAACCGAAGTTAATCAGCATCAAGTGCAATTAGGCAATGGATGAGTGATCAGGTAGATGTAGCCCTTTTTGATTTCAGCAAAGCATTTGACCGGTTCGATAATGACGACTTGTTAGGTCGGCTTTACTGTTCTTCGCTGACTATTTTAGCAATCGCCAGCAATTTGTCCAATGTAATAGTTTGGTTTCCTCTAAATATTTCAGTCGAGCGGGTGTCATGCAAGTATCGAATTTGGGCCTTTTTCTAACTATTCAATCTTTTCGTCAACAGCATGAGTGGTACTGTTGCGACGGCATTGTGTCTACTATTTGCTGACAACTTGAAACTATTTGTCAGGACAAACAGTTTGCAGATATATGAAGCTCTCCAGTGTGTCTCATAATTTGCGCTTTAATGTGTCGAAATGCGCGGTATTGATGTTGAGCAAATCAACTGCGCCTCTCATATATATAATTCTCACTCTCGGAAAGCCGGGTGACAAGAGTTCACTCCGTCGGGTAACAGAGTTCACTGATCTCAGGGTTAAGTTCGACTGTCAACTCACATTCTGCTGCATACTGTTTGTGCTTCGCAAACTGAAGTTTATTTGTTGGTTTGAAAAACTTTATTGTACACAAAATAAAGTAAAAAATGGTGGGTTTATTGCCAAGTGGCAATATCTTACGAGCATACAGGGAAGGTTATTGTGACTCAAAGTTTATATTGGCCAATTAATATATTACAAGTGATTTTTTGTAAAGTAGTGGTGAAAATAAATTAGTACAATTACATAATAAACATAATAAAGAAAATAAAACATAGATTAATAGGTCAACAAGGGAGGAATGGAATATAATGACAAACTAGGAGAGGGAGGGGAAGGGGGGGATTTTTAAACTCTATCAGGTTTTCAAGTTCTCAGGGCAAAAACAAAGAGTTCCATATTCGGGACGCCTGCACTGCGGCCCGCATGAAAGTTGATAATTGCCAGTAAGAGCCCACTCTCACTATGACAGACCGTCTGTTTTGACAGAAACTGTCGCCCAGAGATAGGTGTTCACATATAGACCGATCTATCAAAAAAATCAGTCAAATACTTGACCTTCGTTCTGACAAGTGCGGACCCCAAAACGATGCCTGCGGGGAGAGAGATATATGTCCGCAAAGGCGTGTCGACACGTGCTATTTATCGGCGTACCCGTTCACATTAGGACGGTCTGGGCATTAAGACGGCGCTCCGCAGTGACAAACTGTCAGTCTAAAAACTCAAAACTTGTGTTTTACCCGGATCTGTCTAAATGTGAACAGCTTCATATAAATTGTTCAGCCACTGGCACTTCGGTCAAAACAGACGAACCATCGAAACAGACGGTCTATCATAGTGGGAACGGGCTGAGACCTCAATGGAAGGTCATGCGATGAGAGGGGAGAAAAAAAATTATACATATAAGAAGGTATGTTTGAATGAAGTAGACATAATATATTTCAATTTGAATTTCAATTTCAATTTCAATTTATTTCCAAAAAAATCTTAACAGATTGTAGAAACTTAATATTTAGGTACATTTAAATTACAGTATATTAGTTCGTTTTTACAATATTTAAATTTATCACCACGTACATACAGTTACTTCATTATTGCTTTTAGGGCATCCAAATCATTTTTAAGATATATTTACTAAAACCACAAATTAAAATAATTGATAAAAATAATCAAGAAATTAAAATCAGAAAAAGTCAGAATAATTAAAAAATGCTACTTAAAATTGTCAAAAAAATGACCAAAAAATTTGAAAAATTATTTAAAATTAACAAACTCATCGATCGAGTAAAAAGCTTTGTCTAATAAGAATTCTTTAAGTAACTTTTTGAATAAGCTTTCCACTTGAATAGTTTTTAAACTTTCTGGTAGCCTGTTAAAGGTGTGGTGTGTATGTGAATATCCCAACATCGTCTGATGGGGAACCACTCCATTTGGCTACGAAAGATTGATATGTGATCAAATTTCTTTAGGGAATTAACATTTTGAATCCTATTAAATTTACTGAGTAGCTCCTCATTCACATCTATGTATCCACATCAGCGTAGTAAAATAAAAGATTGTGCCATTTGGTGTTTAATACAAAGCGGTAAGAAATTCCCGCTTGTTTAAAACAATGGAGACTTGCAAAGAATTTATGACCGAAGTGGTTCAGCGATGTGAAAGTGATGAGTTTGCTATACGTCTCGATTTTGAGAGGCAAGATGGAAGTCGATTCAGCAATTTTAAATCCACATTATGATGCTGAAAAAATTACAAAACTGATCCACCAAGCGGTACTCATCGCAGACTGTGCTCCAAGCGATACGGATCCTATCCAATTGTGTATCCGAGCAATTTTGTCCACGGTATGGTTGGGTAAAACTCTCTCTGCTTACACAGAGTAATATAGTCGATCTTACGCATTCACGGTATAGTAAATCATCTGCTTATAGCGCCTCTCCTACAAGAGGTTGGCTGTCAGCTCTTTGTTTTTTTTCCTGTCTTGGGCCAAGCGAAATACTTCTTCTACGCTTGAAATGTTTGTCCACTCTCGGATGTTGAGGAAGCAAGACTTTTTTCTTCTTCCAGCCCGTCGTTTACCGCAAACTTTCCCTATAATAATGAGCTGAAGTATTGGTATCGCTCATGTCTCGGCACCCTGCCCAGGAACGCCACTTTCATTTGCTTGGTTATGGGTAAAAGTTCGCAATCTCTACCGACAAGTTGGAGTACTCTAACATTGGAAACTCTCTGGATCCAGCTAGTACGGAGCATTCTACGATAGCACCACATCTCAAATGCTTCGAGACGCTTCTGGGTGTCAGCTTTCAGAGTCCAGGCTTCGCTACCATAAAACACCACCAGTGAATGGAAGAGTGAATAGCCCGCCCATTCCTGCCCAAATTGGTTTCTTCGTACCCGATAGAGACCAACAAAAGATTATTAAGATTATGCCAGATTATAAAACAAAAGGGTGACATTAAAAAACTCAACAATGCAGAACTGGTAGCAACACCTAATAAATACCCAGGCGTTTGCCGTAACATATCCCTCTGCTTACTATTCTCGCACCCTATCCCCGCAACGCCTTGCCAACTCGAGAGCACGCCTACAGTTCTAACTCGGTATACTATGGCTATAGACAGCGCTTAGCAACTTCCATTGCTTTACAGCAACAACCAATGCTTATGTGCCGCTTTCTGTTCACACGTCAGGTCGAGTCAAACAAGAGAACTCGAAAACTATACGCCATTAGCGATACACCTAATTCAACAAATTTCGCAGTAATTTTGAGGTTATAACTACAAACCAAAAATTCCATTAGATCCCACCAAGATCGTTTTTACTGCCTTAAAAATTGAAGGTTGAGAGGTTAAATGCGTAGAATACTTACATTTGGCTGCAAAACAACCCTTTTTACCAGGTTAGGTACAATAATTTTACTCATCTTTGCGACAACTTTCTTAAATATATCCACTTTATAACAAGCCTTTTCGCCCAGACAATGGGCTGTAAACTGAACTAATTAATGATTTAATATTTAGGAAAAAACTATGATTCTATTGCTTTAACTAGGCCCAATGACAGCGAGACCTAAGAACGACCGATAGAGGTCACGAGCAGTGACAGTTGTAGTGATCGACAACATTTCACGTGATTATTTTTGTAATGGTGCTCCTAACCAGGATATATTATTAGGGATGTGCGCACGGATGACAAAAATGTTTTTGACACTGTCACGTCTTGTCACCAAAGTGGAGTGCGCTCAAGAAGGATGAAAGTAATAAAAAAATAAATCCACGCGTTATTTGTATAATGGATTTCGAAAAGACAGTCATATTCGCGAACTCATGACACAAAAAAACGTAAAAAAGAATACTGGGTACACCTTTTGGAGTGACAGGCTGCTAAGTGGAAAGTTCTACACTATGTTTTATAAACTTAGATAATTTTCAAATTTATATATGAATATTTTTTCATTTTTTTATCGAAAACTGGTAGTCTTTTCCCACCTCTTCTATAAATACATCATAATCAATATCTTCTTCATGCAGTCACGTTTTGCGAAGACGTGGACCCAATTTTCCAGGTTTCCATAGCTACGCGCGCACACGGTGACTAAATTGTCACTCCGCGTCGTCCTCCATTTGCATTCCGACTATCGACACAGTAGAAACCAATATCGTGAACGTTTTCGCAAAAGGTGACTGCATGAAGTTGATATTGATAATGATGTGCTTATAGAAGAGGTGGAAAAAAACAGCACTTTTCGATATAAAAATTAAAAGAATATTCGGATATAAATTTGAAAATTAAAGCATGGGAAGAAATCAGTCGAATAATATTTTCAAATAGGGTAACTTGTCGCCACAACAAAAAAAATGGATGTTGTCTAAGTTTATAAAATATAGTGTAGAAATTTCCACTTAGTAGCCTATCACTTCAAAGGGGGTGTTCGTTGGAATTTTCCTCACTGGGTGTAATAAACGGCGAGCACATTGCAATTACTTGTCCACCCAACAGTGGTAGACAATATTTTAATTACAATATTTTTTTAGCATAGTGCAATTTGCTGTAGCAGCCGAACGATACATTTTTGGAAGAATATCCAATAGGGGAGTTTTTAGGCATACAGCTTTTGGACAAGCACTCCTGAGCCAAAATCTTATCATACCGCAACCTGAATCCCTCCCCGGTCGAGAAATATTAACACCATGTTTCTTTTTCCGGCAGATGATGTATTTCCATTAACTGACCTTCAAACTTTGAGATTTAGACATAGGGTCTCCTAAACGTGTATGTGACTACATAGCTAGATCACGCCAAATTGTGGAAAACTATTTTTACACGACTGCCCAAAAAAGGAAAGTTGATTATTTATATTTATAGTTTGACAATCTAGGAGTTAAATTCTTGACTACCTATGTATGTTCAGTAAAGAGTAGTAGCGTGCCTTACTACCTAACACAATTATTTTGACACGTCCAAGAGCGGTTCTCAGCCGTCAATTGGACACGATGAAATTGTAATACAATGTAATATGTTTTCTGTTTCTTTATTCCACTATAACTTCTAAACGCTTGAACCGATTTAGAAGTGTGTCATATTGTTAGAATCGTTTTGACCTTCCAAGTGCCATAGGGTACGTACCGCGACGGCTTGCTCTCATGTAAGGAGAAATCAGCGTATTTATTATAAATCTCTATGTTTAGCGGTGCGTTGTGTTGATATTCATTATTTGACAGTTTAGTTTTTTGTTCTTCCTCTTCGCAGACGCCAGGAAAAGAGCCGGTAGGCCTAGTAACGAAGAAAAATATTTGGAATATAAATTTAGCAAAATAAATTACCCAAAGTGTTTAATTATAATATTACACTTCACAAAATATTAACGATTTTTAAACAACCGTTTTTGGTTCTTACAATTTATTTCTAATCCAGCATTTCGGAAAATTATAAAACTACGCAAATGTAGGTACCTACTAAAAAAAACGGCATGTATTATTGATGAAACCCTGCTTTTTTATTCCACCATAACTTCTAAACGCTTGAACCGATTTAGAAGTGTGTGATATTATTAGAATCGTTATATCATCCCGAGTATCATTGAGTACCTAAACTGTCCAAATGTCAAAAATATACTTTTCTAAATGTTCAAATGTCAATAAATTAACATAGATATATCGTGTTTAGTGTCAAATGAAAGGCCTAATTGAGTACATTCCGGAAATATACATTGTTGCAAGATGTAGTTAACTTTGAAATCAGTGTTTTTATACATAATAATCTCCTGAACAAAAAAGTCTTTGTTCAGGAGATTATTATGTATAAAACACTTCTTTTTCACTTTTCAAATTTCTATCAAAAAAATACGTGTGTCACTCGGGGACTGCCGCGGTAAAGCAATTGCATAGCATTTATAACAACTTATGCAATTATAATTATAAATTTATTTTTTCTGATATCATATAACTGCGCTCTATCGGAAAACGTTCAAATTATTCCGAATCATCTGCGGCTTCGGAATAATTTAAACGTCTTCCGAAAGAGCGCCGCGCACGAATTTTTTATTCGATAAAGCAAAAACAACGGATTATTCAAAAAAATCGTAGATAAAAAGATAGATAATTAAATTATCTTTAAAATAGTGCAGGTTTCATAATAATACGCCAAATAGTATTTGCGTAGTAGTCGTTTTGGTGTTCGGTTAGACCTAATTTTACAAATTAATTACACTATGTAATATAAACAATATCTAAAATATTCAAAGCTAAGAATATTAGGAAAATGTTCTTCTTTAACATATATTTTTTTTTGAATCGTAAGCAGTACTCGTTTAGACGTAATTA